>JAHREE010000442.1:716468-770876 GCA_033628505.1 Tringa tobata
TTGCGGGGTGGGGAGCCCCCAGCGCGGGAGCCAGCAGCGAGAAGGGATTAACAAGGTGGAGGGAGAGACGCCGCCGCTTCTCCACAACCGGAGCGGGGGGACGCTCCCCGGGGACGGGTGGCAGTGGGAAAGCTTGATTGCCACAGGCAGCCACGCCGCCGCCGCGCTCCTCCCTCCCTCGCCCCGGCTCCCCGAAGACCCCCGTGAATTGTCGTTCCTTGGCGGTGCCGGGGGAGGGAATGGGCCGTGGGGCTCTCGGAGAGAGCGTTTTTGATTTGCATGGTTAATGAGTCGTCGTCGTCCCCCCCCCCAAAGAAGGGGCTGCAAGGGAGAGGCAGGTGGGAATTTTGGGCGCTGTTCGCTTGCCAAGCCAGGGCAGGGGTGTTTGTCAAAAAGGAGCCGGCAAGGAATTTAGGGAGGTGAATTTTGCGGGAGGTGGTGGTAGGAATCGGAGTGGGGTCTCACGCAATTTTTAAGGCTCCTGGCCTTGGAGATTTAAAACCACAGCCAGGGGGGAAGGTGGGGAGGGTGCCAGAGGGGGCTGTGCCGGGCACAGGGTGGGAGAGTCTGAGCTGGGTGGTGTATCAGCATCACACCTCTACCCAAAAAACCCAACGAGAACAGGACCCCCAGACAAATATCCCCACTCTGTTCTTCTGGCTCCACTTCCACGTGGAAATGAGAGCCGGGTCTGGGGGAAATGGGCTGAGTGATGGACTCTGTGAGCATGCAGCTCCCCAAAAGCACCTTTTTCAGGGAACAGAGACAACTTTCCCGAGGACACGGTGTTGAGACACCTGGCCAAGCTGGGTAAAAACCTCCTGAGCATTATTTCTGTAAATGCCTCCATTTGGTCTGTATCACCTCCTCCGATCTCTATTGAAATGCCCTTCTATTAATAAATAACTCCATTCTCCATTTCCCCATCTCCACAGCTCACGTTGAAGTAACTGGGAATTTGGGTTTGGTTTTTATAGACATTAGAAATAGATTTTATCTTTGTTAAGGGCTCTCTCTCCACCTCCCCAACCTTTGCTCCATTGCACCGAGCACAGCAGTGGCTGGAGTGGAAGCAGGTCCCTGTGCTGAGCTCAGCATGGGGAGAGGAAGGAGAAGCTCTCCCTGATTTTGACCAGGGCAGAAGGGGTTTAAAAGGGCCTGGTTCCTCCCTGTGTGTTGGTGACCTGTGAGTACAACTCCATAGCATGGTGTGAAGCGCTTGAGAAAGGAAGGGAGAAATTTTGAACGAAGAAAATTTAAGAAATTGTGTATCTGAAAGATTTAGTTCTCAAGGGTTTGTTTGGTTTTCCTTCGTGAGGGTAGATATCTGCCTTGGGAAATACCTATAAGGAAACCTCCCTGAATGCAGCCATGATGCTGAGCCACCACATGAATTTGGAGAAGATTTTCTTTTTTTAAACTGTGGGTTGCAAACATTCCCTGGAAAATATTTGAGTTTTAAAGTGCATTGGTTGGTCGTGATTGGGCAGGGAAGTCACAGGGCGGCATTTTTATCCCCGGGTTGGACGGCAGCACGGTTTCTGGCAGGAAAATCAGTGCATGTAAATTAGAATTGTGGTTTCCATGAATACTATCATATATGGATTGGAAGCTGATTTTCCAAGCGCGGTCGTGCCAGGAAAACTTGTGCTCTCACACAGCCCCAGGCGGCAAACACGAGTGACACAAACATGGTGAGGGGTGAGTTCATTTACAACTGCGACTGTTCAAGAAGTATTTCTAAAATTTGCCTTCCCTGCTGTTCCTCCTCTCTCCTCCTCCTCCTCCCCTTCCAGCTATGCCGCAGTGAGCTAGGAGGTTTGGTATCCAGCCCTTCGCGGCGGCGGGCGCTCGGCCGGCGGGGATAGGCGCCGCGGCCGGCGCGCACCTGGGCGCAGGTAAGGCTCGGGCAGGGTGGGGACTGGATTCCTTCCCGGCCCCTCTCGGCAAACAGCTCCTGCCCCGCAGCCCCGCGTTCCTCTGCCCTTATCTCCCCGCGGAAGGCAGAGCTATAAATGTTATTGGCCATGAAGTTATTCATCCCCTTCGAAGTTGCGCCTATGCAAAGTAGGCTCTCCTGCTGGAAGTGGGAGCCCTCCTACCGAGTGTCTGAGTGTTTAAAGATATTTATTTTAAAACAAAAATCTCTAAGAAAGAAGAGCACTCAGTTATAGCAACGTTAATAGCGCTGGACCTGTATAGACCTAATTATATAAGTTACCACAATTAAATAACCACAGCATTTCTTGCAAGGTAAATATACTCTTGCTCCAGGGGTGGCTAAATTGAGGTGCAGAGCAATAACCTGGCTGGTCCATGCAGTTGGTGATGGAGAGAAGAAATGAGAAGTGACATGCGGGAGCTTGATTTGAGATACATGTCCTGTCTTCGTGGCAGGCACAACTCAGCCCCCCTCATCCCCTCGCCATCCCTGTCCCAGGGATGAGCCTCAGCAGTGCTGCACAGCCAGCCACGCTGGCACGCAGTAGCCCCTATTCCGGCTGGATGTGGTGATGCTCCTACCAGAGCAGCATGCAGTGGTGGTGGCTGTCGGCAGAGATCAGACTTTCAAAGCTCCAAAGACCCCACTGCCGCCTTCTGGGAGTTTATAAAATTCCTTTTGGTTTCATACCTGTTGTTGTTTTAAACCCATTTCTTTCCGAGAAATGACTCAGCTGAAGAAGGAAAAGCAGTTATTTTATTTATTTTGGCTAAGTAGGAGAATCCAACGACATAGAAAGGGATGGGAGATCCATTACATATCTCTGACCTCCAAAGCTGGAAGAAGCCATTCCCCCATTTATGGCAAGTCTCCTATTTTTTTAGACTCAGGCGCAGGTCTGTATCAGCCATCCCGTTTTCCCCCACGCTGTCTGTTGAGGGCTCAGACCAAGACCTTCGCAGTGCTTCAAGCCAGCTGAGCCTGGAAACCTCTGGATGATCCAGGCAGCGGTTTCCAATCGCTCTGTCCCGTCCCTTTCCCCTCTCCCCCCGCGGGACAGGTCTCTGCGGAGGGTGGCGGGGACAGAGGGGAGCGAGGTGGGACGGGGATCTCTCGGGGAAGCGAACGCGAGACCCCGGCCAGCTTCTGTCCCGTGTTTCAACTTCCGTGGCCCGACATCAAACATGTCGCTGCAGCCTAAGCCCCCACGGGCCCGACGGAGGAGCAAAAAGAGAGGGCTGGAGGCAGCAGATCCTAATCTTTATTAAATAAGAACAAAGCTTATGCCGGCTAATGAGAAAAACAAACCGATGAAAGATCCGGCGAGCTCCTCAGAAGGACACAAAGAAATTCTCTCTGAACAAGAGGAGGCTAAAAATATTCCTGAATATTTATTTTTCTGGCAGTGGCTTCACAGGCTGCAGATTCGATGCCGCCTCTTTGGGGATTGGCATGGCCGTCGCAGCAGCTTCAGAGGAGGGTGCTCCAAACTCCGCACGACACCCAGAGCCACAGCAGAAGCAGCCAAGATGCAAGAGCACGAACTGCCTCAGTGCTGCGAGATGACAGCCAGTCCCTCTACACCTCCGTTTCTCTAAGGACAGCGGCGTGTTTTAGCGTTGGTTTAGGTCCATCATCCTGTTTGGAGCCAATGTGTAAGAGCCAGAGACCCTACAGCCACTTTTCTCCAGTTTCATCCCTTTTCTCGACGTGGGTCCCTGTGCACAGGGTGCTGAGGTTGTGGCCACTAAGGCTTGCACTGATGCTGCGCAACATCAGGGACACCGGGCTGAAAACTGGGAGCACTGGTGAAGCTTGAGGCTGCCGTGCTCCCTCAAAGCATCTCCACCACTGCTGAGCCTCACCAGCTCCAGGTCTCCTCCCTGCAGTAAGCCATGCAGCTGTCATCAGCAAAGGCATGAGCATCTTTTGCAACCAAGCCCAAAACCACGTGAAGTTGCTCAGGTTGTCCACGTAGTGTAAAGAACTCGAAGCATCAACTGTGCCTGCGGAAACCAGTCAAGGAGGAGAGAGTTTTGGGAGGTCACGATCAGCCCAGCGTGGGCTGCAGACCCCCGCAGGTGAGTGAGCACCCACACAGGGGTGTTCAGAGATTCGACCAGCCTGGCTCTTTGGCTTCTCCTGTCCTTGCCGCCTCCCGTGGGCCCCTGTGACCTCCATCCAGCCCGTTATCTCCAGAGATGGCTAGTGGGAGGCGATGGCAACCGCAGCGCTGGATCAGACCACCCGGCCGGGACAGGCGGGCGGCTGCAGGGGCTGCTCAGAAATCACCTCCCAGCCCCACAGCCGACCTCCCCTTCCCCATACGCTGATCCCCAAACCTCAGCCCCGGGCGCCTCTGAACTTGGCTGAAATTGCTGCTTCTAAAGGCAAAAGAAACACAGTGACAAGGCCTGCAGTTCCTCCTCCACCTCTCCCTTCGCTGACCATGAAACCTCAGCCCCTGCTCTTTTAATGTACTGTGGCTGAACTTGCTGCCAGCGGGTCAAAGGGAACATAATTCACTCGGGCTTTGATGCATTTGATACAGTTTGGGGTGAAAAGGGAGAGGGGGAAGGACAGGAGACGGAGGGGATAAGCGGTGGCAAGGAAGGAAGGAGGTTGCCTGTTTGTATGGGAACTGGATTAGCACGAAGATGACAGAGCCATTTTCTAGCCAAGAGGGACTTAGCGATAGCCAAGGGGGTTTTGACTGGAGCTGGGGGGGTTGCTCCCCGTGCTCAGATCGGCGTGTGGGTAGGAGACAGCCTGAGCGTTTGTCTGCAGGCCCTGTTTTATCTCCTTCTCTGATTAGGAGATTGGCGAGGGGAGGGGGAGGGCCCTGTTTGTATTCTGTATTGCCTGGGGAGTCCTTTTACTGCTCAGGCCAGGACCGTGGGATGGTCACAGTTCCCTTCCTGGCAGCCAGCTCTCACCATGTTTGCCTTTCCTAAATGTTCTGCCCATCTTAGAGCCCTTCACCAGCTGCTTCGTGAAGCCTCCTGCCCATTTTCCCTCAGGAAGGAGGTCACAAGGCACGGAGCAGGTAAATAAACCCTGGTGGTACCACGGGTGGCTTTTTCAGGGTGAGAAACCAGAGGTACCAATTGCCCAGCCCATGCCCAGACCTCGGGGAGCTCACAAACACCGAGGATGGGATGAAATCCCATCCTCGGGATGGGAGGAACGAAGCCCTTACTCCACATTGCTTCTGGCTGTGCAAGCTGGTCCAGATCGTCTCACCATCCCCATCCCAAAAATACTGTAAAACCCCCCACCATTCTCACTTCTCTAGCGACCAGTCAGCCTTGGAGAAGCCAGGGGTCATCATGTGCCTTCTGAGGTAGGTTTTCCTACAGATTCCAGGGCAAAACTGAAGCAGGAGCAGCAGCTTCTGCAATGAGCCCCTCCTGATGGCAGAGCTTTTGGGTCCCATCACGCTCCTTGCTGTGCTGCCAGCGCTTGGACCAGAATCTGATGCTTTCAAACACAGGTTGCTCCCCACCCCTGGCCTTTTTTTTTTTTTTTTTCTTTTGTGGGGAGGGAAATAGAGGAAAAGGGCAACATCCCTTGTGAGAACCTGAATATTTTACCTCTCCAGTTTTTGCCTTGACTGGCTGGTGTTTACAGGGGGGCAAAGGGGCCGGGAGGAAGCGAAGCGATGTGGCTGCTGTGGTTTCAGTTCTCACTCCACCTCGCTACCGAGAAACTGGACCCGTGGTTTGGTTTGTGGCTGGGGAAGGGGGGAAGAGGAAAGGTCCTTGGATCCGATCCCTGCTGGGGAAGCTCTCCCAGCCCCGCAGAGGCGCCGGCAACACTGATGGGGGGCTTGAGAAAAAGAGGAGAGAAATCCAGCTCCCCAGCAGACCCCACTCCAGCAGCTCACGGTGCGTTAATATTCACTGCAGAGTGAGGGGTGTAAATTCACTGCTATCTCCTCAGAGTTTGCTGTTTATGCCGTTCATTTCACATAGATGTCACTACTGCCTTATGAGCACTCCTCCGAGCCAGCCGGTTAAATGGACCCAGTGCATTATAGTAATGGAGTAACTGTATAAAAACAATGAAATCCAATCTCTTTAAACTGATTTGATGTCTGCCTGAACCACAACATTTCCTGCTAATGGCTTCCTTCATTTTGTAACCGTGATCTCCACCTGATCAGATTACAGCTGTTTTTAATTACAAAGCTAATAGAGTTTGTAGGCAGTGTCAGGCAGACGGCGCATGCCTGGGGTGGGCACGGGGAGCCGGCGGGGGGCTCCGGGTGACTCTGCTAACACACTCAGCCCATCAAGCCGACTGTCAAAACACCGGGAGCAGGGGGCAGCTAGGAGGGACAGTGATACTTTTCAGTGTGGAGCCAGCATGCCAGTCTCTGGGCCAGACTGTGCCACCCCAGACAGCCCTGGGTTGTGCCCTGTCACCCAGCAGGGTGGCTGGTGGTACCCAGGAGGTTTGTTGACACGTTTGGTGCTCCTGAAAGGGAGGTGCCATGGCGGTAGGAAGGCATAAGAAGGGCAGAAGCAGCTTTTCTTGATTGAGCGTAAAAAGACCAAGGGAAGGAAAAAAGAAAAGAAAAGAGACCAGAATAGGGATGTGCGGTGCCATTTGACTTCTGCAACTGACGGGGCAGGAAAGAGCATTGTGGATGAGTGACAGCGGAAAATGCCCTCGAGATTGATGTCTTTCTTATGGGCTAGTGCAGTCAGCTGCGGGGTCGGCATCCTCTGCCTCGGCCCAGGCAGCAAACCCTCGGGGACTGTCTCCACGGCTCAGCCCTGTCCCTGGTGGCCTTGTTTTGTCCAGCGGTTCGTTTGTGTATTGATTGCTCCATCTCTCCGGGTTAGGGGCACGGATCAGCATAGCTGTGGGGAGAGAAGTAGTTTGAAAGAGCTGTTCCCAAGCAGCGCTGGGCAGGGGTTCGGAGAGCTTGTGCCTACACTGCAGGCGAGACCCAGTTTGACTCCCTGATGGTGGGGAAAAAAACCTATGGGTGTGTTACGGATGGTGCTGGGGAGCTTGTGCTGATGTTTGGGATTCAGCTGAGATTGGGCTTGGTTGAAGTTGGCTGAAAAATCTCAGCCAGCTGAGATTTGGCTGAGAAACAGCAGCGTTTCCCTCTCGTACCGCCCTGTCCCGCCGTGGGAACCTCTTTTGTGGGTCGGTGGAGTTACTCTTGTCCACCAAAGCGTAATGCCAAGCAAGTGGGATGGCTCAGTGGTGGGCAACCCACTTACAACAGCTGGGTAAGGGTGGGGACAGGCAGGAGGAGCCCCCAGACTCAGCCAAGCCTCTGTGGGGGTGTCCCTGTTGGTGTGACCTGCTCGATTTGCCCCGCCGCTGGGGATGCTCCTCCCTTGCTGTTGCAATGCCAGAGCTGCACGTCGGGTTACACACCAGCCTTGTAAATGATTTAGGGTCCACATCAAGAGGACATCAATTATGTACCCTGGGACTTAATTATTTAGCTTGACAGGAGTCTCTCCCCTTAATTTCATTGTCTTCTCAGTCTCCCCTTTCACAACAGAGCCGTGGATGCTCTGCTGGCAAGGCTGCATTGTCGCGTGTTTCTGCTCCTTCCCAGTACTGCCCAAACTCATCTGGTCCCCTCTTCCCTTGGCAGATGAGGAAACCAAGCCCCAGACATGACTCTGGGGCAAGGCAAGGGTCTGGGCAAGGATCTGGGCATCACTACTGTGCTCTACCCTTGAGGTGTGTCAGGGACTGGACTCTGCCATTGGTCCTAAATGAGCAAATTTTAGGTGGCTTTGGGGATCCTGTAAGTGAACTGGGTGCTGGGGTGAAATTTTATGATTTCCAAAGTCCTCTCTGCTGTCCGGTCACTCACTAGCAACTGGAGAAGAAGGTTCTTGCAGCCCTTCCAGGTCGTTCCTGGCAGCACTGGGGATGCTGCCCAGCGACCGTGCCTGCCCATCGCACAGAAAGCCATCACTGTGTGCCATCGCTCAAGTCAGCGCTTTGCTCCTTTTCTCCCCCGCTTTTTACTTCTCCTTCCACCTCTTCCTTTATCTGAACTTTTAAACCTCACGTCTGGAGCAGATTTTTACAGTAACTCAAGCCTTTGAGAACTGTTAATGCCGTACTGTTTTCGCAGAGACGTTAATATGCGCCGCAAAAATCCCGAGTATCTCGAGTCGGTCATCGGTGCTGGGGGGCTGCGGGTCACAGTGGCCACGGGAGGCAAGGACACGGCCACGCTCGAGGGGCTCAGCACAGGCAGGCGAGGCCCCAGGTTTGACAGGATTTCCTCTCCGCGCCATCTCTTCCCCGTGTCTCGGTATGTCTTTAAACATGTTTATTTTTCAACCCTCAAAACTACCTTTTCCTTAAATAAATAAATGAAACTAAGACCGGGAGCCCAGGATTTTAAAGCAACCCTAGGATAACAAAGCAGTGTGCGCAGATCAGTTGTCACCAGCAACCCTACAATAACAAAATAATACACGCAGCCCCATGCAAGGCTGAAACAACCGCTGTGGGCATGTGAGGGAGGAAATATATTTTCCAGTGTTGAGCTTAACAAGACTTTGTTCTAGAGTAAACTCGGGGGTGAGAAGGGGGACGTAAGGACCGACCCACCTTGAGCAGCCTCCCTTTAATGTCACGCAGCAGTCGGGGTCGTCGGACACCCGGCAAACACCGCTTGGTTAGCGTGGGGTTTAATCGCCTGGAAAAGGAAAAGAAAGCGAGGTTTTGTGATGAAACAGGAAGTTCCCTCGAATCCTGGAGCCTTTGAAGAATTGTCAAAGGAATGAGAAGTCTGTATGTTTGAAAAAGCTCTGGGCTGTGGAGCCGGAGGGGGCAGCGGGGCACAGGGAGGGAGGCATCGAGCACAGACCTTTTCCAGGCCCACACTCTGCTCTTTGTTCCCCTTTTCTTTTATTTTTTTTAAAATCATTCGATGCTTTTTCATTACTTAATTTTTTTTTCCTGACACACGCACGCACGCACTCTCTGAGGTTAGCGGGAGTTTTCTTGGAGTTGGAGCAAAGCCCTGATCCTGCACCGGGCTGTTGGCAGCGGGGAGTGGAAGTAGCTCTGCCATCCAGGCTCTGCTCACGCCTGACGCACAAAACCATTTTTTTGAGGAAGTGTTTCTGGAGTTTGAAAAGGTCTGGTTAGTTGCTTTTTTTTTTTTGGTTGTTTTTTTTTTTTTTTAATTTATTTTAGCCCCTTCTATTTTTTGGGCCCGGCGCTTCTGTGTGGCTGCGGTGGTAGATGGGTGATACCTCCCCTTCCTGGAGCGCCTTGTCGGCTGAGAGTCACCAAAGAAAATTCCTGTATGATTTCCGGCACGTTTACTTAACGTTTGAAATACAAATGTGCTGAAAAAGTGTAGTTCGTTGGCTTGGCTATTACTAGAGGGAATCTGGCTGCCACAAAACTGATGATGATGATGAAAGGCTGGTCGGGGCTGAGTTTAAAGGCATGTTATGTGGCCATACAGGGGACTGGACGCTGGACCTGAGGGAGGCTTTCAGCTGGTTGAAGGCATCAGAGGAGGGATGCCTGCAGGCACTTCTCTGCAGGGAATGGGTTTCATTTCCTCGCAAGCCCAAGATGGGGAGGACCAGCTCTTTCTTCCTACCCACCGAGGGTAACGGGATCTGCCCTTCCCCATGCAAAAACTGCTGGTGATGGGTTGCCTTCTCCTCTTGCAGGGTGCCCTTCCCGGTGCCCAGAAATGGCAAGACATGAGCAGTGAGGTGGCTGAGAGGGAGCACCCAGCCGCTCGGCAGAGAGGGAGAGCTTGGTGAAGGGAGCCTGGAAGAAGAGCCAAGAGACTGTCATGACACTGAGCTCTCCTCTGTGCTAATTGTACGCTTGGGACCAAATTTAGCCTGGTGTAACTCTGCTGAAGTCACCGGGGATTCATTTGGCCTCTGGTGGCTCCATTGTTTGAGCTAAATGAGTCAGAAGAAGCAGCCTATTCTTATCTGCGCACAGTGGGGCGGTGACAGTAATGGCTCGGCGAGGCAGACCCCAAAAGCAGCGTGACTAGGACCTGGGATCGGGGCTACCACGAGCCGAACGGGGCTGCAAGAGGAAATGTTTTGACGTTTGGGTTATAGATGGAGGCAGGCTCGGCGTGGGCGCGCTGGTGGCGCTCACCGCCGCTGCAGGCGGAGGGGAAGGGGGCTGTCAGGTTCCCTGAATATTTGGCGGTGCCGTTTGGAGTTCCTCAATTCTTCGGCCACCGGAGAGGGAAGCTGTGGCTCTGGAAGGGGCACGTGGTGTCGAAGGGGACTTCACGCCGCTTCCCGGCCCGGTGAGAAAGGGAGCCCAGGCTGGAAAGATCCAAAAAGCACCAGCTGCATCCCTGGGCTCCTCACGCGTCTGCCAGCGGCTGGGGGTGGGGAAGGAGGGATGAGATGGAGCGTGGGCTTGCACAGGGCAGGAGGAGATGTCTTAGGCAAAAGTTTTGGCTACTGGTCCAAGGCAGTTTGATGTGATGGGAACTCCCTCAAACTCTTGGGAAATTTGGGACGAGTTGGGCAGTTGTGATTTCCCAGCCCAGGTTAGGTGCGAGCTGTTTCCAAGCAGAGAGGCGTTAGCTGGATGGGCTGTGGGAACCACGTGCCTTGGCCAGCCGGCATCCAGCCTTGGAGGGGGAATGGAGCAGGCAATGGAGATCACACTGTTGTCCCCCTTCCTTTGCCTGCTGCTGCCCTCAGTCTCCCCTTCTCACGCCGTACCCGCTGGGCAGATGAGCACAAGGCTTCGCTCTCTGAGGCTGTCAAACCCGCACCTTTCGCCATGGCTAAATGCACTTGAAAGCCAGTAGAAAGGCAGAGCTTCTTCTGAGGAGAGAGATAACAATAGGTAGGAAGGGAGGGGAGAGCAGACCTGGAGCCTCGCTGCTCCCAGAGCTCTTGCACTTCCACGGCTCGAACGGGCGCATTCCCGGCGTCCGGGGCCGGATAATAAGCAGAGCCACAGCAGCTATTCAGGAGGCTCTGACCCTGGGTAGGTAACTACATAATGAGCCTGTTTGAATTGCTCCCGTCCCTGCCAAAGGGGTGGGATCAGGGGATGCTTTTGTTTGCAGTAATGAACCTGTAATTATGCTACATTTCTTGGTTTTAGCCACATTTTTTGTGTGCGTGTTGTTCTCTTTGTATTGACAGATTTATGGCCAGGATACTCCGCTGCACCACCAGCCGTACGGCACTGTGTGGAGACTGTCTGACTGTCGTCTCGGAAAGGTGTGGGGAGAGGGGGAGGAGGGGAGGGTGGGGTTGTCTTTGCACTACCGCAGCCCCTGAAGGGTTAAATAAATACATTAAAATTAATACAAACAGCAGAGGCGCCGCCTTCCCAAAAGCCACCAGTTTCAGTAAGGCCAAAAGAAAAAAAATCTTTTGAGCTCCAGGTGAATTTAAAAAAAAAAAGTAGGGAACGATTAAACTGCATAAATAAATAAATAACACACCAGATTTCAGCTCCAAGGCGCTCAATAAAATTACACTTTGAAATGCAAGGATTAAGCAGGGTAGGTGACAAGGTAACTTTGTTAACAGGCTAATCTCTCACCTTAACAGAGACAGGGGATTTACATGTGACTGCACAAAACTGCTTTATGGTCTCTTTTTCCAGCTGGAGATGGTAGGAAGAGGGCAGGATGAGATGGGACAGGGTTGGATGTTTTAGAGCCATTTGTAGGATGGGTTTAAACAGCTTTTTTTTTTTTTTTTTTAAGCAAGTCTGCATGGAAATGTGTCACCAATAACCAGCTGTTTCCAAACAGTTCAGGTAGGGGACGATGAAGATGTCACAGGATGATGAATAATTGGGTAAAAGTATTGGTGGTTCCATTTCTCCCTGGATGGTTTTATTTGCTTCTTATATAAAGCCAGCCAGTGGCATGGGCTATTCAAAATGTTATGTCAGGAATTCTTTGCCCTGAGTCTTTCCCCGAATTTCAGCAATTCTTCACCAAAAGATGTGTGAAACCTAAATCCGGGTCACTTTTTTTTTCAAATGTCCTCTCTGTTCTTTGGTGGGCAAAAAGAAAAGTAAAAAAAAAAGGGGAAAAAAAAAAAAGCTTTATGTCTTTACATTTTAGTCCATTACTAAAATGTGACAGTGACGTGTGGATGAATCTGAAATGAGACCTGGATCCCCATGTGAGGAGGGGTTCACCCAAACCGTAGAGTGCCCACCTTATTCTACCAGGATCCAGCCACCCCCTGCCATCCCTCCCTCCTGCAGCAGGCAGAGTGGTCCTCACCTCGCAGGTTAACCCTCTTGAGTGTGAGTGAGGATCTTCAGGAGGAACCAGGGGAGATGCCAAGGAGCAATCATGAGTTCAAACCTTCTCCAGGCTTCTTTGTTTCTGGATAAAAATGACAATGAGAAAGCTCCTCTCCTCCATAACGTCAATTTGAAATTCAACAGAAAACAGCAGGCTGAACATGTTCTCTGGTTTTAAATAGATCTGGTGAAAGTATTTATCATGTTGTCTATGTTGCAGCATTGCTGGGGTATTTTTACTGGCTGCAGGCGGAGGGACTGATTTTGGAAGGAAACTTCATGTGAAGTCCCCAGCCCGTTTACAGATTCACATGCTGGTCAATTTCTGGATGAGTTTTCAGTTTTCTCAGGTAGGTAAAGGTAATCTCCTCCATGAGGGCACAGAGCTGAGGTCCTAGTGAGGAGGCTGCAGTCCCCCCTCTGCCACTGGGTCAGGGGAAAGTTGCTTTTCTCTTTGCTTTGATACCTGGGTAGTAGGAGGGGAGAGGGTTTCAGGCAGGAGGGTTGTTAGCCTCAGCTGAGTGCAACTGTTTAAACGTTTCCAAATCATCAGCCCAAAAAGTCTCCTCTAATAATGGTGAAAAATCGATAAAATGGTGTGGCTGAGAATCACTCCTCTGCCTCCCAACTTCAGGGTTATGTCCACTCCTGCGTCTCAAGCTCCCTTTGCAGGAAGGCACATGTAAAGGCTCAGCAGTGCATCTGCCCAGAAGAACCATGGCCAGCTTGCCCACGGACGTGCCAGCAGGTCAGGGAGCCGGTGGGAGTCCAGGCAGAGGTCAGAGCTGCAGGAGCAGCGTGGCCAAAGGGAGACAGAGGAACAAGACAGGGCTGTCATACAGAACAGCAGGTCACCATTTCCCCTGGGGAGAGGCATCCAACTCTCTGGTGCACACAGCAATTCCAAAGAAAATGCCCAATTTTAGGCTGTGTTGAGTGAAGCTGATAGAAGTGCTGGTCCAAACCCCAGCCATGACTTGGCTGGTGGGGACCATTGAGCCCCCTTTGCCAGTCAGCAGTGATAACCAGTGCAAACCCTTCACACAGCTTGCAGGTGACAATAAAACTTGTCCTCTTGCCACTGCCACAGGGCTCGAGCTTGCACAGGGGCCACGCGGGCTGCCAGGGCCCAGCAGGGCTCTTCAGAGGTGGGCTGCTGACCGTGAGCACGCCAAGCACTTTACCAAGCATGGATGCAACAGCAAGTAGGAATTACCCACTTTAAAAATCAGATATAACCCCAACTCTGGAGTTTATCCACCGTTTGGGCACTAGAAGGTATTCAAACTGAGCAGCAGACGCTTATTCTGTGCAGGAATCTGACCAATTGTTTCCCTTCCCTCTCTTGTCCTTATACCTTAAATCATTTTGACCTTTAATTGGCCCTAATTTGCCCACAGACGGCCCCGGGACCCTTCAACACATTTGCTTGTAATTGGGTCCCTTTGTTATTTTTCCAGAGAGCCACTGCTGGTTGTTTCTTTTTGAAAACATTGCGGCGTGTCATTGAGAGCGGAGCCGCTTTTAAATTAGCCCTGCTGGGGGCCAGGAGAGCCCTGTGAAAAGCCCAGCAGAGAGAGAGACAGGGCTATCTAAACGCAATTATCATATCACTGCGAAAACGTGAAACCAGCCCGAGCTTAAGCAAACATCACACGCCCCTTGGGCTGGAGGGTGGTAAATACTTTGCTGGGAGGCGAGGGGTTGGATGCCGGGGAAGAGGTTATCCCACGTTTTTCCCGGCAAAGGGACAAACTGGGGATGGGGATGTAACTTGGCTATGCGTTTTCCTTTTTTTCCCCCGATTTTATTTAAATCTGCCTTATTTCGGCACGGTGGTTGCCCTGGCGTGCTGCGGAGCAGGGATAGCAGTGAGCCACTCTGTTAGCAGGCAGCTCTGCCCGAGTGGGGCCCTGTGTGCACTATTAATCTGGCTGTGGCCACAGTTTGCCCCTAGCCCCGCTCATAATGTCATCAAGATCTTAACTGTCCAAAGCTAAGTTAGAACAGCGAGGGATAATACCGCGGCTAGATAGCATCTGCTCTGCCTCCTGCACTAATGGACAGTTGTTCTGTAACCGAGTCTCCTGGCTCACTGAGCCCTGCAGCACGGAGATCTCGCTTTAATATTCGCTCCATGCAGACCTTAAAATCAAGTTAAGTTACAATGCTGTCAAGCCTCCGACCACGGGTTGTTGTGCCGATGGTCCTCTTGTCACCAGCCG
The DNA here is from genome assembly GCA_033628505.1 of Tringa tobata. Lineage (NCBI taxonomy): Eukaryota > Metazoa > Chordata > Aves > Charadriiformes > Scolopacidae > Tringa > Tringa tobata. Next base: position 730,914 of record JAHREE010000442.1, read on the forward strand.
AGATGGAAGCTGCTGCCCAAGCAGCTGGGAGCTGCAGTGTGCCCCCTAAAGTCATTTTCGTACCAGATTCCAAATAAGTTTACTTTCCGTGGCTTAAAGGATCCGTGCAGGCAACACCCACAGACTTCCACTGCCTTGGAATGGGTAAGCAAACTGCATCTCACAGTGTACAGAAACTCACGTAAACTGTGGCTGGCAAAAGCTGAGGCTGGATTTCTGCCCTGCAGAGAGGAGTTTTGTATCAGGTCAGTCTGTCCATGTGTGGCTCCAGCAAGGAGAAGACGCTGCTCTGTGCACCTGGCTGGCGCTAGTGGAGGTCAATAGCGATGGAGGGATTCTTACTGCTCTGTGAAATCAGCAAGTACGATGATGCCTCCTCGCTCTTGAGGTTGTGTGCTGAGACAGGCATGGCAAGATGGTGGTGGCAATGTAAAAGGCACGTGTTTGGAAGGAAGGCAGAGTCTTGTCAGACCAGTGTGACTGTTAAATCGTAGCTGAAGCCAGCAGAGAGAAGCCCTTAGAAACAGGCAAACCTCACAAGTCTTCCATTGCCCATGGATATTTCTTGATCTGAGGGGCTAGAAGCTGTAGTTTGTAATGGTCAAGGCATCTGATTAGAGTTGAAGGTGGAGGATGGAATTAGCTCAGTAAAGTGAGTCTTAATAGTTGGCAGCAAGCCTCCTAGGTGTGTAAAACTCCTACCATAATTTGGCAACACGTAACTGGCTTTGAGATACTGGGGGAAGAAGCCCATAAAGGAGCCCCTTCTTCCCTCCCCAGGTCAGACCCTGCTCTCCCAGAGCCATGGGAAAGGGGCAGCACTCCTCGGTCCACACCTCCACGGGCTGGGGCAGCTCACCCGAAACACCAAGTTCTGAATGCTGCTGGCACAGGGAGGCTCCTGGCTGTGACCAGAGTGCAGGTTCCAGCCAGGGGATCACCTGCAATCCTGCAACTGCAGCCAAGGAAAGTCCTTTTCTAAAGGTAACATGGAGCCAACAGGCCTGGGCATGAGGTTTGGGGTCAACATGATGTACCCAGGTATGGCTGGGTCCTCCTTTGGGGGACATACTGGACACACAGAGCATGCTCTCACCAAAGCTGGACGTTCTGGGACCTGCAAAACTGAAGGTGGGAAGTATTTTTGTGGTTGTCTTCAGCATCCACATCTGTCTTCTGACTTAACTGTACACTTTTCCAGCTTTTTTCTGATGTTTCTGTCCAGCTTGCTTAGGATTCAAAGCATTTTATTTCTGCTATGATGTTCTGGTCAGATGTGGGTTCTTACTGGAGCTCAGTGCAGATCCCTGCTGTACAGCTGTAAGAGAGGACAATGTACATCCTGAAGCCTTTCCAGTGTCAGGCCCAGTCCTGGCAGACACGGGTCCACGTAAGTCTGTTTAGACACATGATCCTTTCCCTCCAGCTCAGAGTGCCCAGGATTCTTGCATATGTAAATGTTTGCAAAGTCAGGGCTCTGTTTGTATTGCCTGTTTACTAATTTAAGTTTATATTTAAGCTTCTGATGTTCAGTTCTTTTTTTTTTTTTTTTGATCCATCCATAATTTTAAGGAAAGGGTTGGGGTTTTCTTTTTGTTTTGCTTTTTAAGCAGATGTTGGAAATGTTCCTTGTGAATTCAGCACGTTGCTGCAGTAGGTACAAAGTCTGGGTCCAGTGGTTTGAGGTGGGCTCCCACGGGTAGGGACACCTCCCAACTAGACCAGGGTGCTCACGTCCATGTCATGGAAGCCCTCTGACAGCACTGCCTTGGTCTGATCCAGCTTGGAGACAAAATGCCTCGCTGGTAGGGGATGGTGGTGGGGGTGTTTGCTCCTGCTCTGCTCTGATTGCTGTGCGTGCAGAAGCAGAGGGCACTGGTCTTCAGGGCTGTCAGTCCAGCGCTAGAAAATTCCCCTTTCAACAATTGTCTTTTTTTTTATTAATACAAAAATAAGCCTGAGCAGTCAGGCAGGAAGAAGTCATATTTTTCCAAAATACCCGGTGATGAATTTGGGAAAATTGGAGGGAGGCCAAGCAGCTAGAGCAGAGAGTGAAAGTTGGGTGACTTTCCTGGGAGTGACCAGGGAAGCTTTCAAAGCCACTCTCCCACCCCTGGCTTCCCCACCACTGCCGCAGGAGAGGGAAAACCTTGGCGGGCAGAGGAGCCGCTGCCACCGCCGCAGCCTCCTTTTCTTGCTGCCAGATAAAGAGGACAGACTCTCCTTTTTCAGCCCATTCTGCTCACACAATGGGAGAGGGGGATCAGCGCCAAAATTACAAGTGTGAGCCCTTAATGCATCAGGTTGAACAATGGGCTTCGGAGGCGTCTGCCTTGTCAAGGGGAGCAGTACAGCTAGTTCTGACTACCCGGTGCCATGGAAAAAAACCTCATTGTCCTGGCGAAATGCTCCCCAGAATGAAAACACCCTCCTCCTCCTTTCTTCAGCTTCCTAATGGGAAGCAAAATAACAAACCAGGCCCACAATTAAACAAACATGCCACTAACCGAGCAGAGCTCAAGTGTAACAGATGTTGTTGCAGTTGGACCAGGCTGGGGGCCGGGAGCGAGCCGTGCTGGCTGGCTGCAGTTCCCGGGACACTGTCACTGCAAGGGTTTCTTTGCCACACCACCGTCTTCTCCCTCCACCAGTCTTTTTTCCCTTTTTTCCACTGTGCCTTTTCCTTGCTCTCATCCTCCCCTCGGCACATCCCACCCACTTGTCCCACCTGTCTGCCCCCCCTCTTCATCCCAATGGCTCGTTCATCACAGATGGTGATTTTCATTTTTTAACACTCAAAAACACAGACTGTATTGCAGAAAAGCCCAAGAGAAGAGGCAAAGCTGCCTAAATTTTAGACCATTTTAATATAGGAGAATATAACAATTTTTCTCCGTTTCTTTATTCTTGCTCAGACCCAGTGCAGGGATCAGCTCCCTCACCAGCACGCAGCTTCCATGAGGATGCTCGATGGCACCTCCCAGTTTCTGCAGCCCCTTGAGTTTGATGGTTGCTCTTGCTGCTCCCCAAAATCACTGGCATCTCTGCAATACAAGAAATTTGGTGTTGGAGAGGTGACACAGATGGGTAAAGAAAGGCAAGCAAAAGGGAAGCTGTGTCCTTTCCATATTCAGCTGAATCCTTCTTATCTGGGGCTTCACAACTCTGGTGCAGTCCATGATGGGGCTGTTATTACCTCTGAGGGTTACAGTTCCCATCTGGCATTGACTTGATGCTTCTGACAGCTTGTGTCCCCCTCAGGTTTGCTGGGATCTGTTCCTTCTGTGTCAAAGGGACCAAAATAATTTGGCACATCCCAGAGCTGGAGGTTGGTTGGCCTTGCTTGCTCCCCTGCAAAGCTGTGCCAGGGTCATATGCTGGAACCAGAGGAACTCAGGGATTCAGTGAGAGCCCAGCAGCCCTCCAGGGTTGGGCACAGTCTTCTCAGGTCTTTGGGTCACTCCCTAGAGCACAACCTCCCTCTCTCATCCGGGAGCCATGGTCACCAACACCTTGCTGAGGTGTTTTGAAGAGGAATACAGGGCTGTAACGTGGGGTATCTGTGCCCACACACATTTTTGGCTTGTCTTTTGTTCTACTTGCTCTTGCAAGTACAAGGTCCTGTGCAGTGGGGTTTTGCCTTGCCCCAGGCTGCCGTGGCACAGTGACTTCTGCAACTATTAATAGCAGCCTGAAGATGTAAGAAAAGTTACTTCTCTTTCTCCTTCAAGCAGGGGAGCTGCAGGAAGTGGGAAGATCCCTGAAAGCTTTCCTCATCTGTCTCAGAACAGGGACTGGAGCAGCCCGAAGGCCCCCAAAGCCACGGCTCACCAGCATAGTTTGGGAACAGAGCATCCCCCATCTGCTACAGCAATGCTGTGGGGTGGAGCAGGTAAGCACCACCTGATTGTGACAAGCAACAGGCTGGATACGCTGGAGCACCAGCGATATTAAGCCAACACCACTTCGATATTAAGCCAACACCACTTCTTGGTGCTCTGCTTTGATAAGGAACCAGCCAAATGCATGGCTGCTATGGACCAGGGCTGCCGGTTCACCACTCCACTGGTCAGAGCAGCACAGCCACAGCTAGCTCTAGCCAGGACTGGCACTAGCGTGCTCCCAGATCCCTAGCACAGCGCCCAGTGATCTTTCCACTCATTAGGACAAACTTGTGGGCAAACAACTGGGAGCCCTTAGGAAAAAGCATTCCTGCTGTCAAAACCCCCCTCCAGTTAAAAATGAAAACCGAGTCCAGGTGAACGTCCAGGTGTTCCAGACCAGAGTGGTGCTAAAGGTAAATCACAGCGAGCCAACCAACCCCATAGATCAGTTTACTGATGATCTAGGTGATCTTATGATCACCTAAGATTTGAGTTTTTATACTTTTGAACTACTTACATTGAGGCAAAGCAGCTCAGATGGAAAATTTGATCATGGTATTGGTTTTTACTTCCTTCTTCACAGTTGATACACACACGTGTGCACATGTGTGACTGCACACTTGATAAATACAGCAGCAGTTTTACAAGGTTGGCTCCATTAAAAGAGTTGATGACATGACATAAAATGACTAGGAATTACCAACCAGAAGTGGATGTAAAAATATCAGACTTCAAGAAACTTAGGAGAAATCCTGTTTTATAAAACACTGGTGCTTTGTTCAAAAAATGCATCTCTCTTCTCACCGCCCTTCATTGTTCACCCCGCCCCCTTCTTTCTCTCATTTGAAACTCAAATTTACCTCTGTTCAATTCCCACTGTTGCCTGCAGCACCTTTTATTTTCACAGCAGCTTGGCAATGCAGATTTTGAGACTAGGACCCAGAGAGACACACCTGGTTGTAGTCATGTATCTGGGCCATGGATGCACAGCAGCCTCCACCCTCGTGCTGGCTCTGGGGCTCACTGGATCCTGCTCTGAACCTGCTCAGGTTGCTGAGCAGCAAAAAGAAAGTCAGTTTTGGTTGTGTTAGTTTTATGACAGTTCAACATGTTGAGGCAATTCTTTACAGGGTCAAGTGAGAAAGGGAGTGGAAAAGAGGGATGGATGGATGTTTGTCCTGATTCTTGCTCAAGGCATTGACCTAAACATACTGTTTAACAGCAGTCCTCCACTTAGTCCCATCCCAGTGAAGACCTATGTGGCTTCTGTATTTTAAAGCCCATTTAATTCAGGTCTTCTGTAAGCAGGACTATTTTGATAGAGCTGGGGAAATGATGACACAAATAGTTGACGACACAAATAGTTACGCTGGCAGATCAGAAGAGGTGGCAACCTCTGGATGGGAGCCATGAAAAGCAGCTGTGGACAGACACCTCTGCACGGAGCTCAGCTGCAACTGAAACAGGATGCAAAACCTGGGGCTTCAATCACCGTTTTGTCAGGTCAAAGGAAGGGGCAGGGTAAATTAGCCCAGACCAAATGAAAACTATTCTGAATGTCTGCTCATAAAACCAAAGGGGACTTTTTTCGTTGAAATTTGAAAAGATTTGGCTAATCCTCCACCATTCTGTTATTTCTATTGTTGATCTGGTCCCTGGTTTAATTCCCATCCCAGACAAAAGCAGAAATGCCGGGATACCACAAGCAGTTGTTGGTCTCTGTAGCTTTTCAGGCCAGGTGGAAGCAGAAGTAGTGGGGATTTCTTGTGAATTATCCACCTGGTTTCTAAAAGTGCGTCTGTACAGTCCCTTGAGTGTCTCTGCCTCCTCTACAGCAGATACTTTGCAGGTATATTGCACCAGCAAAAGCAGCCTTTCTGGCTGTTATTTGGCTGCAACATCTCAGATGCCTCAGACTCAATGAGCTCTTGAGAGGTATAACCTCCATGCATGGCTTCAGGTCCAACTAACCATTTACTGGAAGGAGAAGGGGAAACACCCTGTGTGACTGTGATACAGAGCAAAGAATAAAGGCAGGAGAGGCTATAAAAGCCACTGCAGGACTGCAATTCTCAACCATTGTTGGGAACAGCCCTTGGGAGAGGTGCTAGGACTGGAATAGTTTGCAAGAGCCCTGAGGGACCAGGGCCAGAGCAAGGGAGATACCAGCCAGTTTAGTCCCCCTCACAGGACTTGAAGCTCAGCACAACTTGGAAAGCAAGGGATCTGGTTTGTTTTTTTTTTTCTCTGGGAAATGGGGATCTAAGGATGCCAGCTGATTATGGCTCTTCTAACGGAAAGGGCAAATCCAGAGCATCACATAACCTTATGATCTGCTCACCCTTAATCCAGCGATCGCTTTCTCTTTCGGTTCCCTCTTCTGCTCCTCCTGGATGGAGCTCTCACTTTTGCAGAGCACTGGTGATGTGATACCATGCTCCGGCAGGCCTGGAGGAGCCTCACTCATTCCAGTGCCACCATCAGGAAGAAAACATGCCCTTTCTTTACAGTCAGACCAGTCCTGGAGAAGCCTTTAACCCTCAGGCCACTGCTGACAGGATGCCTGACACCCGCCCATGCCTACAACCATGCAGCAGATCTCTCTGATGCAAAGCCCCCTTGGCCAGTGTGTGCTACTATGTGGGGCATCCTCCTGGCTCTTTGCATTTCAATCACATGCATCTACCTCCAATCACCTGGGAATCTTATCGTAACTCACATAAAGTCCCCTCTGATCCATAATTACAGGGGGCAAACTGAGAGGGTCCTTAAACTGTTTGTGAGTCAGGTGATCAGGATGTGGCCTAAGGTATCAAAACTTCCAGCAATAAAGGGGACATCATCATTAGGTAACCCCCTTCAGGGGCTGGTATGTGGTAAGCACTGGAATGCACCACTTTTCTTCATCTTGCTTGATATAATTACTTTCAGTGTTATTTAAAGCTCTGACTAATCACACGGCAATGGCCAGGTTTATAATGCAACTGTGTGTAGCCCGGAGCAAATTCTGACATAATTACACTGTATAAATTCCTCCATTAGAAATGACACTGCACTGGCATTGTGTACAAAGCAGCCATGGTCCAGTCAACTGGCTGTGTGAAAATCTGTCTGACAATTGTTTACCCTGTTGGTATCTTATTGACACTTCCTACAATGATGAAACTGTTACATGACAGCGAATGGGAGCCAAAGGCCCCAACGAGTTTCCTCTCGCTCGCTTCAAGTGCAGTCATTTTCTTGCCTGGTTTTCTCCGGATGAAGGCTTGCCCAGTTCTGATCGCTCTGAACCGGAAAGAGAAGCATATGGTTATGGTAACAAATCACAAAAGCCCATAGAAATCCTGGTTGGGGTTGCATCATTTGCCCCAAGGAAGGATTGCTCCCCCAGGTCCTATTCCTTCACTACAGCGTGATTATGGGCCGTTTTAGGATTCGTTCCCACCTGGCATCTCCTTGTGCCATGGCGGGGTAGCGGGAGCCAGGCTGTGTTCCCACTGCTTTGTGGCACGTGCCAACAGAGCAGCAGGGTGTCATGATGGGCTAATTTGTCAGGCCCTGGCACATTGTGCTGCAAAATGATTGCGTGACATATTTGCTTCCCACCATGGCATCAGGACTGAGGGACATTTGAATGGCCAGAGGAGGGGGAGGTCCTCTTGATTGGGAGGGAGATGAAACTCTCAGGGCTGTGGCCAACGCTATTTGGGCACAGGAAGCCAAACTCCTTTCCAGTTTTGGAGCACTGATTCAGAGTAGGGTAAGGAAAGATTTTGTCCTTTTCGGTCATTGTCTTGTATAAGGATAGGAAAAAAATAATTGGGAAATACTCAGTAACCTGGAGAAGTGCAATTTCACTGAATTTCACTGAAATGAATGAGTGCAATGAATATCTGTTATGAAAACAAAAACTTGTAGAGTGCTTCAAAGGCAGTTCTATCACCTCCCTAAGGAAGGTTCAGGAGGAACCCTCTGAAAATGTATGTTAAACATCAGGCTTGCTAGCAACAGAACAGCAACAAATGGTTCAGAGGACAGGGGATAGAGGAGGATGACTCCTCTAGCCTGGGAGACCTGAGATAATTTGAAGTATGGGGAATGGGATCAGGAACCTTTCCAGATCTTTAATTTCAAGCTGGATCAGGAGACCAGAAGGCCTCCAACACAGGCAAACCTGAGAGAAATAGAGGATTTTTTGAGTTATAACTGAAAAGGAGGGAGAACTTGTATACCTGCATCCCTGTCTGTGGAGGATTGTTCCTTGCAGTATGTTGTCAGTACCAGTTAATTTACAAAATCCCAAAAGACTGAGTTTTGTCATTTCCCCATGGAATAGACTATTCTTTAAAGGATGTATTGTCATGTCCATTTGGAAATCTTTGGGGCTTTGTGTAATACAAGTAACATTGGTAGCATTGTCCATTTTCACCAGGTAAGAACCAAACTCATTAACCCCCCAAAAAAGCTGGAGCAATAACCCATGTCTTCTGTTTGTTTGTTTTCAGCCTCATCAGGAAAGCTGTGACCTGAATGCACCACGGTTTCCCTTCTAAGCAGTAAGTAACGCCCCTAAGACACAGATTTTTCCTGATGGTATTCAGTGGCTGGAGGAAAATATTGAGATGCTGTTGCGTGTGCGGGAACAGTGGTGTGGTCCCCTGCTTGTGTTATCAAATCCCAGTGTCCCCACACTGAGCTGAGTCCCTGTGGGAATACAGTGTTTTTCCCCAGTCCCACTGGCGGTACAGTGGGACCTGAGCAGTCCCCCCCTCTCTGGGGTGGCATGTCCTTGCCTCGGCGAGGAGGAGCATGGAAGAAGTTAGCACTGCTGTTCCCTGTGGCAAACCGAGCTGTGGCTAAAGGAGTATTTAGATACCCTGGGCTGCCAATTCAGAGCTTTCCTAAAACCAGCAGTAAAAATTGCCTCCGATTCCTTTTTAGGAAAAGAAAGCTGTAGTATAAAGTCCCATTTTCTAGGCATTAAAAGTTTACAACTCGCACCATTAAAAGCAGCATTCTGTGTCAAACTCAAGACTTTGGTCTTCAGGAACAGCTAGGAGGAAAAGAGAAGGTTCCCTGTTTGTTCTACAAAACAGGAAAGCAGTCGCTTTCTATATTGTAAATATGCATTAGAAAGCTCTTATAGGCTCGTGCTGGGGATTTGATGTTTTTAACTGACTACATTCCTTACATTTTTGTATAACTGCCAAGACAGCTAAATAAAATGGTTTTTTTAGTGTTTTCTCTAAGAATAGCCCTGCTTCTTTGTAAATATAGCAAAGGAATTGTTGATAATAATTCTTTGGGAGAATAACTGGTGTTATTGATGTTAAAAGTAGAAAGATTGCTGTTTCTCTGTCTCAGAAATACAGCTAACCGAGTGGGCTGGGACTTCAGAAAGCCTGAGCATTCCTTAGCCAGTTACTGAGATTAGATTGGTTTCATTCCTGTGCCAGAAGGTGTAGAATCAGAGTAGACCAGCACTGAAGATCAAGTGAAAAAAAATAATAATAAAATATTTGCATTTTCATTCAGAATGCAAAACTGAACTTTTTCCCTCCTTGTTTGCATTTCTCAGTTTGCAGATGGTTTTGCCGGCTCACAATTTACCCTGAAAACTGGAGATTAATCTACTCAGTCTGACTCAAATATGCACAATTAACATTTGGGCACCCCCAAACCTCTGCAGTGTTAGGTGAAGTCCCATCATCCTGAGATACCAGCAGGTAAAGGCTGTCATTCTCATCTAGAATTCAACAAGTTGAGCCAAATTTTAGACTACAGGTCCCTGACTGTTGTTGGTCTGATGCCCTTCATGTGCCAAGACCTTAGATGTTTTTTGTAATGCCATATGATAAACTAGTGATAAAACCAGGATTGCAGCATGAGAATTTGAACCAGCCTATGCCATGCTCCGACTGCTAAGTATTGCTGTTATCCAGGATTGGTGGAATGCTCAAAACCCACCCGTATGTCACTTCCAGGAAACAAAAAGGCTAAACCTAATTTTTTAGGGTTGACTGAAAGCATCTGCCTTCCCTACAGTTGAGGAAACCTCTCACAAAAGTTCTCTGTCATTAACCAGACCTGCACTTCAGTTAAGCATGCAGAGATTTGGTGCTTGTTCAACCGGGCCTCGTCAGGGCTGGTAACCCTTGTTAGGATTATTTTTCAAAACAGAGACTCAGCGGGGCCAGGCTGCAGCATAGGCTGCCCAGATGCTGCCTTCTGTTTGTTCTGACTCTGTCTCCTCCTCGTTTCACTAGTTGCTCCCTGCCTCTGCCGGAAAAGGTGGGAAATGGTTCTTCCTGATTCACCTTTGCCAGTGCCACTCAGCTCTTTATAGAACTCTGTTACATTCTCTCACTTGTTTACTTCCCAGACCTAAACGCCCCAGTCCCTTTAGTTATACCTCATAGGTATACAGTAGGTAAGAATAGGATAATTTGGGGAAAAGAGGTAACCCACCAATCCTGTCATGACTTTTTTTTCCTCTATTTGTCAGTTTAGTTACATCGTCTCCTTGTCAGTGAGATTTACTATGTGCCAGATGGCATTTATGGCCAAGCATCTTGGCATCTTTTGAGCCAAAAGAGTACTTCTGTGTTTCACCTTCAAGTCTGTGCATGTGCCACAGCTTTGATGATGTTCTCTACTCAAAGTTACGATGTCTAGAATGACACCAGAATTCATTAAGCCTCTAAGGGAAAGGCATCTCATCATCTCTGCAAGTGACTAGTGAATGTGAGGTGAAGAAGGGTGGAAGATAGAGTTTCCACCCTGTAAGGATTTTTCAGATTTGAAAAATTAAAATTGCCCCAGTAGTCCCCTTACCTATCAATTTAAAGAAACAAACAAAAAAATCAAAAACCCAACAACACCCAAACCCAGCTTGTTTTTCGCAAGACTGAGAGATGCCACACAGGCTGACTACAGCATTAATGAGCTTGTCTGTGCTTTAGGAAATTCAGATTCAGATCCTTCACCTGTCATTTCCAGCACCCATCTGGGCTGTTGGCTGCTCTGCTTGTATTCCTAGATCCCATGTTGTCACTGCTAGTTCCAAATCAAGCTAAACTTGATTTGTTTTTTCCTTTTGCTGCTCTTTGGAAAAGTCTGAGCACTGTGGTAAGGAAGTAGGGATTGTGTGGAGTACAAAGAGAGAACAACAGGTTAAACGTTGCAGATGTGCTCAAACTGGGGTTAGGGAGAGAACCCAATGGGAGAAGTAATGTGGGATCCAAACCACTTTGTGACTTCTGCATAACTGGAGAATTGAGGCATAATGTGATGCAGAGTGTCAGCCTGTTTCTCTGCCCGTGAGAGGCACAGCTTCTTTTAAGTTGCATGGACCACAGGCCCCAAAAGGTCCTGTACTAACTATAGGATAAAATAACTCTTGCCTTCCTGAATCCCTCCATGGACCTAAGTAAGAGGGATGTGAGTGAAGGCTCAGTTCCCAGAGTGGGTGTTGGGAGCACAGTGTGAGAGCGTGCGATGCTGTGCAGAAACACAGCTTAAGGTCAGACTCCGCTCTAAAGCTTCCTCAGAGTCCCAAATCCTCTTTTTATATGAGTTTCACTCAAACACAAACAATTAAAGAATTTCATCTTCTCCTGCAACGGTGGGAAAGCCTGGATGCTTCCCTGGTCTCTAAGCTTTATGAAATAACTCCAGAGTGTTCCCTAGATGAGGGTCCTGCTTGGTGTCAGACTACCCATATCTTTGTGTTTGATGTGAATAAACTGGTCACTGGTGCCAGTTGGCTATGGGGAAGAGAAACAGCACAGCCTGTTGCAAAGAAGGAGGAGAAAAAAAGAAAGAAAGAAAGAAAGAAAAAAAAGGGCAGCATTGACTTCCCCCTCGTGTCTGATTGTTTGATTGGCGTAATTTGACAAGGACTCCCATCAATGGCAGCTTTTCAGAGACCTCAGTGTGGGCACACGTCTGCTATCTGCCTCCTTTTATGTTTCTCCTCCCAAGGACAACACCCATACCAGCTTTCAAGCTTGAGCATCATCTGTTCTGATGTCTGCCCAGGGCGCAGGGAGATGCTTTTTATACTTTTAATTTTGGAATTTGCCCCATTAATAGCAACAGTCAGGTGGAAAAAGGGAGAAACTTTCCCCCTGGGCCAGATGGCTCTGGATGCCAGCGGCTCTCTCATCACCAGGGGTTTGTCAAAGCGTGCAGTATGCTAACATCCTGCCAGCTCACCTTTCGCAAGCTGAGTCGAAAGCATTAGTCCCACCAGTGCAAATAAGGTGTCTGCCACATGTCTGCTGGTTTCTCCCTGGTGCACTGAGGCAAAGCAGCCCTTCCTTGTCAGCCATTGACCAAAACTGTTGATTCTGGAACAACCGACTGTGCTGGTCGTGAAGGATGCCAAAACCTCTTGAAAGCTGGGAAGCAAAGGTGTTTTCTTTTTAAATGAAATAAGCTGTAGAAGGAATTTCCCTGAGAGCTTGTTTGATATCTGGAGTAGAAATGGCTTTCCTTCTCCATCTCCACCTACTCAACACTCAGAATCACATCCAGAGAGCCTTTAGACACATTTCTCCTCTCCAGACTCCCTGCGTTGGAGTTCCTCTGCATTTATTTCTAGACAGATGGTGAATGTTGCAGGTGAGTCCAACTTGAATTTGCACGCTGGGTTAGTGTAATGGACTTAGTCCAGTTTAGGGAGAATATAGCAGTTGTAGAGCGCATTTTCTGTTGTATCAAACATTACTGGCAACGATGAGCTGGAGAAAGATTGGTCTAGTTTGGTTAAACTCTCTGTTAAAATCACAGCCTTTTAAAGCTCAGGGTCTGGTACATCCCACTTCAGGTACTACGTGCTCTCTGTTTTCCTGGGAGCCACCCCGGCTTAGTTTAGCAGGCAGTTTCCCTCTTCCCCTCCCCACCAGAAGGCTGAGAGGAGATTTCTGGCCAACTCCAGGCCCCAGGGTCACCCAGACACCTCTCGACCCCCTTGACTTCCTTGAGAAACAGCTGTGGAAAAGGAAAGTACACCCCAAGACCTGTGTGTGCCCAAAGCAGCACAGTCCTGCCCTGTTGCTAAATGCTGTCACGCGTTGTGTGATTGAGGCAGGACCTTGCAATGCAAAAGGTGTTTTTCGGATACATAGCAGAGCAACCCCGCGATACGAGTGGCTTTTAAAATACAGGTCTTATAGAGAGGAGTGGTAAACCCAGCTCTACCTGTACCTAAAGACACAGGTAACACCTGGTGGCACTAATAAAGCTGTGAGCCTAATGCCCCTTGGCTCCCGTAGGAAACAGGACCTCTACCAGCATCCGTAAATAAATATCCCCCTGTGTCTTTACACGCTTAAATACCTTTGCAAACCTGGCTCCTTGCCTGTTTCCCGTACTGGGCTGCTGCTTCTTTACTTTTGCCTGGCAGCAGGAGCAAGGAGCTCAGCTGTAATTTGGGGCTGTGTTGTGCTAAGTGCTGTACAGGCACAGAACAAAAGACCTCTGACCGCTTCCCAGCATCTAGCTTGTTGTTTTAAAAACAACCCTCCCTGATTCTCCCTTTTTTTTTGTTTCTGGTCTTTTATTCATTGTTTACTTGCTTCCTTTATATTCCTGGTGCCTCCAAGCTAGAATACCTTTGCTGAGCTCCTGAGTGAGCCAGGCCGAGCAGCCACATGGAAAGGGCTTTTTACTTGTGTCAAGCTTATCTGCAAGTGGTAAGTGTGGCTGGAGTGGAGCTCTGAGGGTTGAAATGAAGGGTGTCAGGGGTAACGCTGCACAACAAACCTAGTTCTTCAAGGTTCCCACTGGGATTGGGGAACATAAGCATTGCTGGAAAGAAAAAAGAAAAAAAAAAAGGCAAAAGTTTGGACCACAGAGAACTGAGCAGAAGCAAACATGTGACACAAAACTGGAAAGCTGTGCTCCAAGAGAGGCACATGTACCCCAGCTGTGCCTGGAGCGGGTGGGTTGTGCTTTTCCTGCGCCCAAGCTCTTTATTCGAAAGCAACTACCAAGACGGGATTTCCTCCAGATTTACGTCAAGGAGCTTCATTTCTTGCGTCTTGAACCTTAACTAGGGAAAAGTTATTGCATTAGCAATCAACCAACCTTGGGTTTGAGCTCCGAGTGATGATTTGCATCCATCCCTGAGTTACATAAATCTAAGCCACCATATTTTAAAGAAAAAGTCCTTGAGCTGGTGTCTCTTGTGAAATCCCAATGGGAGAAGTGTGTGTTCTGGGCGCTTTGATGTATTTCAGGTTCGTTTTGGGGCTCTGCAATTCATGGCAGCTGGTTCTCTGATTATTTTATATTAAGGACCAACTTCCAGTAACATCAGTGGGAGCAGGATTTTAGCTCTAAAGCTATTATTAACTAATGCAGCACAACAATGCCTGGCTTTCGTTCTGTTTTGTTTTCTCCCAGGGTCGGAACGTGTGTGTATCCCATTAACTCTGTCCTCGCTGCTCTCAAGATGTTCCGCACAAATGATTTTATTTTTTTTGTAAGAAAATATATTTTACTAGGCAGTTTTATGAGAGCTGACAAAATGCCTCATAAATAACCCAGCAGGAAATATGGGGTAAATAAAATTTTTACAACTTTATCATAAACCTGAGAAGTCTTTGGTTCCTTTTCGAATGGAATGAGCAAGGTATTTCATTAAAGGAAAAGACATGCTGTCTAAAGCCCAACAATTATAGACACAATGCCTTTTTAACCTGCAATTCAGTCAAACAGGTTTGGTGGCAGTGGAAAATGTTAAAGGCCCTGTTTTGGCACTTTGGGTCATGCTCCCCACAGATCAATTTGTGCTGTTGGTTCCCTACACAGCAGAGCTGGAGAACTGGTATGTGCCCAACCTGCCCTCAAAGGATCCAGGACCTCCACGGAAACACATATCTGGGGGGACATGCTTAGGACAGGCTGAGGTTTTATATTGCCTTTGAACATCTCCTAGTACAGGGGGCTGTGGCTGGGCCCCTAAGTGCAAAGGGAGTACAAACAAATATGGTCCTCAGGTCTTCAGCACAAGCCTGAAATGCGATGATTTGGTCAAAGACCAAGAGTCTGAAATAGAAACGCTTGGAACAAGCCTCAGTCCTTGAACTTTGCGTGAAGGGGGAATTTAGCTCTCAGCAGGAGGATCTTTGACGTGTGATATTTTGGTACTGTGGGAAGGCGGGAGGGGGTGTCACTTTTAAGTTCTTTGCACTTGTAAAAATTCATATTGACATCCATGACTATTTTCTACTTACAGTGAAACAGAAATTTGGCAAAATAGAACCTATTCCTGGATGCCTAAGAAGTATGGAAACTACCTCACAAAGGAAGTGGTAAAGTGCCATTGTACACCTACTTGGTCTGATGGAATACCAGAGGAAATTATCTGGAGTGAAGGTCTTTGTCATTTCTCACATCTCTGGTTCTCTGATCCTCCCTATTTTTGTCTCTGGGTTGGCTAAAAACAGAAGGAACAGTCCTGAAAAGGCTGAGCTTCACAGAAGAATTGGAGATGTTCAGGTATGCATGTTATCTTCCCTGCATTGAGAGCAGGGCTCTCAGATTCATCAGAACAAGACCAGAGTGGACTCCACCACCCAGGCCTCACCCTGCTGGCACCTCAGGTTGTACTGCACAGCTATGGCCCCCACCCCTCCTTCAGGGCCTTATTGCATAAAGCCCACCACCCAGGGTGGTACGGGCCCCTCCTTCCCTTGGAGGCACTGTTGCATTCCCCTGCCTTCCCTCCCAGTCCCTCCCTGCTAGATAGCCCTTCCCCACCCTCCCACCAGATCACCTAGGTCCTCAGGACATCTAGTGCAACTTCCTACAGGAATGTCATGTCAGGAAAGCATTTAAAGCCTTTGTGGCTCTAAAGCAGTGTAAACAAGGAGGTAAGCCCACCCCACATCACCACTCCAAAGCCCTTTTGATGTTGATTTCTTTTATGGCCACCAGCCATACTTTGGGAATGGGACACCGCCAGGAGAGCTGGTTCCTGCACCAGCAGATTTGCGCTCCTGCAGCCTGGTCCAACATCATGCTGAGCACTCAGAGCCCTAGCTGGCTTCCAAGCCAAGTCAGGGTGTCCCTGGGAGCTTTGCCTGTATAAGGGCTCCAGCCTCTGGCACGTTGTCTGGAAAGCACTGTGTAAATAAGAGAGACAATTATTGCAGCCCTTTCCCGAAAGGAAATTCCATATTGGCACTGAACAGCACGTTAGTATGGCAGAGCACAGCCCTGACGGAGCAGGCTGCGTGCAGGGCTCTGCCCTCCCCTGGCAGCCACTGACAGCATGTTGAGGGAATTTGGCTTTTCGGTGGGACACGCTGCTGTAGCAAAAGCCCATATGTTACTGAGTTTTCAGTTCTGAATCCCCTGTATTATCCCCACGCCTCTGTCACCGCCCCCCTGCCTCTACCCTCCCCTCAGGCCCCCACCCCGATGCAGAGGTTAAATAAAATATCATTTCCTTCTGATTTAGCCTTTGTCTTTGGCAATCAAAATGCCCTTCAGGTCCCTGTGGAGTCAACCTTCCAGGTCAGGGTAGGACATGGGAAACCCCTTCCCAGGCATTTCACTGTAGATAATGTCGTGGCTGATTCATGAGATCATTCAAAGCGCTGCCTTCCACCACCGCTGCTGCTTTCGGTGCTGATGCTCCTTGGCTTGGGCTCTACCTCCTCTTCCCCCCCACAACACCACATCTCCTTCTGCCTGCATTTTATAAACCATCTCCTGGGCAGCTGGGAGACACAGGAGGAGAAGAAAGATAAAGTCAGGTTAGGTCTCCCACAGCAAGCCTCCGTGCAGGGGAGGAACAGGCTGGGTGAGTCGGAAGAGCCAGTGACCTCTTTCCCTGCTCCAGGAGGGGTTGACCCCAGGAAGCAGCAATGCTCTTGCAATCCTGCAGCTCCTGTTTGGGGTCCTGAGTGCATGGAGGGAGCACGAGGGTTCCTGGTGTAACACTGCTGGGCAGACCCAGCAAGAGATGGGGGAACATATGTATACCTGCCTATAGAAGCATCACCTGTGTGTCATTCCTCAGACTGAGCGCGCAATACAAAACAATAGCATATATTTTTATTTATTATAGCTCCTTTAATCTCCTGCTGAGCATCTCCCTTGAGACTTCCCTCTAATATAACACCCAACAGAGATCATGCCAGTAAAAGAACTGGTGGCGTAAAAGGAAGACCTATAAAGCACAGTATATTCCCTTTATTTTATTATGGCTTGCTGTTATTTTAACCTCTCCTTCCTTGTAGAGTTTCACATACTTGAGTTGAAAGTGCAGCAGCAGCAGCAGGGAGACAGAGCACACAGGCTTCACCCTGTAATGCACAAACACAGGTAAAATGGGAGGTCAACAGTAGATTTTGTCATTTGTGTGGTCTCCAAAGTAAGTAGGGTAACCATGGAAGGAAAGTCCAGTACCAGTGTCCTGTGCACCTTGCTGGCCAGGTTTGTCCATTTCCCATGCAGTTAAGTGTGCAAACGTGTGGTCTGGGGAGGGGCGTGCTGCTGTCGTGGACGTGCAGGAGGTATACACAGGGTGCACTCTGTGTGAAAGCCTCCGTGAGTGCAGGGTTTTCATCCACCCTCCTGTCTGATCAAAACTATTCTGGGTCAAGCCCCTAGGCAGGGATACATCCTGGTAGAAAATCATGCCGGTGAAAACTGTCAGTGAGTCATCAACAGTCATCCCCAACCAGTGCTTATTGCCTGATACTACTGATATAACTGCCAGGTCTGCCCCAGGACTCAGCCCCAAACATCTTCCCGCTGCCTGCTCTCTGTAGGAGGGCAGGTAGGGATGCAGGAAAAGGCAAGCGTGGAATAAAGGTCTGGTTGTGTGTGTGTGTGCATCCACCTTACCACCACCTTACCATGGGGTTATCCCTGGGTCAAAGCACCCTGTACCTTTGGTGGATGGAGCTGTAGGGAATTAGCTCAAAGGAGTTTGGGCTATGAGGCCATTCCCTGGTTTTCCTTGCAGAAATAGAGCCTAATTATCTATTTATTTATTTATTCATTAATCAGCAGCCTCCTAAATAACCACCTTAAGCATTTCAAAAAGCCAAGCTGGCAAGACATGAAAATCAGAGGGAGACAGCAGGGAGGGGAAAGCGCCTGAGAGCCGGGAAGAGAGGACAAATGGCCCCCGCCCCAGCCATGGTCCCAGCCCCCCATTCTCACCCTGCTAACATCCCTCTCTTTGGTAAACAGAGACAGGCAGGTTGGCACCTTGTCTCCTGGGACAAAGGAGCTGGCCCTTTGTTTCGCTGTGTGACTCCTTGGCAGATGGGGGCTGGAGGGTGCCTGAGGGGTCTTGTTCAAGGAAAGCCTCCAGTATGCAAAATGCACCCAGGGGCAAGCCGGAGAGCCTTGGGTTGCCTCCTGTGAAAGAGTAGGGGAAAACAGTTTATATCTCCCGATGGTTCTTTTTTTTTTTGACTTTGAGAAAACATAAATAGGCTGTAGTTTTCCTAACTGAGCCTCTTGTTTTTCTAGGAACTGAGAGGGAAACCTGGGATTTGGAGCCAAACCTTATTTCTGGAGAGGGAGAAAGCCAAAATCCTGACGGCAGGAATGTGTGCATATCTTAAATATTTAAAATTTTTGTGCAAAATTTCTTAGGAGGTGAGAATCTGGCCCACAAACCAGTGAGATGCAAGTTTTATGAAGTTCTAATACTTGCCAATCCCTGCTTGCAGTCCCGAGGGTTTTACTGGGTTTTATTCTTGTTGCTTTCAGGGGGTGAGTGAGGCAGACAGAGAAGAAATAGCCAAGCCAAGGCACAAGACCTGATGAGAAGCCCACAGTTAGTTGATCAGTTACTCTGTCACCCACTGGTGAGTTTCAACTAGTTGTTCTTCCAAGGCCATTGCGCTGCATCTGTGGCCTAACCTTTCTGTATGTTCTTTCTCTAGCCTCCCACACCACAGAAAGCTGGGCTGAGGCAATTAAATGACTGAAAATATATTGATGTCTTCAGGGAAGGTGTCAGGCACTGCACGAGGAGACTCATGGCACATTTCCATACTCACGGCAGCTATGAGTGCATGGCAACTCCGCTCTGTCCTTGTGGATGGGGGGTCTCTGGGTTGAAACCCATCCTGGTCAATGGACCTGTCGTGCTGGTTTGGAGGTCTCGGACCAGCTGGTAACAGGAAGATGCCTACACTGCTGTTGGCATGATTTGTCCCCTTGTTTCATTATTTTCCTTCCCTGCTCTGACCTATTATTAACAGACCCACCTTCTACCTAGTGCTTCTGTTTCCCCTGATATATTTGTAAAAGGCCTCTTATTCTCCTTAATCCCTTTGGCTATAATTAACTCATTCTGCATTTTTGCTGCCCTTATCTTTTCCCTGCAAGCCTTAACTGACTGAATATTCTTGTTTGGTTGCCTCCCTGTTTTCCATTTCTACTGAAGGTTTTCTTTTTAATCCTTAGATCTCTGAGCAGGCTTTGCACACACTTATTTCTTGCATTCTTCTTTATTTACTCTTCTTTTTCTCTCCTGCCTTACTTATTGTGCACGTAAGTACTCTTGTCTGCCTTACACGTGGGTAGATTTTGGGACCACCTCACATAGTACCTTACTTCCCCAATTTCTTAATTCCCCTCAGCGCATTCGCCTTTTTCGTTTTACACTATGGGATTTTATTTTTTTTTTGTCTGTGTTGAATTTGTCCTTTCTACTTGGGAGATTTCCACCTTCTCAGACAGTTCATTACTTTAACCTAATACCTTTTGTTCTACAGAAAACATGCAAAGTAAAAATGATGTCTTTTTAAAAAAAACAGTATTTGTGTAGGGTTAATTTTTGACCCAGAAAACTAGAAGGGTTAAATGGGGGCTCAGTGCTATTCAGGAAGGTGGATCTTGGTTCTTGGTGCCAAAACTGTCTTTAGAGTTTCGGTCTTCATAACATCCCGGCATCTCCTCCCAATGGGACTCTCCAGACAGCCCTTTCCTTCACTCCTTTCAGTCCCCAGCTTTTCCTCCATGTCTGTCAGTTGTGTTTGTCTTTACCATAATGGCTTTGAGGGGATTTTATTTTCTTCTGATGTATTTTACGTCTCATGCTGGCAGCAATATCTCTGAGGGGGCTGCATTCCTGCTGCTGGGGCACAGCTGGGAATTAGGGTGTTCCCTCACAGGCAGACGAGCAAATTTGTGGCACATGGTGAGAAACCAGGGTATTTACCTGAGGGGAAGGTGCTAGGGGTTGTGATGATGCTGTGTGGCTGTGGACTGTGGCCATGAGAGCCCGTGGGGGACAGTGGAGACCCGTCTGCCATCGCGGGTCTGAGGCAGCTTGCCCTGACTGCCATTTTAGCCTGCAGAAGAAGGGGGCCTGGGCCACTCACTTGCTCCTTGGCTGGCTGCTAACACCCACCTCAGGAGAAACCACGGCAGGAAGAAGGCTAACAAAGAGGTGTAAACAGAAGCAGAATTCTCCAGCTATGCTTTTCCTTTCCCTCCTGCAAACTCCGCCTGAACACCCTGAGGAGCATCTGCCAGGCTGTGCAGGTACATTGAGTAATTTGGTAGGTGGGGATGGTGATAAGTAGCCCATTCTTTTGTCCTTGTTGTTGTGGAAACAGAGGCTAAAGGAGAGCCCCTTGGAGGAGAGTCACAGGGGAGCTTGTCCTGTGTGGTGTCAGTGCCCAGGAGGCTGCCAGGGTGGGTGGTGAGGGCCTGGCCTGGCCGCTGTCTTCTCCATGAGAGAACAGGGCCACCTGAGCCCAGCAGCCCGTGCCACTTGCCCTGACAAAGGGCAACCAGCTCAGCGGGGTTTGAAGAGGGGAAGAGACAACCAGATTACCATTTTTACCCTACTGCTAGCTGCCGTTCTCCTTCCCACTATGTTCCCCCAGGTCTGGGCCTCCATAGAGGCAAGAGCTGTGCAGCTCGGACAGCAGGATGGTGGCAGGGAGGAGGGAGGCTTATGACAGCCAGCATGTGGCTGCCTCCCCTCCTCAGGTTCTTCCCTCACCAGCATCACGTAGGTCCTGCCAGAGCTGTCAGCCAACTGCCCGCTCCAGCCTGTGCTCAGGCCTGAGGGAGGGCAGCAGCGGCTGCAGATGGCCATGCCCACCTCCAGTTTTGCCAGCCTTGGCCCCCAGCATCACTCTTCGCAGTAGCCATGGACAATTTTTGCGCCCATTGCTCTCCTCTGGTGTCAGGCTCTGCCGCTGCGGTTCGGCAGGGCAGAGCCGGGGAGGGAAGGAGGAAGAAGTGCCGGGGGGGCTGCTTTACAGAAAAAAAAGTGAAACGACAGTCATTTGGGGCCTGGGCATGCTGGTGGTTTTGCCGCTTCCGTTGCCTGATCCACCTTTTCAGACACGCATGAGGAAACTTCTGAGAAAGGGCCCTGGGCTGTCCCTGAGCGCTTCTGTGTAACTGTGCACGGGTGTGCGAGCAAATACACACTCACACGCCGGCCAGGAGCCCGGCTGCTCCCCAGCACACACTCAGGCCTGCACACCTACCATCCGCCTTCCACAAAAGAGGTTTCTTTCATTTCCTGCGAGAGGAGGAGGTGGGAGAGAGGGAACTTGAAGGCTGCGAATTCCTCAGCCACATATCTCGCCTCCCTCTGCTTTCCTATGCTGCCTGCCAGCTCCACGTTCAGAAGCCACGGCTCCCGCTTCTCACACAAATAGGCAAAGCTGAACAACTGTGCTTTTAAAGCTTGTGAGACATTTCTGCTGCTTTGTGGTGTTGTTGGTTTTTTTTTTTTCCCTCGCGTTTGTGTGCTTTGCCTGTCAGAGTCACCTCAAGGCTGCTCTAACCCTATGGGGCCAAGTTGCTGTTTAGCTGGTTAGGAGCACAGGCCTGCCTTGTGCTGTGGTTGAAGCACTTTTTTTTTTTTCCCTGAGCTGTCCCCTTCTTGCCCCCAGCCAACCCCAGGAAGCTTGTTTTCATGCATATTGACAATTACCCTGTGCTGGAGCAAGGCTTTTCCAAACCCCGAGCAGTATACATGGCATTTCAAAGGGATATTGCTGTCAAGCACCCAGCTTGTCACAAAACCATGAGCTGGAGCCGCTAAAGCAGCAGGTGGTACCCAGGTGTGTTAGGCTAATCCTCAATTCTCCTAAGCCAGAGTTACTTTCCCTCATGAGCACCCAGGACAAGTACAGGAGAGGCAGGGTGTTTCTGTTTCAGTTATTTGGCGCTTACAGGCTCTCCTTTATTTTCTACAAGGTAGTAGTGTTATTTCTCCTGTGTCACAGACAGAGACCTTCAGGGTAGTGAGTAAGGTCTTATTCTTTCCAGAGCTGTGGAAAAGCCGTGAGGTGGTGTTTCTTAGCCAGTTTGGGGCATCCTGATGCTGTGTTGTGGCTCAGGTAGAGCTGCTGCTGACATTAAGAGGGAATCCTGGTGGCTCTCTTGTTTCTTTGCCTGACACTGCAGGCATAAACGAGTAGTATCAATCAGAAACTATGCCTGAAAGGCAAGTAGCTTTTGTGTTCATCTAAATAGGGGATATCCTGTGCACGGGGATTTCAGGACCTGGTGGCTGGAGTGCAGAATGCATGGGGAGAAAGTCCGCTTTTGCAGAACATTTCCCAAGGCATCCAAGGACTCTCTCAAACCCACAAAGCCTGCCCTAAAACCACAGCTGCAAAAAAAAAAAAGAGGAAGAGTCCGCAGCAGAACTCGGAGCGTATTAAACCTTGCAAAATAGGTCTTTTTCTGTGGTGGAGGGTATGTGTATAAATACATACGTACATGTACATGAAGAGTCCCTCAGCACGGGAGCTAAAAGTGAAAGCAGTCTGGAGGAATGCTGAGCAGAGGCGGTGATTTCAGGCAGGACTAGCAGTGGCAGGGCTGGATTGCGTGGAGGAGCGGCCCACAGTGGTGGCTTCACAAGGAGACTGACCAGTCTTCCCAGGCCCTAGCACAGCAAAAGTAAAGGACTCTGGCTGGTTTGTGAGCCACAGAGGTAAATTCAGCAAGGGTGTAAATGGGAGAGCAAAACGTCAGAAAGAGAGCACCAAGAAAGAGGGTGCAGATGAAAAGATGTCTAACTGGTGCAGGGTGCGTAGGCCAAAAGGAGTGTAATTTCCATGTGGCACTAAGGAAGAACGTAGGGAAAGAACGTAAAATGAACATGTTAAAACTATAGCCATCTGTCTTAACATGCTGTACCACCTCTGTTCTTGTTGGTCCTGACACAACCGAGTGCAACTGCTGTTGAGTTCAGAGTTGTGCAGGCTCCCATGAAGGTGGTGTTCAAGGCTGGCGAGAGTGAGACTCTACCTGAGGTGGCTGCATTCCTGCGCATTGAGTCAGGAGCTCAGGGTTAACTCTTTCAAGCATGCAGGGCCTTTGTTGAGCAGGTGTGGATCCCTCATGGACAACTTTGCTGGAGCTGGAATGACACTGGCCAAAGGGATCTTGCCAGAGAATGGAAATTCAATAAAGCTGTGCCTGGACACAGTGTCTGCAAGAGCTGCTGCTTCATTTGGACAAGTCTCTAGCCCACAGTGCTGGTGCATACTTTGTGAATGTGCCTATGGTATGTTTTGCAATCAGAGCTGCATATTTTGGCTGCTGCATGTATCCAGCTTCAAATTTCCATTCTTGGGACATGACCATGTCCAAGGCCTGCACTAAGACAGGCTAATAGATTGCCACAATCCTATGTGAGGTAGGTAAACCCTGCCTTAACTGTGTGGACAGAGACACTAAGCCTCTCAGTTAAGCAGGTATAGAACCTATTCTAGAACTCAGGAGTCTGTAGCTCCTGGGCACAGTGGACTTGGCTCCTGATCATTTTAGAGAGCTCAGTAGAAGAAAATGCACTGGAGATCCCTGCTATTATCTCTGTTCTTATGAGCACAAGGTCAGCAGAAGAAAAGCTACTCCATGCTATGTCTGGACTGCAGGCAGACAGGCTCCACTGGGCAAGTCACAGCCCTTGTTCCCCAGTCACCTCATCCAGGCCAGGGATGTGGTTGGAGCTCCCTGACCTCCGTTAGCCCACACACGCAGTCATTCTTCCCAGGAAGTCAGAATAGAGCTGCTGTAACCCCCAAGATGGGAGGATCAAGGGGTGGCTGAGACCAGAGGTTAAAGTAGCATTTTCGTATCTGGGATTATCTGCGTCTCACCTTCCACTGAAGCAAAATTCTCTTCCACATCCCTTAAAGTCAGCCTGCTGTGGAAGTGATGGAGAAAGAGAGTAAAGCAAGATGATAATGCAGCAGGGGAGCATTTATTTGCATCTTTCCTGGATAGAAGCATCGTCTCTGTTCCCATCACTTGCAGGACCAGCTGTGGTTTCTGGCGATGCCAGACACAGGCATCACCCTCTGGGTTCCTTTCACTTTCATTGTCCCTCTGGAGAACAGGACTCCTGTTAAAACCCCTGTGAGTGTCACTGAGAGCCAGCTCTATTATTCACCAGCCAGTGAAGCAAGACAGGCATACTCTCCCACAACCTAGGGATGCCCCTCTGATCTGTTACCAATGGGGCTATCTTTAATGGGATCAGAGCCTGCCCTTTTCCACATCCCAGTGGGACAACACCTGCCCACCAGAGAACAAAGAGGAAACCTGTTGTGATGGGAAAAAAGACAGAGTTGTCCCCAGAGAGGCAGCGAGGCCATTTGATTAAGAGCATCTTTCTCCCAGCCAGCTGGTTTGCTACCAAAACAACCAACTAAACTTCATCTTTATGCAAGAGAGAAAGTGTCTGTCAAGCAAATGCCACAAGTCCAGTTTTACTCACCTATATAAACTGGAATAAATCTGGGGAAATCATTGCAGAAAAAGACTGTAGGAGCAAGAGGGAAAATATTTCTGCCTATAAACAGTATTTAAAATATATTTTTCAAAGGTAAATTTAGAGCATTATTTAAATGCTGTAAAGAGATCTAACTAGAAGCTTCCTCTCTAATTGGTTCTCCTCAAAAGACCCAATGGTTGCCCATTGCTGTACATTTCTCTCAAGCCCCAGTCTTTGCAGAGGTGGAGCATTCCAGTCAGGCAGGTCTAATTCCAGCTGTGCCTTTTGCATGAATGTCTTCTGGAGACTGGCTGTCCCATGTGTGCACATCTGCCCAGGAGCATCCTTCATCTGTAGCATTCCCAGCCCTGGGGCAAGGAACCAGGACAGGACCAGGCAACGCATATCTCCTCGACAGTGGAGACAAAGTCCAAATCAGACTGTGCCTTCTTTTTCTCTGTTTCCCAATTCAGAGACCATAAGCTTGGTTGCTGGTGCTTATCCCATGAGCTACCCAGAGCAAAAGTGGCATATGAGCATAGGTGAAGGCTCCAAGAGGTCAGAAGAAAGATATATGTGAGCCAGGGGCCACTTTGTGGTTCATTAGAATTCTCCAGAGTTGGACTGGAAGGACTCGGGAATGCTTGGATGTGTTTGTGCATCCTAGTTTCTTCGGCGGTTTTGTGATTCTAGCAGAAGTGTAATTGTGAGCAAAACTTTATTCCAGTGGATGCGGCACGTAACAAGTTCACCTTCAGTTAGAGAGGATTTTAATATGACCTTCCGTAGAGAAGGGGCATTGTTTTGAGTTGTTAAACAGCTGTTGTGTTCCACCCCAGTAATGGCTGCAATTCAGTAGTGAATAATATAAACCTTGGATAAACAGCCGGTAAAATAATTTGGGATCTTTCCTGGTGAGGGGAAGCAGGCAAGTTACTCTACAAAAATAAATTATTATTCTCTCTGCCTAGGAAATGAAGTGTTCTCCTTTTCACCACCAAGTGGGCTATCACACGAAATCTCTTCCCGCCCTGGTGTGCTGGAAGCAGCCCAGTGCTGTTTGCAGTACTCCCTTGCCATCTTCACCTTCATAGGAAGCAAGAGGCGATTTTAGTTCGATTTCATGCATCTTCTCTGTTTTCTCCTCCAATCCTCGTCTGCTTCTCCATCCCATCCCCAGTCTTCTTAAAAATAACCCTCCCAAACTGCCCGTCTACTGGTCAGCATAGGCACAAACACCATCTCCTTCCTTGAAGCAGCCTCAACACGACTGCAAGAGAAGCAAAAGTTTCCCTAAACCACTCCCTCCTGCGACACGCCGAGTGTCCGTTCGGTACAGGCTGTGTCTGCCTGTGCTGGGGCAGGACTGCAAAGCGCCGGGCCTTGGGTCTTGGCCTCCATCGGATGAACAATTTCCCGTTGAAGGTTACTCACTTCCTGTTTTCCGTATTTAGACAATCTGGGCCTATAGGGAGGCTTTGATTTGTTGTAAACTTCAGCTGGTTTAAACGTTAAGTCGCGGGAGACCGAGGTGGGGGGAGGAGGGGAAAGGCCTGGAGACAAATTAGGGCTATTTAATGCCGCAACTGTGTTCTCTCGCAGTTTTCTAGT
Organism: Tringa tobata; assembly: GCA_033628505.1. Taxonomy (NCBI): domain Eukaryota; kingdom Metazoa; phylum Chordata; class Aves; order Charadriiformes; family Scolopacidae; genus Tringa; species Tringa tobata. The sequence continues at coordinate 757,152 of JAHREE010000442.1, forward strand.
GACCATTACGGCATGTGAAAGGAAGGTCAGGGGCTGACAGCATGGGAGATGGAGAAAGGGCTGCTTCACAATGGGCTGGGGCTGGAGGCAGTGCGTGCGTGTGTGTGCGTGGGACTCTGTGTGTGTGTGTGCGTGTGCGCGCGCAGCAGTTGGGAGCAGCCGGGTGATACACTCCAATGACTAATTTCTCCAATGTGTCATTTTTGCCATAGACAGCTGTACGGAGAGGCTAACGGCAGTGCAACAGCTCTGCAGAGAAGGCAGGGAGGAGCCTCTAACCTAGAGAGGAGAGTGCTGTGCCCTTTCCCGGTGCCTATCAGTACACCCCACACGCTGACATTTGTTTGAACTTGCCCAGAAGTCTGCGAGGCTGGAGCGAGTCAACGCTTGTACATAGCTGATAGGGCAGGTCATGTCTTTTCTAGGCCTATTTTGCAAGGGGAAACTGAGGCATGGAGTGCTGGAACTTTGCTTGTTATCAGAAAGCGAGCGTGTGAGGGATTGGGGTAAGTCCTGGCACCAGTCAGGCAAGGGTCTGTCTTCTGAGATGTGCTTCATCATGAAGAACATCGTCCCTGTGTTGGTGGGAGTTGTGCTTGGATAGAAAAAAGTAGTGTGCAGCCCAGGGTGCCTGTGGGCACAAAGGTTATGTGAATGGTTTTGGTCTGTTCCTTTTTGCTCATCTAGTTCTTTTCCAACAGATTAACTCTCAAAATGGGTTGCTTTTACTTTCAAATTTCACAAGGATCTACAAAATAGAAAAGAAAAATAACTAACAGATGGGCTGAAATGCAGCAGGAGACGGTAAATTAATCTGAATTTTACAGAAAAATCCAGTAAGGATTTCCAGGGATGTCCTGAACACTCTAGCAGTATAACCTGCTCTCAGAATGGCAATGTGGGCAGGTAGAAGTGAATGAAAAAATCAAGAGGTAAAAAATCACAACTGAATTAGTGAACTTAATGCTCTTGTGTCGCAGGTAAAGAAATCTGCCATGTCCTTTCTGCCTGACTGAGAGCAAGCAGGAGCTGAATCAAACTCCAGAGGAAAATAAAAGGACTGGGGATGAATTTGGTGAAGTACGGAAGTGTTTAGGAGAAACAAGGGTCCGTGTTCAGTCTCTGGCATAGATAGGCCCAACTCCAAATGATTTATACATGCTCTTGACCCTCCTGAGCCAGTCAACTTTCCTCCAAATAGCTCCCTGCAGCCCAGAGTGCAGAACCACAGAGAGAGGCAGGGAAGCAGGATACAGGCAGGTAGCCGTTTTCTCCCTGGCATCGCTGCATAGGCTGGGTTAACGTTATACTTCCCTGATTCAGTTTTTACAGAGCAAACAGTAGCAGTTCCCTCCCTCAGCGGTATGTTGAAGCCTTTCCCTGAAGGAGGGGTTAGTTCTCTATTGAGTTACTACCTGCTGGATGTTTTTTTCTGCGGTATCCCCTACCCCGTGGTTGCGTTTTGCTCAGCCAAGCTTTCGGCGCTCAGAAACGCGACTGAGTTCTTAGTGCAAACGCCGTGTAGTTCTTACTCTAGTTTCTCCCCTAAGTTTCCTCTGGTGGGGCCCTTGACCTCCCAGCAGCACCTCGGTGCAATCTGAGCCCTGGATCTGACAGGGACACATCAGACTGAATCGGGACTGACTGCAAAGCCGGCACCACGGAGAATTGCACCCAAAGCTGTTTAAGCAAATGGTGCCTCTGAATTGGCGCTAGCCGACTGCTCTGATGCTGAGGTTTGATCTGTGAGATCCAGAGCAGCCTGGTTTGCACTCATATCACCATGCTTAAAGAACAGTCACTTAATCTCACTTAGAAATGTTTACTTGCGAGGACCAGATGGCCCAGGGACTTGGGCTAAACAAAGCATTTTACTTCTAGGTCACGCATTTTAATCCAGTCCAGGTTGGTGATAAATGAACATATTCACCTGATAGCCACTTTTGGCTTCATTTTTGGTGTTTTTCAGGCTGGTTTCCAAGGGGAGATGTCACACCACAAAATCTCCCTCTGTGCCCTGCCACAGTTGGTACTGATTTGACCGTCTCTGTGGAGAAGCCAAGGATCAAATGCTCCATGGCGCCAGACTGTTTTCTTTTGCAGCCTGCAGGTAAGGGGAAGTCGTCCTGTGTCTGGCTATATCATGCCTGCTTTGTGGATGGGCAGGATTTCAGTTTGCAAAGCTGCCAGTCCAACCCCCTGCACCAGCATGAAATTCATTAAAAAAAATAGGCAAATGTTTAATTGCAGTTGACATATAGGCACTCTCTGCTATGAACTTTACACACAATCACAGATAACAGCATCAGAATTAATGCCTGCTTCCCACTTGTCCTGCTATAAGCAATAAACGTTTGGCAAGTCAGTAAATAACAAAATTCTCATGTGGCCATCTACAGGTCACCAGGATACTTAAGAAGTTTGCGTTAATTATACCATGTTTGCCATCAAAGAGGGGATATTAACCCTTTTGAGCTGTTGCAGGAAAGCAGTGGAGTCATTTGGAAGTAAGTAAATGAAATCTTGTCACTGTAAGTGGAACCTTTGCAAAATCAGAAAAAAAAATATGTTTGAGGCAAAAACCTCAGTAGACATCATGGAAAATACGCTACCTTTTCAGTTTTCCTTTTATTTATTTTGTATTTTGACATCAAACACTCCCTGTAACCTAATCTTCTTGGCTTTTGATGTGGCCGTGGAGACATGACAATTAAGCATGGCTTAAAACAATAATCCCAACAACAGGAACCAAAGGCAAGTAATGTCAGGGTTCCCCCCTCACAAAAAGCCTGTCCCCCAGTGTTTGGTGGTAGTGAAAGGACCATAAATCCCAGTTTGTTGCCTCGATATCTGCTCTGTGCTTACACTTTACGTTGAACTTTACACACTTGCTCCATTTCCATTCCCTGCTGTTTGTTTTTCTTCCGCTATGCAAAATGTCTGGAGACAAACACGATACACACGTTGCAGAGAGATGGTTTGATCTTTCACAGATTAGTGCCACCTGACACACATGGGATTATTTGTTATCTGTGTCGCAGGAACCGCTGAAGACCCAGCTCAGAAGAGGCACGTTCCTCCAGGCACTGGGGGGCTGCAGCACCCCTCCGGACAAACTGATTTATTATGGCCCCGATTCCGTGAGCAGATCAGACCAACCTGCCAAAATGCTTGCAGAGAGGCAACACCAAGGTAAGCCCTCATCGAAATCTGGATGGGTGTGTAACATGCAACCAAAGCAAATAGCTTGATTATTCTAAATTATTTTAAAGTGATGTTTTTAGTTCTCCTGTTCTCTCCTCGTCTCAGCTATTCAAATATGGAGGGAGAATGGTTGAGTTTACTTATAAGCCTGTTTTAAACCTGTCTGAAAACGAACATACTTCTTTTTAAACGAAGCTTGCACGGTATGCTATAAACTGCCTTTGGTTTTGGTTTGGTTTTTTTTTTTTTTTTTAATGGGTGTTTGCACTAAGCCTCGCTAAACAAGTTGGAGAGATGATTAACTCGTCTGAAATGATGCGGGAAGGCCTCGTCCCGGTTGCGTGTGCTTTCTTCAGCACATCTAGAGCTGCCACAACTCCTTGCCACTCGTGAGCAGGGCTCGCAAACAGGGCTGGGGAGGAGGCTGCATGGCTAAAGAGAAGCAGCGATAGAAAGGGCTGGAATTTGCACACACGCACTGAAAAAGGAACTGAGGTTATTTTTTTTTCTTAATGAGTAAGGAGTTGTCCCCAAGTTGGTTTCCACAGAAGTGAGACGCAGCTCCTGGGGGGTCAAAGGAGGAAACCCAAAGTTCATTAGCAGTTTTCTTGAAAATACTGGTTTAGTAGCAGCAGTACTCACCCCTACACATGGCGGGGGGACTTTGCAAGACTCTACTTCACTTTGTAAGGCCCCAAGGAGTTCCTTGTATGGGTCAGACTCGACTGCGTGACGAAAGCAGCCGCAGAGTTTTGGCCACGGGAGAGCTGCCTGGTAAGCAGCTTCTTCTCCATCCCCATGTGCCAGCCCACACGTGCCACCCCCTGCACCCACGGCTGCACCCCTTGTTCCCAGGACAGCACTGAGCAGCTCCGGGCTGGCCATCCCCCCCTTGCTCCCTTCACAGCAGAGATGATGCCAGATGGTTAGAAAGAGGTTTCTGTGTTGACAGTGTTGCCTGTTACAGCAGTGCAAGAACGTACAGAGAACTTTGCCCGGTCTATTGCAGGTCCTGCCTTGAAAGCCATTAAGCAGCTGGCTGCTTTTCCGCGTTAACGGTGCCTTCAAAAACTTGATTTTAGTTGAAAAATATTTCTCCAAACACTTAAAAGAAACAATGCAAAAAAATAACAAAAAAACCTAGAGAAGCTGCAGTTCATCATCTACAGTGTGGCTGCTGCCTTAGATTTTTAAACTGGTCTAGAAACTTTAGCACACTTAACTGCATGACCTTGTCACCCCAAAACAACACCGGAGAATGAGCTTTTGTACCTGTGCTTTTTATACTAAATCATTCACCAACTACTTTTTTTGTCTTACCCTGGTAGGTTTTTGAAATATCAATAGACCACTCTGCATAAAGTTTAAGCTAGTAATTCTACTGGCAACAATGAGGACGATAATTTTTCCTCTCTCCCTATTAAAAGCAGCTTTTATGACATGAAGCTGGGCACAGGTACTTTCACAAAAAAGGTATTTTATTATTCTTAGCAATATTCACCTTGAAGGAATATGAGGAAAGCATACACTTTTTACAGACAATATATAAACATGTTGTACATAATTAACAATAACTTAGTTCACTAATCCAAAAATAAGCAAAATAAAAAAAATAAAATAAAAACAGAAAATACTGCAGAATTTTTTTATGCTGATACAAGTACAAAATAATTTAAATCTCGACTGCTGTTGTCTATGCTGCAGTGACTGACAATATATTGCACTTTGTCAACTGTATCAGTAATCCCTGTCTTCCACCCACATCCTTTCCCCACCCCCCTGCCCAAATCCTAGAGAAATTTGAGTTGGATACAAATAATGTACAACTGTACCATTGTAAAAGTTAATAAGTAAAAAGGACCCAATTTTTTACCTCGCTAGACTAAAAATTCGTATGATTTCTCCCAACCAATTTAGTTTCCCATTTATTTCCACTTCTTTACAAAGTGCACCTATATGCCTACGCAGACCAGAAAAAGGAGGAAAGCAGGATTTTCATGGCTGCTTGGTTCTTAATTCATTATCAAATATTTGAATTACATGTTTAGGATAAAATTTGATGTACATCCATTTTTATTTGTTTCAGTTTTTTTCTTTAAAGCAGGACTTTTGCAGTAAAGATACAATTGGCTTGATCCAAAAAAAAAAAAAAAGAAAAACCCCAACAACGAAAAAGTTAAAAAATTAAAAAAAATAAAATAAAAAGCTTGTCACAGAGTTAAGCTTACGTGGTTTACGTTATCAAACCCCTCTGTTCATGGGGGCATTTTTCATCAGAAGTATAGCTAAATATGTACATTGTATGTTATACTGGAGCTTGTGTTCACGAGAGGCATCAGATCATAACAATCAATAGAATACACTTCACATTGGTAATAGCTTTGTTTTCGGTCATTTACGTACAGTATGGTTTAATAATGGGAGATTTCATTTTTTTCTTTTTTTTTTTGTTTGGTTTTTTTTTTTTTTTCATATAATATACACTACGGAAAACGGCCGTTCCCATTAGAACGACGCTTTCCCTCGTCTCATCAGCTGTCCTTGTGTCTGGGGTTTGACGGATGTGTGAAGCTCAAAACTGATTGTCTCTCTCTTTTCCCCTCTCCAGTGATCTCAACCTCATTTCTGCCCTTCCTCCCTGTGAAGTCCACCGGGGCCTGGATGCCTGAGACGGCACACGCGCTGGCTGGCTGCGTGTGGATGTGGTGGCCACACTGCCGTAAGTTTACCCAAGCAGCTAATCTGCATTTTTAAGCGACAGCTGCCAACACAACAGAACAAAATGCTTCAACCTCTAAAGTCTGCGAGTTGGATGTTTTTATGCCCTGCGATGGTTTTGGCTGTGCTAGAAGTTAAACTGTGACACTGTTGATAAACGCCTGTATCTCACCCCTCGCTAGTGCAGGATTGCCTTCCCGAGAGTTTTTTTTTTTTTTTCCCCCAAGGATTTGTCTGATCTAGCTCTCTGTTTTGAGGAATAATAGGATAGTTGGGAGAGGGGGCTGGGTTGTGTTGTGTTTTGGTTTTGTAAATAAATCTTTCATGTTAGGGAGAAGAATGAAGAAATTGATGCAAAATAATCACCATCTTGGGCACATTAAAATCCCGTACGGCTACATTTTTGCTTTGTTTCCCTCCCCAGTCTTTCCACCCTTCCTAGTAGAGATTTTGGTATGGAAGATAGATGGAGTTAATTCCCCCTCTCCCCCACTTGTTTTGAAGGCAGGTTTTCTTACCATTGCAAACAACAGCACAAAAACATGCAATCAGAAGGTTGAGGCTTTTTGTGGAAAACAAGAGCAAAATAAATATGACTTTGTGTCTGATTTCATTTTAAAAATTACATTTTTATAAAGATGTCCTTTTTTATGTTTTTTCCCCATCCCAAACAGAGTCCACGATAGAAATCCAGCATGTCTGGCTTCCAGTAAGCCAATTCCATCCTGGGAGGCTGCTTATATCTCTTTACAATATTCACAGTAATAACAAAGAGAGAAAAGGAAAGCCAGTTCCAAGCCTTTTCCTTCAGCTTCTGCCACCTTTTGCTTCCTGCTGGACCGTTAAGTATCAAACAGGTGAGTTCTTTTTCCTTATACCTGAGGGGGCAAAGTGCATTACAGGCACCACTACACGTTTCTGCAGAAGACCCATCATTTGCGAGGTTTTAGTCCAGCTTTAAGAGTTAAACCACATGGGAGCAAAGATCCCGTTTTGCCATCCCTACGTTTTCCTCTTGGCAGAACATTTTCTTACTTGGTGTCACCTTAGGCAAAGCCGCATGTTCTTAATCTCTGGGTGGGTCTCTTGGTCATCGGGTTTTATCCCATGGCTGTGACCATGCTGGATGGGTGCGGATGTCCAAATGAGATGCTGGAAGATGGGTGGATGGGGGTAGGTGTTGGTAGGATGTGTCCAGAGTGGCTGAAAGGTGGCAAATGCCCCATGGGCGCCATGTGACTAGCAAGGGCAGCAGCGCTGAAGGGAGACGACTTCTCCTGCATGCACTTGGACAGTTCCTCAAAACACTCAGAGCCTTTCTTGCTTTTCTTTGATTTGTTGGACATTTTCCTATTCCTGGTCTGAATTCCTTCCTTTTTCATGGTCAGAGGCCTGTTCACCTGCAAGAAATGAGAAAATCAGGCTCATGCAGACAAAATGACCTTATTGTGCAAAAATGAAAATATTTGGACAGACCCCATGTGTTTTTCCTGGATGGAGACCTTTTTCTGGCCAAAAAAAATGGTGTTTCTCTCTGCAGAACTTGTTTATATTGATTTGTTTAATAAAACCACACACACAAAAAAACCCTAGACATGAAAAACAAATTGAACTGAATTTGGCAGCTGATGACTCTCTTTCCCGTAGGCTTACCCTCAACCCTCATTCATTTCCTAATAGAAGAGATCAAACTAGGAGGCACACGTTGACCCAAATTCAATCCAAAGACATGAGCAATCTTGTAACAGTAACCTCTGTTACTCACAGTTTAAATAACGTTCCAACTTGTCAAGTGATTCCTGCTAAGGATTAATTTCTTTAAAAAAAAATAGTAATAAAACAAAGCCTTAGATATAATTATTTTGAAAAAAACAAAAATAATCAAAAGGAAGATGCCCCGTTGGGATTCATTTTTGCACAGAGCCCGTTCCAAATGGCCTCTGTGTTTCTGCAAGGAAACAGCACACAAAACACGCATAGTTAAAAACCAAGTGTGGTAGCTCTGTTTTGCCTGATTTGCCCAAGCGTTAGAAGCCAAGCTCATACATTGTAATGTCACTGAACTTAGCATCACTATGCCGACAAAGAATGGCTGTCACTTCCCAGGGGAACCTTAGAGACGGGGGGGAAGGAATAAAACAACAACCAAAACCCTGAAACCCAATAAAAGCCTAGTGTACACCATGCAGTTAAGACATCAATCCCAGCCAGGCAAGCAGCGACACATGAGATGAGTAAATACTCACATTGTGCAATTTATAGTAGAGTCCACAGGCATTACAAACTGGGTCCCCGTTTGCGTTACGTCGCCATAAGGTCGTGGTGGTTGTCTGACAGTTGGCACAACAAGTCCCTGCTCTCCTAGCCGCTGACTAACCAAAAGAAAAAGAAAATTAAAAATGTATCAGCAGGAGGAGGGAGATCATGAGAAAGGTCAAGTTGGACTCAATAATTTAGGTTGGGTAGAACTAGTTACTAAGATTTTTACAGAGCATCAGGGCTGACGGAAAGCGCCCGTCATTTTTACATTTTATGGCTGTAAGGCTTTTGTTTAAATTCAAGTATTTTATTATGCGGAATTGTAGCTTCAAGCCCCGTGACACCATGCGTGTAGGGGACAGAGAGAACCAACACATCTCTAACTCCACAAATAAGAATTTTAGAGGGGGAAAAAGACATCTGATTTCTTTAAGTTTTTCCTTTACAGGATTCTAGAACTTGTCATGAAAATGCATTTGCCTTTTTTTTTTTTTTTCTAAATGACCAATTTAGTTTGTGCCAGTGTTGGGACTGGGTTTGAAAAGAGAGAATGATCTTAAAGAATGTGATTTTTACCCCTACTCTGGCCCTTTAAAGATGGACACAAAAGAAAACCAACTGCATTACTTAACTGGGTGCAGTATTTATCAGAGCCATCACTGAAAATTCGGTTTCCATTTACAAGTGAAAGGGAGAAAACAAAACCGGCTCCAACTTTCTTTAAATATTTAGCAAACCAAATTTCATGCCTTGCAGCAATGATTCCGCTGACCCGTCTGCCGCCTCTGTCCCTACTCAGTTCCTTGGCTGACAAGCTCTCAAACAACTGTCTCAAAAAAAGCAACCTTCCCCCCACTAAATCCACCACCCTTTCTAAAACTATTGTTCTTCTGAAACCAAGGTGGGGGGAAAGAAAAATGCCAAAACATTCAACCACCTCCCAAAACAAGAACAGGAAAAGTAGAACAGCAGGCAGCCAGTAATTTCTGGATGGGCCCTTGTCTAGCAGACCCCACAATAATACGTTCTTTGTGCAAGCGTGCGAGCGTATAAAGTGTTACGGCCGGACTAATTGCACCCCATATTTTGGGAAATAATTTTGTATTAGAAAGCTTCAGCCCTGCTTCTAAAAGTGGTCAAAGTACAGTCCATTTTGTGCAATTGGATTAATGCAGAGGACTCAGTATTTTCTTTTCTTAAATCACCAGAGTTGACTTTCTAGTGCATATCAATCGTGGCGATTTCTCTGGGACCTCGCTCCCTGGACATTTTTGCCATTGAGCCCCTGAGAGCCATAGGGTGAGGCAGCAGCAAAGCTCACATTAATGTGCCGGGCATCTCCGTGAGCAGAGCACGGAGCCGTGGGTTTCCCAGCCCAGAACTTTGTGCTGTTCCCCGCCGGCCGGCTCTGCTGGGGAGCTGGTGCCGCTTGAAGCACAGACCAACCCGGCTCAAAAAAAGAGGAGCAACCGGGTTCTGTCCTCACTTGCTCCTGATTTACACCACGGTCCTCTAACTTTCCCAAAGCTGATGGACGGCTCAGAAGCTCAAGGCAAGAATCAGGCCCTGGGAGACTCATATATTTTAGTCCCTTACTCGCCTGTGAGAACAGGCCAAAGGCAGAAAGAGGGGGTACCCCCTACTGCAAGTACACTCATGCAACCCAAACACAATTAATGCCAGACTTGCAAACACTGACATTATTAATACGATCGCTTTGCTATTGCATGTCAGATGAACAAATTCCCAAAGATGGCCATCTCCTCTCCCCAGCAAACAAGCAAACTACAGTGGAAAAAGGGGCAATAAACAAAGCTGTAAATCAATTAAAACAAAACATTAAAACAACTTAACTAAAGAAAAACTCTCTAGTGCCCCCCAAGCCCCTCGCAGTGAGCTAAGTATAACAGTCTTCCAACACACTGGAAGGTGGAGACCTATGTTTGCATATTTGAGATGGCTTACTGATACTCAACTATGCTGCTTAACTCTATGGCCTGTCCCATTCAGACTGGAAAGTACTTGAGCCTGAGAGACGATAATGTTACACTGTTGTCTTAACATTTTTCTGTATGTCAGTCACTTTAGAAGGCAAGTCATTAAGAAGCTTGCATAGTTGGAATTCTGACTCATGACAGAAATCTCCTGTATCCCATCCCAGTGTTTAGAGCAGTAATGCCAATTTTCTGCTCTCCAAACCTCATTGAAACGTGCCCACGAATAGCTAAGAGACTTAGGCACCATAAATCACAAAGCTTCAAAAAATATATTTATTATTCTTAGCATTTTAGGCATTATTTGTGGAGTAGAGTGTATTAGAAATTTCAAAACAGCAAGCATGACTGGCAAGGCTTGCCTATAGAAACTCTCTAAAGCTTTTAGAGTCAGGAAACAGATACACAAAGTTTCCTTATCTTTAACGTACAGATATCCGGATAGGAAACTACTACCAGGAGCTTAGAAAGGACATTTTTTTTAAATCACTCAAATGAAAATACAAAGTATAGGTGACTCCATGGAAAAATAATAGGATTTTTTTTTAAACAGTAGGGGATTGTCTGGGGAGGGAACCAATATTAATATTGCCAGAGAATATAAGAGTGAAAATTACTTCATGGCTTTTATACAAATAATTATTAAGTAGGGAGCAGTAGCTTTGACTCATCTGATTTGTTTTGCTTTTTGGAGCTGGAACTTTTTTTTTAGTACACGGTGGAGGACATTCACACTCCTAACCCTTTCGCTCCCAGTATGTGCCCAAAACGTCCCGAGAGGCCAAATAAACGAGGAATTAAATTAAAAGCTGTCATCCAAGGATAAACGGGGAGACAGATACGCGATACCTCACATGTATTGTGAGCGGCAGGGAGGCTGGGGACAGAGACGGGCTGCGGCACGGTGGTCTGTGCCGGGGACGCCGGGGCTGGGGGGGAGATCTGCCCCCGGGCACGGCAGTGACCTCGACGTGACTGACCCCCGTGTACAGTACAGCTCGGCTCCGTGCAGGGGCAGAGCAAGATATAACACATTTGACTCGTGCCTGCGGGTGGTCCCTTTGCCTAATTTATCCCCAAACCCAGGAGAAATAGAGACACCTACCAGCCTTCGCTTAGGTTTAATGAGAGGTCGGTTTTGACCATTCATTTTGTGGTAGAGCCCGCAGGCGTTACACAGGTAATGCCCGGTGCCGTCTCTTCTCCAGAGAGGGGTAGCAGTTGCTCCACAGTTCACACACTCTCTGCCTTCTAAATGGAAACACGAAGAAACCGGATTTCTTTCTTTAAAAACAAATTCACAAAAGCTTTTTGCATTGTCCTTTTAGGCATTTTCCAGAAGTCAAAACAGCGTGTTAATTCAAGCACAATCAGACAGCAGTGACATCTACAGCACATGCAGCAAGGAGCTGAGTGTTTCGAGAACGCCCGGACCCCGGTGAGTATTTTATGTCATGATCAGAAACAGGCAGCTCTCTCCTCAAGGTGAGAAAGAGTGACACTCTTATTGTGTCAGATGGAAGTTATCGTCTCAGTAACGAGAACTCCTTTAATCTGCGCTGGGCACCGCTCCCCTCCCGTATCTGTTGCACTCCAATGGTTAGATCCTATGTTCTCTTGCCACAAATATACACGTACACAAACACACACACACACACACACCTGCAAACACACAACACGCTAAAGAGAGAGTCAAAGGAAAAGGTTTTCTAGAGTTAAATCTAAGCAAAAAAGACCTCCTATTCTGTGCTTTCCTTTTTGTTGCAAATGCTATGGGATGAGAAAGTAAAAGCTGAGCAGAGTGGGAATGGTTACAGAATGCCAAAGGCTCAGTCACGATTTTTGTTCTAAAGGCAGAAAAACGCTGTTAAAGCTAATATTAAAGAAAGTTCCGTTTCAGCAAGCACTCTGAAAATTGGTGTAAAAAACAGGCTTTGATTTCTTTTCAGTTTCTGTGATTTTTCAACGATACGGTTTGGATTTGGTAGGGAGCAGTTTACCTTATTACTGTTTCGTTACTGGTTTTAGTAGCACAACATGAGAAACACGACATTGTAGAACGGCTCTATTAAAACCCAGCATGTAACTCCTAGAGATTTGTTTCTGCCTTGGAAAGCTCTCTGCTAAAAGTTCATTTGCCTCTGATGGTTCGAGGGCAGGTCTGCTTAATATAGAATTCTCTCTTAATATAGTTTATGCAAATCCTACAGTATTTAACTGGAGAGGAAATTCTTTTTGCTAATAACTGAAGCAGGCCATGTCGAGTTCAGCGGGGCTTGTGTCTCCTTTAATCTAGGGAGTGGGTGGCTTTTAAACAACACAGTCTAGAGTGAAAAATGAGGGGAGCTCTGCGGCGCTGCATTGGTAGCTTTTGTCCCTCCTAGGGCAGGAAGCTGCAGGAGTCGCCGTGTCGTGAGTCTTAGTTTTCCTACAAAAACACTGAGTGGTCACGAACTTTCCCCAGTTCCTTGCACAGGGGGCTCCCTTACAGACAAAAAAAAAAAAAAAGAACCAACCCTCAACGTAAAACCAAACAAAACAAATAAACAAAAAAAAAAAAGCTCCTAGCTTCCCCCATCCAATAAAATCATCGGCAATTACAGGGCAAAAATTAAAAAGCTACTCGAGGTCCCTTTATCTTCACAGAACTGGGTCTTGAATCTGTTCCCAAACTCGAGTCTCGCGCTGCTAATTGCCTTTACTTACTGCTCTTTTCACTACTGAAAAATACATATACATTGTAGCAACTGTGTTTAAATAATGGCAGAGTGTTTTTCCCCTCGGAGGAGCCATTTGTAACAAAACTGATGAGCTTGGAAAATAGCTGATACTTTTGTTGCAAAACTCATAAGGGATCACATTTCTAAATTATTTTCTACTGTAAAAATAAATACATGTGGTGTATTCGTAAGCATAGAAGTGCAATGATATACAAGAATACACTCACAAAAGCATATATAGCCTTTTTTTTTTTTTAAAAGGGCTATCTAAACTCAGTCCAAACCTACTGCATTTCATTTCCTTCCATGGCTGAGGATGTTAAAGCAGGAAGGTTAGTAGAATTACACAAATTGCCTTAATTCTTCCGTCTACTTGTACGGCTAGCGTGATTTCAAAGTGGGATCAAAACTTTGGCCATCCCCTAATTTGCTGATTTAGGACTGCACTTTTGGGAAGAAATGCAAGGAAGGGCTGTGAAGACGGGAAAGGTCTGCAGTCACTCATTTAGAAGCAGAGATATATGTCTGGTTGAGGGGGAGAAAAGAAAAGAAAAGAAGGCTATTTTCTAGTTCAAGTTAGGCTGGAGTAAGTTGGGGATGACTGGACACCTTAGTCTTTCACGCTGGTATGTAAACTATATTTGAACTTTTGCTCCTGTAAAACGTGAAGGAAACAGGGCCCTCTGCGATTCGAAGCGGACCGGCCAGCTCAGTTTCGCTTTCATCCTCTGCTGGGGCCTTGGTTCGTGTCAGTGAAGAGACGTGGAAATTATTAAGGGAGAAACACCTATCGCTAGGAAGTCCCCAGGGTAATCCGGGGGGGGGGTGAG
>JAHREE010000442.1:785602-812403 GCA_033628505.1 Tringa tobata
GCCAGGAACAGATGTCCCCTCAGCTCTCACACCCCCCTTCTTTCCCCAGCAGCACCTGAGCTGGTGCCCAAGTAACAAACAAGGGGACATTTTACTTTGTACCACCACAGCTCACTCCCACATTCCCTGAGCTGCTCTGGACGCCCAGCCCAAGGGGCCAGCAAGTTCTGTGTTGGGGACAGGACATCCACAGTGTCCGTGTCCCTTTTGCCTGTCCGGCAAAGCTCATCCCTCCCCTGCCTGGAAAGGGAGAGAAACTTCCCTGGGAAGTTGCGGACAAGCAGCAGCCCCTGCCCATGCTCAGGAGTTTTGCAAATGTTCAACTTGTACTAATTTTTTTATGGCTGTATTCACAGTTGTTCCCTGTAAAAAATGGACCTGTGTTAGTTTATTAATAACCTAAACATTACGTATTAAAGACCTATGAGTGACACAAGATGACAAAAAGCTGTATTTTTCCAATATACACAAGCACACATTTAATAACCTTCTATTGCATCTCAGCTAGGCCTTCTCTCTGATGGTTCCCATGGCAACTGAGATAAAAAAGCAGCCATTTTCCATATCTCTATGAAAGTCTATTATATTGCAGGATTAGTTCATCTTCTGCTAAGGTCAAACACAAAGTCATACAACCTGAAATATTTAGAATCCATGTACATTCATTTTTTTATATGCCCTTTCATTTTCCACAAAAGACTGGGCTCCTCTGAGGTTTTATTCCCCAGAAAATGCTAAGCAAAGCAATAAAAAAATCATGATTAGCAGCTGATGAAAAGTTCAATTGTTTTTTTTTTTTTCCCCAGTTTTTTTTTTCCCTTTAAAAAAAAAAAAAAAGAAAAAAAAAACCACACTATTGTTGGGCAGATAGTGCCTTCCCCATTTATCTCTATCAGCAGCCGTGATTGCAGCCGATACCGGCTGCCTAATTGGGCTGGGAGCAATTTGCAGGCGGACGGCGTCACCTTCTGGCTAAGGCGGGTGAGACAGCGGCGGTGCGGGGTCAGGACCGGGGTGTGCGTGTGTGTGCATGTGTCTGGAGCCGTCCCCCCTCTCTTTAGCATCCCCCAGCCCCCAAACCGGTGGCCGGGGACCGAGGCCGGAGCCGGGATGTGCCCGGGCGGCTCCGGGGGGTTCCCCACGGGAGGTACCCCCGGGGCGGGACGGCTCCGTAAGAATTAATAGAATCTCTCTACGAGCTTGCAAAAGCTTTCAAGAGTCTGTATCTGTATATTCCTGCGGTGATTAACGATTTTTATTTATTCGTGTGTCGTGATGAGGTGCTCAAAGTCTTCCACCTGCACGTTTCAGCTATCGCATGCTTGCAAAATGGAAAAAAAACCCCAAACAAAACCAAAAAACAAGTATTGAACACATCTGAGTCGCTCCCCCAAGCTCCGGGCTCCAGCCTGGTGTGGAGAGGGAAAGCAAAGTCACTTTTCTTTCTTTATGAAGGAGTTGGCAACGTAATTCAGCTGGGTCTCGGTGACACCTAGCAATGCAATAAAGTAAAAGCTGGGCAGCCTTCAGACAGTTTGAATTGTGACAAACGTGTTATAGCCCACGACATGAGGAACTATGGCTCGCTCTTTTTCCAAGGTCACTCCTGAAAACCTGGAAAATGAGGGACAGAATTTGTGCCTGTGGCCATCCACACCTGTGGCTTTGTTCACGGGTACCTGCTACAACGTGACATTTATTCCAGCCCCTTTTAATGTGGAAAAATAGAGGCTCCGGAAACACGCGCAAAAGGGGAGAAGCTCGTGGGTGGCAGAAGAATTTTTTTTTTTTTCCTTCTTTTCCCCATCCCTCCATCCGCTGAGGGCTCCACAGGGTTGTCCCAGTGTCCCTGGCCATGCTGTTGGAGCAGCCCGGGCTGGTCCAGGCGGGGGGTTAGCAGGGATGGTGTGTCCCAGGCTCTCCCTGGAGATGACCCACACCTGCTGCAGAGGTGGAGTCGGGGACAGAAGCCAGAGTGGGCAAAGCCAAATCCTAGCCCTGACCCTCCATCCCCTGCTGCCTCAGCATCCCCAAACCCGGGTGAGGTGGGTGGCACAGGTGTTGCCAGAGGTCAGCATGTACCCAAAGGTGTTTTTAATAAGCTGTTTGCAGGTGGGTGTTGCTCAGCAGTGGCCAGAGCCTCGCCCACCTCCCAAAAAACAGGCAGCAGCCCTTGCTCTCGGCAGCACAGCTGGGAGGGGGATGTCAGGACGGCTACCTCAGCTGGGGACCCCCTCACCTGGGGCACCTGTGCACCCATAAAAGCCCACACCTGCACCTTTCACATCCCTTTGGGTTTCACTTCCTTCTGCTCCTTTCAGTGGAGGGAAGAGACCTGCATTTTTAGGACTAATAGAAAACTATGTATTTTGGAGCTTGTAATTTGGAGGTCCCATCTCTCTTGGCTCTGTTTCTGGTGGCCCTGTTTCTAGTCTCAGGGTTTGTACTAAAGGGATGAAGCCTGAAAGTGTGCCCTGAGCCTGAAGTTTGAAGAGGAGTATACAGCATCACCAAACGTAGGTAGTTTTCTGCTTTAAGTCTTGTGGTTTGTTTTCTTCCCTACTTTCTCCTTGCCATCCCAGGCAGCAGCTGATGTGGTGTTTGCACATCTGGGGTCTGTAGTCTCGAGGAAGCCTGTAGAAATCTGGGAGTAACTCAGTAACCAGCTAAAAATGGTCGTTCCCCTGCCTGCAGTGCTAGCACCCTCTTCTTGGGGTGGTGGTGCTGGTCTTCTCCTCTCCTGGCTCTGGCTTTCTTGTGAAATTTGCTGCTGGGGGGTAGGTGGAGGCTGAGGTGCCCCGGTGCTGGAAGTGTGGGTGCTATGGGGGGGCTGTGATGGAGGTCCCTGCCCTCCAGCACGTTGGGATGTTTGTGTGCCAGTGCCTGTCGAGGCTGTCGGGAACGCTGCGGAGCCCTGCCGGGTGCTGTGCTGACCGCCGTTCAAACCCAGAGCAAAAATGGGAAAAAAAACCTTAGGGCTGCAAATATTTAGATTATTTCCAGTGGCCGGTTACTGCTGGGGGAAGCCTGGAGGCGTGTGGGGCTGCTGTCATGTGGCTTGTTGCAGGAGCAGGGTGGCCGCTCGTGCCTGGGAGGAAGGGGCTCCTTGCAGCCCCAGGGACTCGGGGGGCTGGCTGTGCCACCGAGGGGATGCTCCCTGCTCCCCCTTCCTGGCGCCGTGTGGTTTGGGATTCAGGGCAGTGGCGAAATGCCCCAGTTTGGCCCCTGGTTGTTTTTCTGTCTCTGGGTGACATCTGGTGCGTTGCTGCGAGTTCCCAGAAAGAGGCCCTGATGGAGGATGTCAGGGTAGGAAGAAAGGAGCTGACCTTGCTATTAAAAGGCAACAGAAATGGAAATGTTTCAGGCTGTTTCTAGCAGACGTCTCCGGGAAGAAAATCTCCGAGCTCTGCTCCATCAGGCCCTCGTGGGCAGCTTTTCTCTGCTAATTGTTCACTTGATACCTCATTGGAAAGGCTTAATTTATCTTCGCCCCCATTGCTGCCTCTGAAAAGATCTTGCGGAGTTTGAGAATGATTTGAGTCCTCTTGATCCCTCACGACATTGTACATTCCTGGTCTTACAGTGACGCCAACAACCCCAATGCTCTTGGATCAAAGGCACTCGAGTGGGAAGAGTTTGGGGTTGGATCCTGCTCCGAGTCTGGAGCAACCCCATTGAATCCAGCCCAGCGTTCTAGTCTGGATTCCCTCCTTAAAGAGGGAATTTCTTGCAAATCCCTGATCCCTGCCCTGTGCAGGGTCCTGTGAAGGGAGGAAACCTTGCTATTGCATGGCTGCTCCTCGTGATGGGGGAGAAGTGGAGTAATTATCGAGATTAGCGAGAATAAGCTTTGCTTACAGCTTGAGATGAATGAATGTTTTAAACCCTCTTGGCTTTTTGGCTGAGATCAAGTGAGGCATCAGTTTAACATCTGTATCCTTTATCTGGGCAGCGGGAAGACTAACCTTTCTTGACGTAGGGCGTGAACTTGATTTAAAAGGGCTCTCCTTCAATTTTTTTTTCCCTCCCCTTGTGCTGTGTGATCCTGCCCAGTGATACTGCAGGAACAGAACAGGCTTTGCCTGCCTGGAAGGGAAGGGGAGGAGGAAGACAGCAAGGGAGGCTGTGCTGGATATTTGGAGAACGATGAGAGCAGCGCAGGTGAAACGTGGCTGGGGGTGGACCTGTGTGCTTGAGGACAGTGCGGGTGTGGTGACAGCCCGGTGACAGCAGGCAGCCCTTGGGATTGAGGTGTATGGATAGTCCCTGCTGGCCACAGAGCCATCGGCTCCTCCGAGCTGCTGTCTGCTGAGCCACGGCTGACAGCCTATCTCAGAAAACCTGAGCAATAGATCTGCTGCAAAGCCATAAATCATCCCAGGTGCTGTCTACCTGTGCCCGAGTGCTCCTGTGCCACACGCTGCTGCTCCCGCTTTGTCCCGGGAATGGCAGTGCTGGGAGCGAGCTGACAGCTGGCATTCACCCCCTGTGGGTGGCAGAGGGGCTCGGCAGCAGCCACCGGAGCTAATGATTTAAAAGATCAGCGCAAGGAGCACAGGCAGCTGCTATTGACTTCAGCCAAGGTGCTCCCATTGTTCAGGCTGGTGTTTTCCAGCCTCTGCCTGTGGAGACACCACCGGTGCTGCCAGCGGCCGCCTCACCGGGGCCGTGGTGCTGGGATGCGGTGATGAAGCACTTCCCAGAAGTTCTGGGCACAGAGCAGGGATGGCCAAAGGCTTCCTGAGCTCTGCCTTCAAATGCTTTTTAGTGATGAAAGTGGCTGTTTCCTTGGGACAGGAGCACCTGGCTTGGCTTGTTGAACATTAGCTCCTCTCACCTGCCCCATCTCTGGGGTGCCAAGCGTGGGTGGGCTGTGCCCGGGCTAGTGGTCCGTGATGCCACAGTGGTGGCCGAAGCTGGGCAGTGAGGCTGGTGTGCCCCAAGCAGGGAAGACTGGAGTGGCTGTGCACACTGCAGGATCTCGGGGACAGGCTCTCCTGCAGGGTTACTGCATCCCCAGTGCATTTACTCTGTACTCAGCTGAAGGCACCACCTTCAACTTCCCCATTGCCTTCTCTTGGCATGTTGGTCTTGGTCTGCTCTTGCAGTCCTTAATGGTGACAAGCCCCTGAGCAACAGAGCACCAAATAATTTTGTTTTCCACCCAGGAGAGGGGAGATGCTATCTGATAAAGCCCAGGAGTTTTCACCCCCTCAGGGGCCAGGCCTGGGGCTTGTTTGATTAAATCCACGTGGGCTGGCTCTGCCTGTCCTTGCAAAAAGAACCCCGTGGGTGTTGGAAGGAGGTTTTGTTTGCTGGGCCAGAGAAAGTGAAACACAACCCGAGAGCGGGGCTTGAGCCGGGCTCACCCGCTGTGCTCTGGCAAGTGGCACGTGGAGTGGCAGAGCCACGTCCTGCACCCCTGCTCCTCGCAGCCCCTCGAAGTGTGTTGCTCCGGCCCCACACAGGCAGCTGTCAGGTCAGGTCAGCGGGTGGATGGGATGCCCACACCTGAGGGTCTCCAGGAGTTCCTCTCCCCTTCAGAGACTAAGACAGCGGATGCTGGGAGGCAGAGCGGGTCATATTTGACTACTCTGGGCTCTTAAAACCCACTGGAGCATCTGGTCGAGCCACTGCTGGGGACAGGATATTGCAGGGGGGGATATTGGAGCTGGTCCACCAGCCGGTTCCTGTGCTGTGGGGATGTGTAATGCACACCGGCACGGTATACACTGTGCGGAGTGTGTGACTCTGGATGCAGTATTTATTTAGGTGTTGAAGGTGAAATGAATCTCTGCCGTTTCCCTCTGGGCTGAATCTTTACCGGCTCCCCTAGCTGAAAGCCAACACTGCTTCTCCGGAGCACAGGAGCCTCCTCCCGGCACAGTGAGTGGATGTTTCCTGGACTTTAGGAGAAAAGTCCTTTCCCCCTCCACCCCCTAACTGAAATACTCACTCCCCCCTTGCTGATCTTCCCGCTCGCTTTTGCCATCATTTCCAAAGCTGGTTGGGCTGCTGCTGCTCTGCCCCTTTCCCTTGTTTTTCCCGGCTGTTTTGGAACTCAGTGGGTGGCTGGGGACAGAAACCCACCCAGCCCACAGAAGCCATAGAGATGCTTCCTACGGGGCGGTTAAAAGCAGGGTTTTTCTTTGCCAGAACCCAAAATAGTCATTTCCAGAGCAACAGGCGCATCGCTACCAAGTCGGCTCAGCACGGTAACTGCAAATCCTTCTGGATGGTGGTGCTCTGGGATGAGGCAGCAGGGCTGCCACTCTTCCCGAGCAAGCACAGGTGAACTGGGAGCAATCACACTGGGACCGGTGGGGCTACTGGGAGCATCCCTTGAGGCAGTGCTTTCCTTAACCCATTGATCTCAACCTTTGCCTGCTGGACTGTTCTCGAGGCTCTTAAACAAAGCCCATCCTTCATTTGGTAACATGGCTGCATTTTTTTTTTTTTTGGTGTTTTTTTTTGATGAATGGATGGATTTCTTCATAAATCACTTTTTTCACCAAATTAAGAGAACAGAGAAGGGGAGGAAGGGGAACCCCCCAGCCCTTGTCTTGGTGGCTTGTCATGCCTGCCTTTAATTGACAGACCTTGTTATTAATGTTTTCCAGCCGCCTCTCATCCAGGGCTCAAACCTCCCTCTTAAAGCCCTGTCATGTTAAAAATTGACGTGTGTTGACTTTGGCCTGGGAGAAGCTGGGCCCTGGCTGTAGGTAGGAACTGCATGTGTTTAGTCTGGCTTACGTTTTATTTTCCCCTTTCATCAAATTAGTTCAGCTGTATTTTTTTTCTACAGGAAAGAAAAGAAAAGAAAAACTGTTTGACAATCCGAGGCTCCGGGTTAGAATTGCAGCATTGCGTTAAAACAACAAAAAATAGCTTACAAATGTGGGCTGCAACAGACCGGGTGGGGATGGGGCCACCAGAGCAAGAACGGGAAAAGCTGCTGGAAGTAAACACCATCTCCGAGGCGGCGCATAGAGATGTCTCCTGCAACCCAGCAGCCCCAGCTGTTTGTTTGTTTGATTTACACCACTTTGTGTAGCTGCATTCAGCCTTGCTAAAATTAATGCTGTCCTGATTGTGTCAGGTTTTCTCCCCCTCCTCCTAGCGCAGCCCGGCAGAGGGTACCCGGGTGCTCTACCCTGACGCTCAGCCAGGGATGTGCTCCAAGCCCAATTGGGTGAGCACCATCTGAACTGGGGCTGGAAAGCCAAGGAAATCCTGCTTCTTGTCCACTAAGTGCCTGGGATCAGGAACTACTTGGTGCTTCTCGTTGGGATCAAAGTTAAGATCCAAACCGCATTTGCTAGCAACGCTCCTGCCCGCAGATGTGGAGAGGAGGAGTTCCCACGTGTTGGGGAGAGCATGTCCTGCTCCTGCTGCCCCAGGGTTTTACTGATACCTTAGTGCCTCACTGTGGGAGGTATCTGCCCCCCTCCCAGTGCTTTTCTCCAGGTGCTTCAGGGTTAAATGCACCTGAAATGTCACTGGGGTTCATTTAACGTATAGGAGGTCTCCCCAGCTCCAAGTCACTGAGGGCCAGGGAAGCACCAGCTGCTGTTTTGGTGCCAAATGGAAAGAAATAGCTGAAACCTCAGGAAGTTACTAATGTGCTCGTGTCACCATCCTGCCTGTGCTGAATCCAACCCTGCTTTGCCTGGGGCGGATGAGATACACCAGCCCTGGGTTGGAAACGGTGAGGGGGAAGACCCCAGATGGGGCTGTCAGGAGGCTCCATGGGGGTAAAGGGGCATCTCCACTCCCACCCCCTCAAGCATACGGCAGTGGCATGTCCCCATGCCCCCATTGGGGTTTCTCCTCCCTGTCCCATGTGGACATGGGAGCTATGGGGCTCAGCATCTGCTGCTTGGTCAGTGCCGTGTCTATGCAGAGCTGGTCACTCCACAAGGAGTGACCACCTTATCACACTTGAATAGTGCAAGTGAAGTGGAAACAGGCAGAGAATGGTCCTTATTTTCCCTGGGGCATGCTGGGGACAACCTGTCTCGATCTCCTGAAAGGTCTCTCAGGTGGGTGCTGGCTTAGCCTCTCCCCCCGTAGCAATTCCCATGCATCCTTTTTTTCTGCACCTCATGATAGTGTTTCTGTGGGCCCCGTGGGAAGCCCACCATCCAGCCCTGTATCCTCAGTGCCCACCAAGTGCAGTGCCAGACCCCACCATCCTGGCAACCCTAGGGCCCTCAACCTATTTTTTGGCCATATGAGTGGGCAAGAACAGGTCTCATCCCTGATGCTGGCTGCCCCACAAGTGTCATTATTGCAAACTGGGGGAGGCCTGGAGGGTTCCTGGCTCCCTGATGGACCCATAATGAAATAGTTGCACCCAGGGAAATGTGGAGAGGTTTGGCAGGGAGACCTCTTCTCCCCGCAGCCACCACCCCTTTCAGAAGGGCCCGGCTGGGCAGCGTGCCCATACACATGAGGACCCAGCCCCTCATGGGGGGGGGCTGGAATATTTTCTAACAGCTACTTTTGTAACATTAGCAAAATCAAAGCAAAACGTGTCAAAATTCCCATTAAGACACATTTAACTTCCCCTTGTTTCGAGACAAAGTGTCTTTGCCTGGAGGCAGGTTTCGGGTTCGCTGTGCGGCCGTGGGAGACTATTGGATTACAGGCAGCACAGAGCCAGATTTTGCTCTCTTCAGGGTAAAGGCTTTTTCTAATCAGGATCAGTTTAATTCTGTCATCTGAATTATTAGCTTGGCTCTCCTTCTGGCCTGTGCAGGAAGGAGATGAGGGAAAGGAGCCTGTTGCTGGAGGAGGGGAGGTGAGCGGGGAGAGGGTCCAAGCCCCAAAGGGCAGAGCCTGGGACCTGCTCTTTGCACTGCAAAAAACCCCTGTGTTCACGTTCTAGATGTTGATGGAAGGTGGAAGGTGTGAAGGTCTTTGAGGTCTTTACAGCTACAGATTAAGCCTTGCTGCGTGGTTCTGCCATAGGTGAGCATCAACCTGATTTACAGGTGGGGAAACTGAGGCACAGGGCAGAGATTAGGGAAGTGGAGTTGTTGAGCCACCCTCGCTTGCAGAGAGGTAAGACAAATTCCTCATTAAACAGAGGAGACAGCAAAATCCCTCCTTTCCTCCTGGAAAAAAACAGCATTTCTGCATCCTGGCTCATGTGTCAGGGGAGGCTGTTTGGGCCTCACCACATCCTTGCTTTGAAAAAGATACTTTTTTCCCTTCCCTTTTTTCTTTCCTTTTTTTTTTTTTTCTTTTGTCCCCCGAGAGCGAGGGTGCGTATGGAAACTTGAAAGCGGTGTTTTCCATGTTATTCCTCCAGCATCCTCACTCCCTGTGTCATGGGTCCTGTCTGTGGTCCCATTCCCAAGTGCATCCGGATGCTTGTGCTCTGGACATGCACAGTTCCAATGCTTTCAGCCCAGTTCCTCCAGGGAGCATTTTGACTGTTTAATCTGCTCTGAGGGCAGGCAGACAGTGGCAGTAACAACTAATAATTAACTTGGTGGACATTGCTGATGGCATGGTAAGGAGAGTGTGATGGGGAACATTGTCATGGCAGTGCTGAGAAGGGCTGGCCTCTGAAGGGGCTGGGCAGCAAATCCTGAGCAGCTGGTGACTGAGGTTTGGGTTATCTGCACCTCTGAATGGTATGAAATCAGGCTGGATGAGGCATCAAGGAAAGATGGTGTTTGGTGGTCCCCACAAAATAGCAGAAGACACCGGAAGAAACACAAATAAAGCTGTGGGTGAACCCATTGCTTGGTGTGAGCATCTGGGAGTCCAGACCCTACCTGAGAAAGGGAAAAGGGAATTGCTTCCAGCTGCCTCTAAGAAGAGGGTGTGTGAGGAAAGGAGCTGGTCAGGCGGCTGCTGGGCCAGCTGGTGGGAGGGCAGGCAGTCCTGCAGCCGTGCTGGCTGGTGGACTCATCTGCAATGGGCACTCTTGGGAGACCCCAAGCTTTCTCCTGGGCTGCTACTGTCTGTGCTGCAGCTGGAGTGCAGACTGCTGCTGCAGAACACTTCCAGAGCAAGAGACAAAAAAACAGCATAGTGTGCCCTTTCCCTCATGCAACAGGGAACGTGGCTTCTCAGGTGCATTTAGCCTGGGGCAAGAGACAATTCAAGGAGACCTTTACCATCCTGTGGCAGTGAGACACCTCTGCTGAATAACCTCTTTGACTATGCTCAAGTGATGCTCATTGGGAGGTCTGAGCCTGGGTAGGACTGAGAGGTGTTGGCAGAGTAGTCCTTAGCAGATCTACCTCTAAGTCCTGCCTTACTGTTTTTTTATAAGGTGTCCCTTAACACCTGGGCAGAACATGAGAGACCTAGTTGATACTTGAAGTGTCTTCAACCCATTAGATTTTGGGACAAAAGAGCTGCTTGTTCCATGGCTGGGCCAGTCCTGGGCTGGCAGCACGGAGATCCAGCACAGGGTGGTGGGATGATGTAAACAGCAGCAGTGATGGGGAACCCATGACTGGACCCATATTGGTCGGCATGTAGGGGTCCCACAAGCTGCAGAGCTTAGCTCCAAGGGGACAGAGGCTGAAATTATGGTTTTAGCTTTGTTCCTTGTTGGCATAATCAATCTTCTGCAAGAGATGCTCTCTGCTCAGCATTTCTGATGTTATCTCACCCCCACTGTCAAGTGCAGGCTGAAAAAGTGTCCCAGCGTTTTCATTTTCAGCCACTTCAGCCCTGAGCATCTTTGAAGCCTTGGCTCCGTGCTTCCCTCTGCACCCACTCTCCTCACTGAGGGGCAGCTGTTGCACAGGGAAGCCAGCCCATGGCTTTGATGTCCTGCCTCTGCAAGGTTCTCCTTTCCCATTGGCCTATTTCGATCTGTAGTGTCCTTTGGGCCCTCTGTTTCAGAGACTCTTTTTTCTCCTAAATCAGGAGCTGACGGTTGCACATCTGAGTCCAGGAACACAGTGGTCCTGGAGTCCTCTTTCCTTGGCCTCCTTAATCTCATGGAGTCAATGTGCTGGCTCTTTTGCCAGGCCAAAAAAATTTACCAGAGAAGGTGGTTTTATGGGGATACTACTGTGGGATGTGCTAGTTTGTTGTGTTTGGGATTGTGCTGTTTATTCTAAGACCATTGAGGGCTGTGAGATACGATGCCAATGTGTAGATTGATGTTGAGAGTCAATGTTTCTTTGGGTCACTGCTGTGGACTTCTGCTGTGGAGTGGCTGGACATATGAGGTGTCCAGGACACATGAGGTACCAGCTGGACCTGGTGCCTCTTTGAATGTCTTCACCACATCTTCCATCCCAGTCCATGTATCTTGGAGTCCTTTTTGCTCTTCTGTAAAGAGGCCGAGGGGATGAGCAATGGCATGGGCTCAGGCCGTGGGAGCTTGCACCCTCCAGCATGAGCCACCAAACCTGGCTGACAGCAATGGCACTTCCCAGGGCTATCAGCTAGGGTGGCCCACAGCCACTCTCAGCAGCTGGCCAATGCCTCTATCATGCTTCAACAGTGCTTCTTCCCCAGAGGTTGGTGCTCCCTCAAGCCCTGTCTTGCAGGTACTCCTTGGTGAGCACAGGCTGTGTTTGCAGCTCCCATCAGGGTGTTTCATGGTGCACTACCACCTACCCATGGGAGAGGGACCTTCTCCCAGCTGCTGGGGGTTGGCAGAGCTGTCAGCAAGCCTGCTGAGCTGTTGTGCCTCCAAAGCTGGCTGGTGCTGGTCCCCCTCACCCCAGGGTGCCTCACCAAAATAGCTGCTATGGAAAGAGGTTTGTTGACTTTTTTCTTTTCCTTTTCTTTTTCTTTCTTTTTTTTCTTCCTGTGCTCAAACTTCCCCAGACCTCCTCAGAAGGCTCTGGCATATCATCCTACAGATGTGGCATAGAAGCCCTGGTTGCAAAATATATCCGGCATGGCAGTTGGTAGTGTTGTGCAATCTCCATCAACTTACGGAAACCACTGTGAGATACTATTAAAGAGAGACTCCAGCCCCATCCATCACTCCAGCCGCAGTCACGTGTCCCGCTGTCAGGCAGAAGGGCACAGGCAGGCAGCGCAGTGGCTGTAGGCACCAGGAGAGCTTTCCCTTGCAATGGGTGTTCTTCTGTGTGGGCGGATGGGATATGACCTCTCTTCCGGCACCTTTTGCTGTTCAGACCAGATCTGTTGCATTGCCACGTATGTTCTACCATTAAATATTCCTCTTCAGTGTCTGTCGGTGCTGCAGGCTTCGTGCCATTGGTCAAAATCTGGGTGCTTGTGAACGACCATGCAAAGCTCAGCAGGGAAACATGGCAGAGATTATGGTTATAGTAGCTCTGAGAGGCCAGATGTGGGATGGGAGCATGAAAGCCGCTGTTCAGATCTCAACATATTTCCTTTTCTTAACCCAGCAGAGACCTTCCCATGGGCTCCGTGGCCCAGGCTGTCCCCTGTGGCAGTTAGTGCAGTGTGCTCAATCAGGCTGTCCTAGTGTAGGACAAGCCTGTGCCACCACAGACTTGTGACACATCTGACACCAGCAAACGTGTGAGAAGGAGCTGTGGCAGCCAGAGACACCAGGCACCTCCCTTGCAGGAGATGATGTTGTGCAGGTCAGAGGAGGCTGGAGGGACTCAAAGCCAGAGGAGGGAAGGGCTCCTGCAGGTGTTTGCAGGAACAAGGGCATCCATGTTGTTCCTATGCAGTTGGCTGGCTTTTTTCAACTAAAAGGGAAGCCTTTGGATGAGCAACACCAAATGGGGAGCAGAACTCTACCTGCCCACGTGCAGAGAGCCTCATGGAGGCAATGGCTGATTTTGTGATGGCATCCCTCTGCCACCCTGCAGCTTTGTTCTCTGAGGTTCCTGCCCTCCCACACAAGTGGGGACTTGGCTGCAAGGGGGCAGATGTGCAACAATCCGGGTCTCCTGGATTGGCAAGAACATACAGGGCTGTGAGGATGGACCGGTAACCTTCAGCTGTGGGCAGACTTGGGCAATGTGCCACAGGATGCGGGTCTCACCACCTTTGTCCATCCCTGTCCGTGGGGCACCTTCCTCACCAACCCCAAGGGCTGTGGCAGACAGAGCCATCCCTCACCCATCGCTGATGAACCCCACTCAGCGTGGCAGGCTCTTTATCACCGAGGCTTTATTGCACCTTATTGCACGGCACCTCCTGGCCCGGCTCACCCTTCTCCTCCCGAGCTGCCTCTCGCCCCTCTCTCTCTGCGCAGGCAGATTAAATCCCCGAGGTCTGCCCGGCAGAAATTGCCGCTGCTCCATTACCCTGCTGTCAGCATCCGCTGCACTTGTGAGAATCAGGCTCCGCATCAGAAAATAATAAAGGCAATATTATGAGCCGAGGGGAGAGGAGATTAAAAAACCTGTTTAAAGAGCCTTCTGGTTCCCGTGCTGTTTATTGCACATCATGACTTTGGGTTATTTTTGTTGTCACTGAAGTTGGACTTTTAATTTTCCTCTGATCGTCAAGTGACTGGTTTGTAATTTCCCTATGGCTCTAAGGATTAAAAAGGCTGTTTGCTTTTTTTTTTTTTTTTAAAAAAAGTACCTGTTGCTCCTCAAGATCAACTAGTGATACTTTCTCTGCCAGTTGAAGTGCTAATTAAATACTTTATTTAACTAGGCCACAGTCATGGCATGCACCGAGTCCAACCCTGAGGCTGAGACAAACTCACAGGGGCAGTGACAGAGTTGCTTGGGGAGGATTTTGTATCCCAGAGCTTGGCTAGTTCTGTTCTTGGGATCTTGCTGCCACACTCAAGTTTATCCAGGACTTTTTGTTGTTGTTGGTTTTTTGGTGGGTTGTTTGGTTGTGGTTTCTTTTTTTTTTTTTTTTTTTTTTAAAATGTGATTTATTTTCCAGGGTGGTTTTGGTCAATTTTCACCCTTAATGCCTTTGCCTAATGAGCCTGCTGAATTTCAAAGAATGGTTTTCATGCACTGACACATTTGTGCTGCGGGTTGGCAGCACTATAAAGGGAAGGTATTTAAGTCCTCCAGCCAAAAATTCCATCTCCTCCACCCTCGTGCCAAATAATCTATCTGTGATAGGATTTTTTTGGTGGTGGTGATTTTTTTAATTAATGGGTAGCTGCAGACATAAATCCCATAAGCTGCAGAAGCAGTGATGGGTGTTGGTACCATGGAGCTGTCTCAGGCTGATGCCACAGCAAGGGTTGTATGGATGCGTGGCAGCCCTGGCCCTGGAGACCATGCAGTGTCCAGCATGGACATGTGGCTGTTGCTGGCTGTCCTGCCTGGGTGCTGCCTGCCCTGCCAGCAGTGCCCACCTCTGTACTCATGGGTTTGGGTTACATCTCCCCGGACAAGGATGTCAAGGTTACCTGGGGTATAGCTTAACTCATTTTATTGCAGTGCAAGTCTTTGGTGAAACTCTCCAGGCTTGACAACGTGAGTCTGGGATCCACCACAGAAGCAGCTCTGCCTGCAGGTCCAGGGCAAGCATCGCTTCAGCTCACACGGCCACATAAGAGAAGGGTTGGTCTTGGAGATGTTGGATGGAAGCAGCTCCTGGAAGGCTCCAGACTGAAAACAGGACTGTTGCTGGTGCTAGATCAGCTCACCTCTGGCTTTGCTCAGTGAAGTCCTGCAAACTTCCAGGGATGGGAATCCTCACACCTCTGGGGAGCCATTCCACCATTCCACTGCTGCAGTCTCCTTCTGCCAACGACAAGAAGGAGCAGGTAGGGATGAGCCCGACACTGCGTGCAGCTCCTTCAGGCACAGCACTGGAACACGGGGACATGGCAAACACCACTGGTGTGAGGGTCTGGGGGAGAAAGATGGACCATAACGGATGGAGTCTCTGGCCTCTAGGCAGCAGACCTGCTGCAGGCACTGCTGGGGTGCCCGGTAGGTGTCTGTGCATTGGGTTTACCTACACAGCAACCAGACCTGTGCTGTGCACGCACCCGAAGGGAGCCAGAGGTGAAAACCCACCTCAGGAGCTACCACTGCATTTTGGTTTGCCGTCGCCTCTCTTCCCACCCTTGTCCCCAGGGGTTAGTGTGGGCAGAGCTCTGCCACTTTCCCAAAGGCAAAGAGGTCCCCTGGCTTCGCTGCTCCCGTCCCACTGCTGCCCAAGTGCCACCATGGTGCTTGACTGGCGGGAGAACAGCAGAGCTCTGCCTCTCCTCCAGTCCATCCCTCTTCCTCCTCCTAGTCCCAGGGAGCCGACTCCCCCACCAACAGGTCATGCTGGCACCAAAGATTAAAATTAAGAAAATTTTAAAATCCACATGTTTCTAAAGAAAACTCTAGGCTGAGCTTTCCCAGCTGGAGGGTAGGGGACGGTTGCTTTGTAATCACTCCTGGCTTACTGTTGAAAACATCTTGGTCAGATTTTTATCAGCGCCTGAACAGGAACAGCCTTGAAGGACTGTCTCTGGGGAGATTAGGTGGTTGCCTAGTAGAGTGTGAGACGCTCCTGCCCAGCCAGCTGAGGTGCATTTTAAGTGACACTGATTTGGTGTCTGGCTGGGGAGCAGCACCCCTGGTGTTTCATGGCAGAGCCAGGTGACCACTGTCTGGCTTGGGGACGACCATTAGCAGTCAGGAGACGCCCATGGTGTGGTGTAAGCGTGTGGTTGACTCCTGCTCATGTTGTCAAGGAAGGGCTGGGGATGCCCAGAAGGCAGGTGGGATGAGTTTACCCATCCTCAGAATGGGGCGAAAGGAGAAAAAGAGAAGGGGGCTCGGGGTTTCCCTGCAGGGAGAGGAGCAATAGTGGGGATGAGGCTTGAGCTGTGAATAGGGGACCCTCTGGGGACCCAACAGGGAGATGTCTCTGCTGCAGAGAGAGGGTCAAGGTGAGACCAGGTGGTGTGAGGAGACCTGGGCTGGAAGCCATGAGATTTGACCTGTGGTGTTTCTGAGCAGCTCTGGAGATAAGGTGGGTTCCAAGAAGTATATAGCATCCCCCAGAGATGGTCAGAGGTGGACGCTGAAAAGCAAGAAGCTGCTGGTCCCGGCTGGCATGGATATACGATGGGCAGGGAGGAGACTGAGCCGGTACCCTTGGGGGAAGCCTGGGTTCGTGGTCTGGGTGATGGGAGGGAGAGCAGGCTGGAAGGCAAGGGGAATGAAGAACTGTGCTCCCACCAGGCAGTCAGCACAGCACTGCGAGCCCAGACACTGCAGGGATGAACCCTTTGCTTGGCTGTTGCTGCTGCAAATCAGGTGGGAAAGTGCCAGATGATTTCTATGGAGAGCACCTGCCCCAAAAGTCCAGGCACCAAGCAGGATGGGTTGGCTTGCACTCCCCATGGCCTCCAACGCTGACATCGTCTTCCACTGCCAGGGCTTGTGTCATTCTTCCCCTCTGCCTTTGCTGTCCCATTCCCTTTCATATCCCTGTGGAAAGAAAACAAACCCTGTGCTCCAGCAGCAGCCCAAAACAGAGGGGAAGGGGGAAAGTGAGGCCAGCTGCACGGTGCTGGTGGCCAGGCTGGGAGTGTTGGGCAGCGCTCAGGGTTTCCAGTAAGGCTGGGGCTGTGGCGGGGAGCAGGGATGGGGCAGGAAGCGTGCAGCAGGCAGCAGGAAGCTGGCCGCTGCGCCGCCCGGCATTCCTGCGCGCTGGAAAGCCGAGTCACGCTTCCTGCGGTGTGCCGGGAGCGCCTCCGCCCCGAGCAGTGCCTGCCGCCGGGCTGGATGTGGTCCTGGGGCTGCAGGAACCCTGCTCTCAGGGAGGGGAGCTGGGCGATGCTCAGTGGCTTCAGTCCTCAGTGAGGGATGCAGCCCCATGGCTGTCCTGAGGATGCTCCAGGCTCTGGTACCTCTGGTGATGATCACACCCCAATGGGGAGATGGTTGTGCCAAGGTGAGACAAGAGCTAACTGCAGCAGTAGACAGCACGTGCGTGTTTTGGGTGACCTCGGTGTGGAAATGAGCAGTGCCCCGTGGCAATGAGTCCCCAACAGAGACTCATGCCCCCATGGCGGTGCTCCATCGCTCCTCACGCTTGAGCCACTGGACGGAGGCTCATCCCAGTGCGTCTCCTCCCTGCCATTCACCCACGCTGCCTGCAGGGCACCTCTGCTCTGCATCTCCTGGGGTTTGGCCCCAGAGGAGCCTGAGCTGCTGTGTGTTAGGGCAGATGGCAACAGAACCATCCCTAAAGGATGGCATTATTTCCTCTCCTCTACCCACATGTGGCCCATGGCTCTGCCTTGGGCAAGAGAGAGGCTTGTTACCGTGTCCCTTCCAGCTGGGGGGACTTTCCCCATTTCCCCATTTCCTCCTGTCTGTCCTGCTGCCTCCAATCCAGGCGGCGGAATGAGACTTTGGGTTCTTCTCCCAAAACCTCTTCCACACCTACGCTTTGGCTTATTTCCTTTGTCAAGGTGCTTGTGTGTAGCGGGAAAGACCTTAACTGATTAATAATTATTGTGATTGCCTTTGCTTTCCTCCCAGATCTCTGCGATTCCCCCTTGTTTATGCCCATAGACGGTTCCATTAATCAATGTGGTGATTAAACAAGCCCAGGCTCTGTGCTGGCACAACAGTGTGTCTCCGAGAAGGTTGTTGGCTTTGTTCTCCTCTGACAGCCCACCAGGTGAGTCCAATCCTCTGCGAGATGCTAATGTCCAAGTTTCCTCTTGCACTAGAAAGTCCATCCGGCGGTCGTGTCCTGGCTATGTTTCATCTGGCATCTTGCAGCCATGAGAAACCGCTGCTGCCTTTGGTTGTGACATTGCTGCTCTGTGCCCTGTCCGTCCTTTCAGCGTGTGGGTGGGATTTCCCTCCGGGGGTGCTGGGAGATGTTGGCAGCTGGACGGTGCTGAGGGGTGCCAGTGGCAGTGTGAGCTGTGGGGTGGCTGCAGGAGCCCCCCCCTGCTTTGGAGCTGGGCTGGCACGGCTGGCAAAGGGAAAAGCAGATGGGTACGGGTGGTGAGAAAATTCCCACGGGGTAACTTTTTGGCTAGAGAGAGCATCCTGGTGTTCCCGTTTGAAGCTGACACGTGCCAACATGGTTTAGGAGTGTAAACTGGAGCAACTGACGCCCCACAGTTCCTGGCAGGGGAAAATACCATATTCCCAGCCAACATTGGGAAGCTGGTGCCATGTATTCTCTAGGCCCAGAAAATGTTTTTGGTTTTTTTTTTTTTCTGTTATCTATCATTCTATTATAATTCTAACTACCCTGGTGAACAGGGCAAGCCTCTTTGCTGCGGGGTTTTTCCAGCGCAGCTCTGCCATGGAGAGGGAGGGTCTGGTTCAGCCCCCAAAACCTCCAGCACCTTTTCCTTGGCAGTCCCTGCCCTGGGAGTGTGACCCTGCCAGCTTAAGCCATGCCCACCAGCAGTCTCTCTGCTGCCTTGGCCACCTTTCACGGCACACCTGGAAGCAGGCTGAGCCCCGTTCCAAAGCCAAGCTCTCCCCGTGAGCTTCACCGAGCCCCTCCAGCCCAGCCCACGGGCTTTGATGGCTCCCGAGCATCTTGCCCGTGTGAGTGCCATCCCCGTGTCCCTGCTGCCTCCGTCCAGCAGCAAGCCCCACTTGCCTAAAAAAAATAATAATAATAAATAACCCCCAAACCCCACTGCCAGCTTTCCTCCGGCCGATTTCCCCCGCGGAGGGGTCATCCCTCTGCCAAGCGGCCGCCGTAGGAAGCGGGAGCACGGCCGGCGGCTGCGGTTTCCCGGCTGAGATTGCAGGGCTGGAGTAATGAGTTCCCCAGCCCGGGAGGAGAAGACAGAGGAGCAGAGCAGAGCCCAGCCCAACCCAACCGGCTGGGTTTCCAGGGAAGGAAATCCCAGAGCTTCGTGAGCTCGGCATAATCGCGGGCAGCAAAGGAGCAGGAAGCTCTTGTTAGGAAGGAGCGAGGAAACGGAGCCGCTGCCCCGGCCCGAGCACACTTTTTAGGACCGGAAAGTGGGAGTAGGAAGGCGTAAAAGTGCTTTGAGCCCTCGCAGAGGATTGCAAAGGGCAAAGGGTGAGGGGAGAGGGAACAAATACCGGCGCGGTCCTCGAGGAGGGGGGAGCCAAGGCGTGCGTGCCATGGAGGGGACTTCACGGTGGAGCCGCTAATTAAATAAGAAAGGCTCGTCTCCATGCTTGTTAGGTTAACTCAGCAGGGATATTGCAAAAGCAAATTCCTCCCAGCAAGTGTAATTAGGGGGCCGGAATTCCTCCGGTTCCTCGTCCTCCCTGCGAATGCTGCTAAAGCCATCAGGTGAGGACACGGGGTGAGGGGGCGAGGAGGGAACACGCAAGTCCTGTGCAATAACAACCCCCCTTCCTGGCGTAGCAAGGATTTCACATCAAGGCTCCATGCTTTTCTCTCTGATTATTCCAGGGTGGAAAATACACTTTCAACACAACAGGCTGCCTCTCCGGGCTGGGTCGCAGAGCTGCTTCCCCCAGGTGGAAAGAGGACTGCGAGGGGTCTGGGCAGGGCACCGGCAGCTCCCAGCCCAGAGGATTTGGGAGGCATCTACGCACAGCACAGGAGTCCTGGATGATGATGCTGACCTGTCAGCAATCTGCCTCCTCCTCCTCGCCAAGGAATACGCTGTTCTAACCCAGCACATCGCTGCGGTGGGATGTTTCAGGGCTCACCTGGCACATCGTGGCACACGTTGCTGTGTTTGTGCAGGCAAAGGAGGATGCTCATGGCGAGCAGCACATGAAGATTTGTCTTGCCTGGCACTGGGGGACACCAGGTACCTCTGGAAATGTGGAGAAAATGGGCATTACGTGGCATGGGTGGAAGGGAAGAGCCTGGGGTTGGATGGATGGGATGGAGGGCACGGATGGAGGGTGAGGGGTTGGGAGAGGAAATGTGGGGGGAGGAGAAAGGGTGAGCCTGGGACCTTAAAGAGCAATTAGTCAAAGCTGAATTGTTTTTCTAAACTCTTAATGAAAACAAAGAGTGGGGCATGGCCCAGATGGTGCCAGGGGATCAAATAAATGTCGCACTCAGGAAGCAGCTGCTACTGGGAATGTTTCCTGCCAGCCCTGCTGCTGCTCACAGCCACTTTTATTATTTGTTATTTTTCAGGACTGCAGCTGGGGTTTCCCTCCAGCTGTGTGGAAATATGCTTAAGGCTGGTCCATGCCGAGAGGCGAAGGGCCTGCTAGGGCTCATCCCTGGCCCATGGCAGTGGGCAGCCCCAGGGCAAACATCCTCCTTGCTGTACATCTGCAGCCACCCTTCTCCATGGCAAGCCCTCTGATGGAGCAGCCTTGTCCCCCGGCTCCCGCCCAGCCTGGTCCAGCACCATCCCTGGCTCATACGTTGTGTGCCTTTATCTTGTGGAGGGTTTTATCCAAGGGTAACGTCCCGTTTCCCTGCCCAACCCAAACGTCTGCCAGTGGGGGTTCAACCTGTCCCTGCTCTGTGTGATTGACCAGAAATCAAGAAATTTGACCAAAATGAACATTTCGGATGTTGTTTTCATCTGCCAGCTGCTTTTTGGAGCCAGAGAGTGGGATTTTTTTTTTTTCTGTAATCCCAAGGGCTAAAATGCCCTTGTTTTTAGGAAAAAGAATACAAATCACAACCAAACCAAAGCTCCCCCAAATTCAGCAGCTGGTATTTAAGAAAAGCACCAAACTGGGCCAGATTAGCTCCCTATCCGTGAGCTGGCAGCCCTGGATATTTGTCAGCCTGAGAGCTGGCATAAAGTAGTTGAGAAGATTGTGGCATCTGGTGTCCTTTTGATGGAGGCTGCATGGAGGGGGACTGTGCTCTGTCTCCAATGCTGGCTGATCTCATCCACTCCACCAGTAGTCCCTCTGCTCCCTTTTTTTTTGGGACACAAGAGACCTGATTGCCTCATGCACACTTTTCTGTGCACATCAGTCACGAAAGTTCAGGTTGTGCCAGTCCCATAGATTTTTCTGGGCTTTCCAAGGCTCCTAAGAATGTGTGTGTGAAGAGCTGACCTGGTAGAGAAAAGGGCCTGTTAGTGCTACCACAGGGGGAAAGAGCACAATATGTGCTCAACCCCTTATTAGCCAGCGGAGACTCTACATGGGGCTGCACTTTTGTGGTACAAAACAGTTGGAAAGCTGGCTTTGTGGGGCAGCTGCTCCCAAACCAATGTGCTTTTAAGACATAAGGACTACGGTGGTTTGGTGTATATTCAAGTATTTTATTGGGAGACCAGATGTAGTGACCACCCAGGTCCGTCCTGAGGAACTGCGTGCTCAGCTCCCGCCCTTTGTTTTTTATATGTGGAAAAAAAAATGTCAAATGTGCCATGTTATGGTACAGCCTGATCTCCAGAGGATCTAATTTTCCACCTGATCCCTTCTCTGTGTGCCCAGGACGATGAGCATGGATGGTTTGCTGAGGCTTGTGGTTGGCTTTCATCCAGCGTCCCCATCCAGGGTGGGGGTCAGATACCTCCGAGCAGGCTGCTCCACTGCTCAGGGGTGGGAATTGCCCCAGACAACAGGTAGGGGGGGGTCCCCTGAGTTCCCAAAGGAGGGGAAGGAGCTGGGTGAAAAGAAGCAGCCGTGGAGAAGTCAACACTGGCCAGGATGGCGCAGGAAACATCCATGTGCCCTGGGTTTGGCAGCTCAGCCCCCATCCTGTGGTCCAGCACGCTGGCAGGGCAGGACCCTCGCCATCGAGCCGTGTCCCAGGAGTTTTGCTCCAGCCAAACTGTCGGCTCCGGTCGTTGTGGTAATTGAGCTGCCCGTTGGGGGTTTCAGGCTGGGTCAGGGTGGGGGTCTGTTTCCCGGCTGTGATGGCCGTCATGCTGGAGACACCACTTCCCTGCCCGTCATAGCGTGTCCCGGGATTTACAGTTATGGCCTCAGTGCTGTTTGATCCGCTAAAATCACAGCTGATCAAAGGGGCAGTTTACGAGAACAAAACACTGGGTAACTTCCTCTGGTGGTGCCAGAGGCAGCCCTTCGGAGGCGAGACACAAGAAAAGAAGAAATGCTTTAACTGCTGAATCTCTGCTCCTCACATAGCTGTTTCTGTGGGATAACTCTGCTGCGTGATAGAGTCTTTAAAAAATAAATGATACATATATTCTGATAGATGACCTTGGATTTCCGCTTCTACATGCACACACGTTTTTTTTTTTTTTAAAAAATGAATTCCTGCATTTCCAGGCTTGTGGGCAAGCTCGGCTGCTACAGCAACTCAAAAGCAAAACTCCTCAATCGCTCGTCTGCTGAAAAAGCGCAGAGCAAAAGCCCACTGAGTTTGGGGTTTGCACAGCACTTGGGAGAGGGAACGGACAACAAAAGCAGGGGCACTTGCCAGCCAGCCATGATCACCTCGTTCTCTCTGATCCCATGTTTCGATTAATGTTTTGGTTGTTAACATAGGATTTAATTATTTTTACTTGGACAGGGAAAGAAGGAGATGGCTGATGATGGCTTTCCTGCAGCAATGAGCATGAAGTGGTGACCACATGTTGCCTTCTGCCTGAGACATGAGGAGTCCCACCAACATGGGAAGAGGCTCGTCCCAGGTAGGTTCCTCCAGGCTGGACCTTGCCTGCAGACTCCCCCATGGTCCCTGTGCTGGGTGACCCTCCAAAGCTCCCCAACTCTCTTTTTGGCCTATCTAGTGAATTGGGAGTTTTGCTGTCAAACAGAAACTGTGTTGAGCATCTTTTCTGGAAGCTAGAGCATCCTCCGGGATGGTTTGCACCAACCCTGATGGAATGGATGTGATGGGCTTTTTTGGAGGGACTGTGAAGGAGTGACCACCACTCCAAAGGGAGCTCAGAGCAGTGCTCCTGAGAGGGACCTTTCTGTGCTCTACCAGAACACTGAACTGCCAAAAACTGAATTGGTCCCATTGCACAGGAGTGGGAGGAGATGGGCAGAGAGTGGAAAGTCATTCGATCGTCGGAAGCATTAAAAAGGGCTGGGCAGAGGGGTACCCCCCACCCACCCTCTGTGCTCTGGAAAAAGCCTGCTCCCCAGGTAGAGGAGGAAGCTGGCAGTGATGATGTGCTCCGGATGTCACCATGCAATCAGGGAGGCTATTTATAGGTCGCTAATTGATTAGGGCAGCCACAGCAGGAGGAAATGACTTTCAGGAGTGATAGAAAAACAGTGTCCAGCCAGCTTTGGAGAGCTCTCAGGGAGAGCTTTCAGAAAGTCCTGAAATGATCAAAACACTTTGGAAAGAGGCGTTTTGCTGGGATGGTGCCTGACGGGGTATGGCTTGAAGAGAAGCTGCCTGTTCTTCTTGTGCAGGCTCCTTGGCAGGACAGAGCTGTCATTGATCTGGAAAGCCCTATGGAAATGCTGGTGGCTGTATGCTCCGCTGGGGCATGAGATGGAGCTTTTGGCTCTCCTCTGTAGCCACCCCCAAGGGGCTTTCTATCTCTTCTGAGCTCCAGTTAGAGGCTTTGTTCCCAGGAGGAGCCCTGAGGATTAATTCATTGAAAGCCGGTAAGTAGAATTGACACCAGCTCAGAGGATGCCCTAAATGCCAGTTGACATCCTCCTAGGTGGGACGCTTTTCTTCCTTGACTTGTTGAGCGAGTCATGTTCCTTCCAGCCAGTGGTTGACCTCACTGTTGGCCATTGGGCTACTCAAGTCAGAGCATCTCCGAGACATTGCAGCTTTTCCTTACAGCCTGGGAGATGCCAAGTTGATTTCAAGAATAAGCCTGGGCAACATCATGTGCCCGTGACAGGGAAGAGCCTGTTTTCTGGAGGTCCTCATGTGAGAACCCAGCCTGCAGGGATGAAAATAATGGGGAGCTGGTCCTGGCTCTTCTGGGGCTGCCCGAGGCGAGTGTGCTGAGCTGGTGTGAGCTGCAGGAATGCACTGTCTCCGAGTCTGCTCGTTTGGAAATGGTGCTCTTTTCAACGGTTCTGTTATCAGATGGAGCATTTCCTTCATCAGTGTTAATATCCATGTAGTGAAACAATGAAAGGGCTTCCTATCAGTTCCAAATAGGACGTGAAAAGCTCTCAGCGTTAAGAGTAGAGGATGCTGGAATAGGGCAATGGGAAACGCCTGAGTCACTGAAATGCCTCTTTGATTCCATGAGGCTGATATGTTCAAAAGGGAAGAAGAAAAAAAATAAAAAGAGAGAGAGCGGAGCTAGTTAATGATCTGCGGGACAGAGGACAGGAAGGGCCAGCGCTTGCAGCGTGGGCCCTGCAGAGGAGGGGAGGCACAGAAGGATGTCTGGCAAGGGCTTTGGAAAGTGGAGAGCGCAGCAGGGAACAGAGCGTAGAGAGCTGCCTGGTTTGTTTTCGGAGAGGGGGGAGGCACGATGGAGAAAGCCTTTCCCAGCCTAACCCAGTGCCCCTCGTCCTGCTGCCTCTTGGCCACCGTGTGCCAGCTTTGGTCCACCTTGCCCTGGGTGCTGCCGGGGCTGTGACCCCAGACCGGAGCAGGGCTGCGCAGTGCAGCGTGGCGTGGGGCGAGGAAAGGGGCCAGGGAAATGCTCCCCCATCCAAACCTGGAAGGGCTGAATGTCCCTGATGCTCTGTGTTGGGTGTAGGACACACCGGTATCTTTTAATCACTTATTTCTTTTGCACTGGGAGACCCTGCTGGGCTGAAGCCATGGGATGGGCATGGAGGGGCTGCTCTCAGGCTTTGCTGAGCAGCATGGGCAGCACCACAAGGCTGTCCTGGAGACTCCTGGTGCACAGAGGCAGCACCACAAGGGTGTCCTGGAGACTCCTGGTGCACAGAGGCAGCACCACAAGGGTGTCCTGGAGACTCCTGGTGCACAGAGGCAGCACCAGCTATCCTCCATCCCACGTGCAGGCAACTCTCCTGCAAGCAGCCCCTGCAGCCTATGGGATTTAGGCTGTCAGTCCTGCTCGTTAGACTCGGGGCTGACGAGCTGCAAAACAAACTTTTAAATCACTGTATTTAATGTCCCTCCAAACACTGCAAACTTGGAGAAGGGGAAGGGAAAAATGGCTTTGCAGAGCACCCGAGGTCACCAGCCCGCAGCGTGGAGGAGTTGACCCTTTCCATGGCCTGTTGGCCCGGCTGGAGGACGCGCACGGCCGCTTGTGCTGGAGCTGTGCGTGCAGGCAGGAGGCAGGGAGCTGCTGAGGTTGGGCAGCACCTGCCATCCTGGGACAGAAGGAGCAGGATATCCCGAGCCAACAGCAATCCCTGGCCTGGAGCGGGGCAGGCAGCCAGGGCAGCGCTGTCGCTGGCTGCTCTTCTGCTGGGACTGAAGGTCTCCCTGCCTGTCCCCACTGGCCAGGTGTAAATCTCAAGGCCACCAAACAAACACACGGGCTGTGACGTGTGCCAGGTCAGGGGCTGCACACAGTTTTTTTTGCTATTACAGGAAGAGCTGCAAATGCTTTAGATATAACCTGTTTTCTCTCTCTGTTTTGCAAACCATCCCCAGTCTCCTGCAGGCAAACACCCCATTGGACATAGTGGCAAATGCCTCGCTGTCTTCCCTGGAGAAACTCCTCAATGGAATGAGTTAGAAACTGCAAAGAGGAAGAACTGGAGGAGAGGACAAGGTCAGACTTGCTCCTTCATGGTGGTAAGAGCATTTGGCACCGCAAAGCTCTGTGGAGAGCAAGCCCCTCTGTGAAAAGCAGGTTTCTCCTCACCCTGAGAAGCGCCATGGAGGGCTGTACCCAAGTGGCGTGGCTGCTCTCTGCACAGGGTGATGGAGCAGTGCACACCCAAAATCTCTCCTGGCTGCATGGCCATAGGTGGGAGGTGTGGAGGTGTCCCATCGTCGAGAGTCATGCAGGGGTCCACGTGAGCCTTGTCTCCAGGGTTGTGTCCTGCCCTCCACCCTGGCTGGCCCAGGAGATGTATCTGGCTCCCTGCT
Source organism: Tringa tobata (assembly GCA_033628505.1). NCBI lineage: Eukaryota > Metazoa > Chordata > Aves > Charadriiformes > Scolopacidae > Tringa > Tringa tobata. The sequence continues at coordinate 811,355 of JAHREE010000442.1, forward strand.
TCCCTCGCTCTGTGGGTAGCCCAGCCCCGTGGAGACCAACCTCTGGGTGATGTGCAGCACACGCCATCCCACTGCGGCTCCCGTTCCCACAAAGGACAGGGCTGCCCTTTGTGGCGGGCGAGAGAAGAGGCGATGAAAAGCCGGGGGGGAGCGTGCCAGGAGACTGGAGAGAGCCCGGTGCTGGGGGTGAGGGTGACTGGGGAAGGCTCACACACAAAGGACTGTCCTGTCTTCACACCTGCGGGGAGGCCGGGGCGCTGACAGGGCAGATAACACCACTGACAGAGGCACATCACTGGCAGATAGTGGCAAGGAGCTTCAAATAACGGCAAGCGGCGTGGTGACAGGAGACCTGCCTGGGCTTCACCGTGCAGGGGAAGCTGGCCACTCTGGGCATGGGCTGGGGACAGTGCTGGGGACCCTGCGGAGGGGACAGAGGGAGGTCGGGTGGTTTCCTCTCCTCCTCCATCTCTGCAACGCTGAAGCCCAGGCAGTAGTCTGGTGTTTGCTGGGATGTGTCTTGGTCAGACCGTTTTGCACCGCTGTAGGAGAAATAGGTGGTCTGTGTGAGCAGAGGTTGGATCCAGGGTTTGGGCAAAGGCTCGGAGAGGCTCTCAGAAAAGGCTCCCCTCATTTCCACCTTCTTGAAAAATATACGACAGACCTCAGTCCGTCCGTTGGGTCTTTCTATGAGTTTGGTTGAAGTCCCAAATCAGGAGCCGCTGTGGGCTTCCAGCCACTTTTCCTACTGGTCAGGTGTGATTGTATTTGGACATGCTGTTCCCTTGGCTTTCTGTGTCTTGTCCAGGGCACAGTTACACCCAGGACTGTGGGCACCCCCTGGCTGGGGTCCTGTGGGAACCAGCAGAGTTAAATTCAGTAATGTTTTGCCCCTGGTGCACTTGGGTGGGTTTCAGCATGGGGCTGTGGTAGGTACCCATCACCAGAAGGTGATGAGCCTGGGCTACCCAGCCCTTTCTTTAGACCATGCACCAAACCTCATTGCTTCTAACCTCAAAGTACTGACGTTTTCTCAGCTGTGAGAGTCA
>JAHREE010000442.1:812772-823261 GCA_033628505.1 Tringa tobata
GCGGCAGCCAGGGGACGGCTGAGACACTGCCCAGGCATCGAGCTGCTCCCGCGCTGCTCGGCCAGCCCCGTCCCCCAGGGCAGAGGTGTGGGGTCCCTGCAGCCCCCTCCACATCCCCTGGATCTCCTTTGGGACCCTGAGCCTAGCAGGATAACACTCAAGGGGTGGCCACAGACCTTTGTCTTTAGGTTCAGGGGATCTGGGAGCCATCCAGCCCCAGGGGGGGCAGTGAAGGGGGCATAAATAGATGGGGTGGCCCTGAGAGGAGCCTGGTGGGATGAGCACCTTGGGCTGGGCTCTGTTTGGTGCATGGGTGCCCCCGTTTCAGTGGCCAATGTGCCTGGCTGGGGCCCTGACCACGACCCAGCGTGTCTCTTTCCTGTCCCAGCTGGAAAGGGCTGGGTCCCTGCCACTTTTCCTGTTTGTGTTACACCACACCGCTCCCCAGCAGCCTGTCCCTCACAGGGTGAGGGGCAAGGGCAGTGGCACTCCCCGGGGTGCCCCCATGGCTGGCAAGGCAGCGCGACCCTGCTCCCTTCCCGCTGGGACCTGTTGCATCTCCCCGACCTTCTGCAGGAGGGGAATGGAGGAGTACCAGGGCTGGGCAGATTAGCCCCCACCAAGATCTGAGCAGCCCCAGAGCCCCCTGCAAGCCTCCTCGAGCCACTGGCCCTTGTGGCACCAGGGAAGGCAATGGGTAGATACCAAGAGTGGCTTGTGGGAGTCTTTCCCCTCCAGCTGGGTTTTGCTGTGGCCAGGGAAGGGGGAGACAATGGGCTCCAGAGACCCCTCCAACAGGCTCTGCCGTCCCGCCTACACACTCGCACCAGGCCAGTGGTGAGAGATGCCTCCTGGAACTGTCAGGGGATGACAACGGAGGCTCCCAGCCCTGCACTGCAGATGGGCTGAGGCAGGGCTGCCTTCAAAGCAAAGCGTGGGTGCTCCCCAGCCTGCCGGGATTAGAAAGTTAAGGGCTGGCATTGTTTTCTCAGGTCCAGAGGGGGTGGATACCAGGCAGGATTAGTCTGGCAAAGCTTCCAAATGTGCTCAAAGGGGCACAATAGGACCTTGAAGAGAAGAAGCTGCACTGATGACAGGTGAGAGGAGTGTCTCTCAGCAGCCTCTGACTCCTGACACAGGCGGGATGTGCTTGGGGCAGGTGCTCCTGCTTTACTGCTCTGTCTCTGCCAGGACACCCTTCCCCCAGGGCCACTGGTCCTGCAGGCAGGCAAAGAGGGTGCAGGGCTCTCTGTGGCAGGGGGAGAGAGGAGAGGTGATGGTGGCGATAAACTTGGTGCCTCTCTGCTGCCAACAGCCCAGGGAACCCCTGCGCATCCCTCAGGGTCTGTGCTGCCCATCCCTGGCTGTGGAAAGGGGCTGAGCCCTTTCCCCCAGGACGTGTCTCTTCATGCAGTGTGAAGGTACCTGTGTCCCTGGTCAGGTATTTGCTTCTCTAGTTATTGGTTTTATAGATGACACATGACTTAAGAAGAACTAAATGCACTGCTGAATTTGGGGGAGTCTGAGAGTCCCTTGGGGCAGGGGGAGCTCACCATGACACAGAGCATCCCCTACAGCAGCCAGCTCTTTCCCAGGGCATGTCTATTCCATCAGGGGGTGTCAGAGCCCCCTGGAATGATGGGATGGGATGTGTGTAGGCATCAGCACAGCCCGGAAAAAGGTGGGAGGAGGGTCATGCAGGTAAACAGGTAATGCATGCATAGGGTCTATTTGTTCTTTTTGGATTTGTTTAATAATTTACAATCAGGAGAAATTAGAAGCTAAAACCTGAGGGCAACAACCCCTGCCTTGCTGGGTTGCTGCTCTCCAGGGCTTCCCCACCCAAAGACCAGCAGTGTATCAGCACCACAGGGGTGACCATGTGCTCTAGTGCAGCTGTAGAAAGTGTGCTTGTAAGGGTACTGGCAACTGGTACGGGCATCCAGCTGCTGGGTGGCACCTTCTGCCCAAAACCAGGGTCTTTGTGGGCATGGGTGAGGGGCAGGCCTCCTTGGGGAACTGGGGGACAGATCGGATGGATGCAGCCCCAGCAGCAGGGCTGTGGGGAGGGTATCACCCATGGGGATGCTGCTTCCCTGGGACAGGCCCTGGGCAGGGTGGAACTTGTGCCCATACCCAGGATTTCCCAGAGCTGCTTTCCTTTTACAGGCCCTTTTGAGTCTGCTCAGCCATGTTCCTTCTTACCAGACCTTTGCTGAAGCCTCAGTCACCAGGTGCCAAACTGAACTGAGTAGAAAGTTGTACCTGAGCAGAACTGGGGAGGGTGGCAAACGAGTGCCAGTGGCACTTACTGCAGTGTAAGGAGCTGCTCCGTCAGTGAGCTGCAGTGATTGCCCGGGCTCCTCGCTGAAACCACAGCTCTGCCCAGCAGCACGCAGCACCAGCATTTGTTCGTCTGTGATAACTTGTTAGCTCTGATAACTCGTTAAGTGGTGGGGAACTTGAGCGTGTGTCATCACCTGCCTGGTCCAGCTCCGGCATGGGTCACGCGTGGGCTTGGCACCATCCTGCTCTGCAGCAGCCCGTCTCATGCAGCTGTGCCTGGCACAGGCAGGTCTGAGCTGTGCCATGGACGCATCTGAGCCGCTGGGAGAAGGCAGAGAGCCACCACCGAGCCTCTGCCCTGTTCCTGGCCTGCCGATGCCATCTGAACTGCTGCAAACCAGGCTGAGAACCGAAGAGGCTCAACACAGCGTAGGCTTCTTACCCACCTGGCCCTAGGATGGCTGGCCTGGAGCAGAGACACCAGACCCGGGCTGGGCTCGCTCTGGGGAGGCTGCAGGGGACCTGGCTGTTGGCATGGTCTCACGGAGCAGCCGGAGCATCCGTTAGGCTGCGCGGGGCTGGCGTGCCGTGTTTGTGAAACCCGCCGCGCTTGCGGTTGACCAGAGCACTGAAATAAGCCCGGCCGGAATTGGTGCACTGCTCTGTATCCTGATGTGGTGAGCAGCTCCGACCGGCGAGGGTGGGGGCAGCCCCACTGGGGGAGACTGGTGGCAGCGGGACCGTGGGGGACTTGGCAGCGCCGGCACGAGGACGGCGGGCAGGGCCCCGCTGGCGCCCGGAAAGCTCAGCCTGGCACTAACGGAACTGTGATAAAAATGAACGTGACCAGGACAGCGACGCAGGGGAGATTAATGTCAGATTGTCAGAGGGGAGGAAACTAAGGCGGACAACACTCAAACAGATACTGGAGCGCGCCGTGGGGGCGAAGGGGGTAGATGTTGCTTTTCCCAGCATCGCTGCGTCTGCAGATCTACATCCCCCCCTGCAGCCTTTGGGGAGAGAGGAAGGGATGAAGGGTTTGCCTGAAGCACGTGCATCACCCTTGCCAACCCTGTCCTGCAAATCCCCCCATCCCTGCAGGTAGGACACCCAGACCTGCCTCTCCATCCCAGCCTGAACACCAGCATGAGCAGCACTTCCTGCCTGACCTATTGCTGCACGTCTCTTCTGGGTCCCTGCTCAAGCCCCCAGGAATAAAACTTCCCTCATCATTGCTATCAGCTGCTCCGGCCTTGCCCATGTTGACAGAGAAGCCTGGTTGTCCAGCATCTCCCATGCTGCCTGGTCCCCTGGTATCACCATGGTTTCTCCAGGACCCCGCAGCTACCAGCCATGCAGGTACAAGAGCCTCTTGGAGGCCTCCTTGGTCCATCACCTTTGGTGACCCCAGTGGTGGTTTTCTCTCCTGCCCTCTGTTCTCAGCTGCTCTGTCAGCACACGTTCATATCTAATGGGTCATGCACTCTTTCCCACCTGACTGAGGCAATCCATGTCCCTACCCAGCCTCCAGCGCATCACCTTCCCTCCCCGTCCCCCACTGTGCCCCAGGCTCTTTGTCCATCTCTCCTAGGGCTGTATCCAGCCCTTCAAAACCCACCCATGGCATCGTCCAGGACAAAAATCCCACCAGGTTAAGCTAAAGAAAAGGCAGCTGCAGACCAGGGCTTAACCAGCCACAGGAGCTGGGCTCCAGCGGGGCAGCATCCACCTGGTTCTCACCCAGCATCTCTCCCGCATCCCTCCTCTTTCCACCCTGCATCCCTCTCCGCGGGCAGAGCGTGGGGTTTGGCTCTGTGCTGAGCCAGCAAAACCCCTCAAAACCCCCAACCGAGGTGGGGGAACAAGGTTCCACCTCCAGGAGGTGCCTCTGGTTTTCCCCCGTGTCCCCGCGGCCGGTCCCGGTCCCGGTCCCGCGGTGGCCCCGCAGTAGCCCTGCGGCGGGGCGAAGCGCGGGCCTGCAGGGACACCTGGTGGCTGCCAGATTCGCTGCGGCCCCCGGGAGCCGGCACAGGGGACCCCCCCGCCGGGCAGGAGAGCACCCCGGGGAGCGGGAGGCAGCGATGGGACACGGGGGTGGGTGCCTGGCTCCTGGGAATCGCCACCTCGAACTCCTGGGGTACGGCTGGGGGGGTAAGGAGGCCCTTCTTATGTGCAGCATCTCCTGAGCGGCTGGAGCTCCTTCTTCTCTGCTGTAGGAAGGAGAAGGGGAACTAAAGACCTTCCTTTCCCCGGGGTTGGGTGAAGAGTCAGGGAGAGGCGTTTTCTACCTCAGCCCCTTTCTAGTTTGGTTTCCTTCTCCCCTCCTTGCAGGTCCGCAGGGGGGGCAGATGGGTGGGCTGCAAGCACACGTTCATGTGTCGACACAACATGTGCTGCGACGGCGATGCTTGATCCTGTTTGTGAAGTTGGAGATGGCCAGTGCCAGCGTGGGAGCAGACAGTCCTAGGCACAAACAGCAGTAACGGGTGACAAAATCATTGTACGTGAGCAGTGAACGATGACTCCTGCAGGAGCTGAGAGGTGACAGTGTGTGGTGCCCCTCTGTCTCAGCTGCGCTTGTCCCCTCAACAAATAGGGATGCTGAATGTAGGGGATGAAAATCCAAGTCCACTTGGATGTCGTTAGCAAAGAGTAAGGATGACAAATTTCAGCGCTGCCCTTCGGCAGATTTGTTGCCTGTTCATAAAGCTGCTGTGTGGAGGCACCCTACGGCACAGGTGCTCGGTGTCCCAAAGGCAGCAAAAGCTCCTGCTTTCTCTGCTCCTCTGCCTTGGGCATGTCCCAAGGCTGAGGCCACACCAATTTTTGCAGGCAGAGCTGGCCTGTGCCACCCCATGGCCTGTGCCAGCGAAGGCAGGGGGCACTGCGGGCGCAGGAACCAGCAGGGACAGGGTGAGGAGGGAGGGCAGGCAGGGTGCAAGCCCAGCTTCTGCGACCTCCTCCTCCTGTTCCCTGCTCCTGTGGGGGGAACCGGCTGCTGCTCGTGCTCTGCACTGGTCCCCTGAGGCAGTGATGCTGTTCCCTTGGCCAGGGGGCTCTCGGGCTGTTGGCCAGGAGAAAGCAAAGAGGTTTTCGTATCCACCCGCCTGCTGGAGACTCGCAGCCTCGCTCAGGGGTGAAATTAATTCACTCATTCATTTATCTGGATGACGCCGAGTTCTTCAGCTCCTGCAGCTCTGTCCCGACAGTTCCTTTTCGAACAAGCCAGGTTTTATGTATCCTAAAGAGCAGCCCCAGCTATCAGGGACCAATGAGCTCAGTTAGGATGCTCACTCTGATGCTCTAATTCTATTACTCGGTTTTTTTTTTAGCTTTAGCACCTAATCCACCTCCCCCGGTGCTGGTACTCACTTGATCCTCCATACGTGAGCTCACGCCTTGTCCCTGCTAACTGCTGTTAACCCACACCATGTGGATTTGCTCTTGCAGCACCACCCTCTCTACATCCTCCTCCTCAGGCCCCCGGTGAGTGCCTCCGGCTTGTAGGATCTCCTGGAGTATCACAAGTTACAATAAAAGTGCATTGGCAAAATCATCAGTCCCCTGAGACACAGGAAAGTGTGTTCCTGGCTGCCTGGGATCCTGCGCCAGCAGCGGAGCAGAGTATGGAGCAGAGAGATGTTCCTGGTGGCTGGCAACAGGTTTGTCCTAGTCCTTACCGGCACGCAAGGACTAGAGGTGGGGGGGACACAGGGATGAGTCCCCTTCCACAGCAGGGTGAGGAGGGCCACGCTGCTGCTACACAGCCCCCGGGGGAGCTAGATGAACCAGGAGCCTGCTGGAAAATGACCCTTGGAGGAAAATTCATCCAGGTGGCAAGTTACCTGTGACCCTCACCCTGAGGAGACCAGCCTGGCTTTTAGGAGCAGCATCCCCCAGGGGCTGGCCCCGATGAGCTCCTCATTGCCGTTCCCTTCACCAGTCCCTTTTTCTCCTTGCACAGCAGGTTTACTGAAGAGATGCTGAGCATCACCTTTCCCATCCCTGTTCTGAACCGTTGCCACCATGATGCTGCTCTGCCGGCAGGGAGCATGAAAATTTCACCCTGGGAGGATATTTGGTAAGCCAGCATCTCTGGTCTTCAGTCTAAGCCCGGCAAGCCGTGGATCACCCCGGTTTGGACCAATTCAAGAGTCAGAAAGCAACAAATGCCCAGAGCCTTTTTGCTCGTGTACCTGGCTGAGAGCAAAGACTTGTGCTAATGGTGAGCTCCAGGGCAGAGCCTTGCACAGCCACCCAGTGGCCTCGTACAGCCAGGAACTGGGAAGGATGGGGAGAGAGGACCACGTTGTGTCCCCCAGCAGATGGATGTGGCAGGGCTGGATGATCAGAGGTGTAATGACATGGAGGCAGCCGGCAGAGCCCACCCTGCCTGGGCCAACATCTCCTCTTGGTGAGGAGGGACCCAACACGATGTGCGGTGTGGCTCTACCTTTAGCTGTGAGCTCACCGCTTCTCTGCTGCCTACATCTGTGCTCCTGGAGGTGTTAGGAGGGGATCCTCTCTTTTGAGTGCCCCATGCCATGCCGAACTCAGAGGCACAGGATGCCCTCAGGTTGGTCTTTGCTCAGGTCAGCTTTCTGCAGCCTGTGACCGTAGGTTTGAGGCAGCTGCATCCCTGCTGGCCAAGCGATGCTCTACATCTCACGGCTGTGCCGCGTGGGCCACCGCCATGCACAGCCCTCGTGTCCCCATGGGAGGACGATGCTCCCCATGACCCGTGGAGCCTCGGGTGCAGCAGTGGCACCACCCAGAGCCACACAGGTGGCACTTACGGGGGACATCCTCTGAGCCAAAGCCATCAAACTGGGGTCTTGCCCACCACCACAGGCGAGGCCCGCATGGTCCCAGCGAAGCTTCTCCAGCTGTGGTGTGCATGGCCACTGCCTTCAGGAGGAGGAGGCAGCTAAAAGGCACAATATATGGCTCGGCACAAGATGGCGGAGGGGTTGGGTGGGGAAGACGGGGGTCCTGATGGGCTCACCATGGACCCAACAGGGTGGGCCACCTCGTCTGTGCCTGGAGACCCTGGGGTGGCCCCGGAGGAGCTCCCTGGGCCCGGGAGATGTTTCCTGTTTGCTGCCCGTGCTGAAGCATCGGGCCTTCAACCGCCGCCAGTCCTCCGCTTCCGGCAGGGGCTCCCGCCCGGAGCCCCCCTGCACTATCAGCTCGCCAGATGCCTTTTTCAGGATACTGTGGTAAAACTGTGCCGGGCAGGCGCTGTCATTTGGGGTTTTCTCTCGTGTCAGCCTTGAAGACAAATTGGATGAGGAGGAGCGAGGTGGTGGTGGGGGAAGAAAAAATAAGAAAATTAAACTAAAAAAAAAAAAAAAAGAAAGAAAGAAAGATGCTCGCCGCCATCCTCAGCCAGGGCTGGCCCATGCACCAGCAGGGCAATGGGTCCCCCAAGCGGCAGGGCCAGCGGTGGGCCAGGGCTGGGGCAGGCTGGGGTGGCCACCATGGCCACGCGGCCTCCCCGGGTGGTGTCGGCCTCTAGTGGTGGTGGAGGCGGTGAGGTGCCATGATGGCATCATGGGCCCCACTAGTGCCATGGGGACCTTCCCCCGTCCCTCCTGGCACTGCAGCCTGATGGGATGTGGTCCTCCAGGTGCTGCCACCCGGTGGGACATGGTCCTCCTCTGGGATTCGACCCACCCTGAGCTGGTGAAGGAGTAGGATCTGCGAGAGGGGGTACAAGATAGCCCAGCACCTCTCAGCCAGCAGCCTGTGGTGACCCCAGACCAGCTGGGACACCCCTGGGCCACTGGTCCACAGCCACCAGCTAGTGCTGAGAAGTCACTGGACTGGGTGAACTGGGAGCCAGGCAGCCTCACTGGGGATGGTGGGAGGGAAATTATTAAAAAGCACATAGGGAAGTCTGTCTGTCCATCTGCACGGGCTGCCAGGTCTGCTGTGGGGCTGGAGTACTCAAGGTGCTGTGCCCCACTGCCAGGGATGGTCCATGGACAGATGAAGGGTGACAGAGCAGGGATGCTGTTTAACTTGGGAGCTCGCCAGAGCTCCCTGTGCTGGTATGGGGTGTGCAGGGGTGTGCAATGCAAGTGTGTGCTCCCCAAAGCTGTAGCTCAGCAGGTAGTATTAAATCACAGCTGCTCTCATGGCGCTCAGTACGTGTTCCACCTCTGTCTCCTGGTGAAGTGGCGGGGCCAGGTTGGCTGGAAGAGGCATTGCTAAACCAGGTGTGCTTTCAGATGTGCTTCCTCAGGGTGAATGGAGACGTGGCAACTCCCAGAGCCAGCCACAGACCTGCAGGATTTGCTCCGAGTTAAGCTCGGTGGTGGTATTTGGTTAGACGAAAAGAAATCACTAAATGAGATGGTTGATCCCTGGGGAGCAGAGAGGAGGTGTCAGCACGGGGAGGGGGAGACAAATGGCACAGAAATAGCACTGGGCTATCCCCACCCACGGAGGATGGATGGGGGGCTGGCTAGGGCCGGAGGGTGTGGGTGGGAGTTACACTGCACCTGACTATAAAACCCGATTTTTCTCTCCAGCCCACGAGTTGGAGCATCCACTGGAGGATGGGTTGGACCTGCTGGGAGGCTGTTCAGTGCTGTAGTTTCCCTTGGAGGACTATCAGCGAGAAGTCAAAGAGGGAGAAGTTGTTCTCTGGCTGCCAAGGACGCCCAGGAGCAGCGTGGGGTGTGGGTAGCACCCTGGTGAGAAGGGGAGCAGTGGGGAGACAGAGGGGAGCAGCGGGGAGGCTGAGGGGAGCTTCATGCCACCCCATGAGAAGCAGGTGGCTGCGCTGAGCTGGGGACCTGAAATCATGGCTGCTCGCTTTCACTAGCAAATCTTGCATTTGTGTGGTTTCCTTTTCCTTCTTCTACAAATACTTCTTTTTTTTTTTTCCCCTCCGTCTCTCTTCACTTTGTTCCCTTTACTGTGGAGGCAAATTTCAGCCCTTCCAACCTTTTGGTTCCAAACTCTGCACAGGAGCAAAACTAATCACGGAGTCCCAGCAGGGCTCAGCTTTAATTACCTGTGAGATGTTAATCTGCTGAAGGGTCTCAAGTGCTCCTTTATCCGAGCATTCCTTTTCCTTCTGCTGCTCTGCAGTTACCCTGGCAGATGCCTCCCTACTCCTCGCAGCCTTCCCAGGCTATATTTTTTGAACAAGTGAATTTCCTAGCCCAGAAAAGCTTTTGTGCAGAGCAGCAGAAGCAGAGCCCAGTCCTTTTGCAGCTCTCAGCCATCTCTTGAAGGCCTGGCTGTTTTTGGAGGCAGCAGGAGAATGGAAATTATCATCTCCATCAGCCTGGGATTCCCTCTGCCCACGGGTCTCAGGTTAGATGGCCATGAGCACAGCTGAAGGAAAGGGAAGCCCTCGTGCTTGGGTTCCCTGGTGGCAGCGCTTACATCCCTGCCCAATCTTGGCTGCAGTGCTTTGGGAACCTACCGGTTCTGGTTCCTCGTTCTTGCTGAGCTGCCAAGCCTGGAAGAAATAAGGGATGTCCTTGGAAAGCAGCAGCTGGAGTTCAGGCAGATTCCAAAGCCAGCCAGAAATGGTGCTAGCAAGGGCAGCCCTGGCCAGGGACCTGCTGAACTGGTCCTGGTGGGAGAGGTCAGCACGGTTACACTGGCCAAAGGATGCAGAAAGATCAAGCAAGCACAGTACAATCTCCATCTCTCCTCTCACATGGAGGAGAGATGGAGCTCCCTGATGGCTCTGCAGATGGGGACCCTTTTGGGCTGCCCTGCAGCAGCTCCTTCCTAGAAAGCCTGTCCTCAGCAGGCACCTTGGGACACACATCTGGCAAGGGGCTGCTTCTCTGCTTGCCACTGGGGTCTGAGCACAGAGATCATTTTGAAACCTCCTTGGATGCATTGATGGTTTGGAAAACCCAGCCACAAGAGAGATTTTGAAGTCAGATCCCTTCGAGCCCTCAGACCTGAAAGAGGAGACAGCTGACTGCCTTCCTGACCCAACAACCCTCCTTGTTCTTCCCCCACCCATGGATTGGAGGCTGCCCCCTTTAAATTCAGCAGAGACAAGCAGCTGAAGCCCTAATTAATCCATTTGCTGCCATCAGGTGCTGTTGCTCTGGCTCTCCTCTGGCTCCTGTGGACCCTGAGCTCCTGGTAGGTGCTGTGGTTTTTCCTTCTCCTTTTCTAGTTTATTCTCAGGAGTAAATTTGTAGGATTCCAGAAATTGTTCTGG
>JAHREE010000443.1:0-30560 GCA_033628505.1 Tringa tobata
TTTTTGTAAGGGAGAAGGAAGAGATGCCTCTTGTCGTGTTCATGTATGCCAAATAAGACCTTCCCGCATCTTTGGAAACTGCCCCGGTTCACTGGACATCTCCACTCTCCATCTGGGAGAACTGTGTACAGATGGAAGCGAAAGGGTCAGATGCAGAGATCCATTTCCCATGAGCTCCAGCGTTGTATGATATAATTGTGAATCTGCAAATGAGACTCTCTCTCTTTTTTGGTCTTTCTCTTTTTCCTGCTACTCCTCTTCCCGTTGTCTCCTTTTTCCTTCACTCTGCTTTTCCCATTGTTCAGGTCATAGGTCCCAGAAGAGCTAAAGGAACAGCTAAGTCTGGAGAGGCAGGTGAATGCCCTTAGGGAGAGCAAAGCAAAGCTGTGGGGGCAGCACGTCCTTGCAGGGGCACAGTGGCTGAGGAGAAGGTGGGGAGGAAGGGCCAAGGGTGTAACCAAAGGGAGTCTGAAGAGGCGATGACTGAACGACCAGATGCGGGAGTGAGGGTACCACTGACAAACGTACAGGCAAAGGGGGACAGGGCAAAGAAAAAAGGCCTCCCCAAAAACAACTCAACCCAACGTGTTCTTAATTCAGGGATAGTACCAGCAATCCTTTCTTACATGATAGCTGCATGGCACCAGTCCTTATGAGTCAATAAAAATCATCCTCTGCATCTACAAAAGCTCACCAAGAGAAGGAGGCAACCTGTTGAAACTGTGCCTACTGCACATAAACGAAGGCATTAATTTCCAGGTCATGCCATTCACACAGCTGGCAAGGAACAGTATTTTGCTCAGTTAAAAAAAAAAATTCCAACCAACAAATAATTCTTCTGCAATACAACTGCACAGCCAGCCATTCCCCTTCCAGCCCTGCTTCCCCTCCTCGTTACACCTTACGTGATAATGTTGCTTTATTAGCAGTGCCCAAAGAAATGATGTTTCTGGAGGGCATTTTGGAGTAGGGTAGATTTGAGTTGCTTTCATTCTTGCTCAGCTACCTAGCTTTTACTTTCTCTGGTCTACAGATTCCTCACACGTGACAATGCCAGCTGCCAAGCCAGTGTGTTGCTGCTGAAGTGCCATCCCTGGCAACTGACGTTTTGTCATTTCATTCTCCGTTAGATCTGACTGGAGAATGTAGTTATTTATTCATGTTGAAAACGCCTTTTGAAGAAACTTCCTTTTTAAGTAGATTGGTTTATTGCCTTTTTTTTTTTTTTTTTTTTTTTCCTGGCAAGGTTTTCAAGTAGAGTGGTTTTGAAAAGCTTTGAAACCGTTTAACTGTGCAAGTGCCTGCTAGGTAAGGAGGCTGATGAATTACTCTTGGAGTGAAGAGGAAATTAAAAATAAAAACATCTCTCAGAAAGTTAAATGAAAACTAAAAGCAGCAAATCAGTAACTGAAAACCAGAAGAGACCTATAAAAATTTTCACGAACTTCCAAAATATGAAAAATTTTGAGAAAAACCATCTTCTTTTAAGAGATGGTTTCTCATAGAAAAAATGGTAATTATTTTATTAAAACAGCTTTGAATGCAAACTTTCTTCCTCCTCTGCAGTCCTGAGTGCAATAGAGAAGGTGTTTCATGTGAACACAGATACCTGGAGTGAGCCAGGTAAACTAAATGGCACAGAGGTGTGTAACTGGAGTCCACCACCAGGCCCTGGTGACATGGGGAGCAGTAAAAGAGCTCCTGGGGTGATGTACAGGCTGGTGTGGTGCGTGACAATCCACGGGGTATATTCTTCTGCAGATTCAGTTTTGGAAGAGGTATAGCAGTAAGATTTAAAGAATTTCAAATTATTTTGCTGTTTCTTGGATTCTCAAAGCTTTCCTTTCTTTCTGCAGCTGGTATGAAAAGAGTTCTGCCTTGATGAAGTATTCTCTGACAGTGTTGGTTTGCAAGCTGTGTATGAGCCTGTGTGTTTGCCTGTTTGTAGCGATGGTGGAAGAGGGTTAGGATTCTTTTTATTTACAAGAGACAAGTGTTAACCCTGGATCTTTAGAGCAGTTCTGTGATTTTCCACGCGCTATAGCATAGGTTCTGTAAGGCCTGTGTGGCTATGAAGCATCTAAAAAAACTATGGGAATAAGTGTCTGAAGCAGCAGATGAATTTATAAACTTAATATCAAGCCGGATCCTCAAAGGGACCATTTGTCCAAGCACCAGTTCTCTCATTTTTGCCTCAAATAAGGACAAAACCCCCTCTGCACTACTTACAGAACCAGGAGGAGCCTCATGTGCTTTGATACCCTTGAAGGGGGCTCACAGTCCCACCACACTTTCTGTTGGCTCAAACTCGCCTTTAGAGCAGGGTTGACTCAAAATACACCCAGATCCAAATTTACAATGGTTGGTGGCTCCGTCTATCCTGAGCCAAAGCACACTCTCATCTAGTCTGAGTTCTACATTTTGGGGATGCTTTGAAATATCTTTCTGAACAGAGATTCAAGCTTTTTGACTAGCATCTGGTATTCTAGTTGAAGGAGTAGTTAATTAGAAATCTGTTAGCTGTGATCCCGGCATTAAGGGGCTTGACCTCGTCCTTCAGATCTGCTCTGGCAAAGCGCCTAAGCACGTGCTTTACTTGGAGCATGTGACTAATCCCCTTAACCTTGGTAGACTATTCATATGCTTAAAGTTAAGAATGTGTTTTCCTGGGTGATGTTCAGCTTCCTGCAGAGTCTAGCCCCTGCTCTTCTTTTCCTATCCCGCTCTCGTAGATGAAGTGACACTCTTGTCCCAGCCTGATGTACCAGCGGCTGTTTGGTCTCCCTTTCCCTGAGGTGGTAATGTGGGGTCTGTAGCTGGCAGGCTCTCTCCCTCACGTGGCCTTTCATATTGCACTGCTGAGACAACACGTCTCTACACTCCAGAGACCGCAGAGGAACTTGACTGCAGTGAACACAGATGTTGTGAAATGCCAGACCTAGGGACGCAGGATGAACTGGCTCAGCCCACTGAGATCTGCAGGCTGGGGGTTTATGTCTAGTGACTCTCAGTTATTGTACAGTGAAGCTGTCCTGTGACCGCAGCGAGTTACCTACAGGGGGTTCTGCTGTCCATCCCTGCCAGGGGCACCGTATATGTGGGGGGGCTACATGGCAGGAGTCCATGTGCTCTGTATCTTATGTACTGTATAGAATGCCGCCTTCTTCAAACTAAAGCTGTTTGGTGTTAAAATTCCTGACTCACATTGGCCACCTGTATATATCATCTCTCCCTTCTCCCTCTCTGCAAACACACAACTGATCTTCCTTGATCTAAATATTACAGTCCCCCCAGTTATATTTCTAGTTGGGCTTTTTTTTCTTTCATTCTACCCAAGGGACAGTCACTAGTGGATCGCAAACCACCAGTGATCAGAACAATTTCTTTGAAATACTGCTTTTGAAAAATTGCCATTACTTTTTTAAATGCTATTCCAGCTGCAGCAACAAACGAAAGGGAAAAAACCACCCCTCAGAGTCCTCTAAACAGAGGATCCTCATCCTCCCAGGAGAGAATCATAAGAGTGCAGGTATTCTACTTTCCTGTAGATGCGAGTCATTTGGGACTGCTTTTAGCTACAGCAAGTTAGTTGTGCGGTTCATTGGATGGTGACTAAAAGAACGTGGGTGAGGGAGAGGATTGATATGCAGGGGGTATCTCAGGATCCCACGCATTCCTGGAAGACTGTGTCTCCATGGCTGTCCATTTACCCACTGTGCAGCGCCTTCGAATCAGGCTCATCCCCGAAGCCCCACTGATAGGCAGAGCTCAGAAGGAAATCACTGTAATCTCTCCTTAATTCTTGAGTGCCAAGCTAACTGCCAGCAGTGAAATGGAGAGGAAATAATATGTTACCGAGTATAGCTTAAATAAAGACATACATTATTCGGGCTCTTTCTTCTGTGTGTCTCTACATAGGCCTAGAAGGGCTATAGGAGTGCTCAGGCACATTCACACAAACCAACGCTGCGTTTCCTTGCCCCCAGGTTTTGCACTCTTTGATGGCCCACACCGCTGTGCTCATCCAGCCAGCAAGGGAAGACTCAAGGTGAAAAACCGAGACGGCTCTGAACGATTGCCAGGCACCGCTGAG
This sequence comes from Tringa tobata, assembly GCA_033628505.1. NCBI lineage: Eukaryota > Metazoa > Chordata > Aves > Charadriiformes > Scolopacidae > Tringa > Tringa tobata. The sequence goes on from JAHREE010000443.1 coordinate 4,094, forward strand.
AGACAAAGAGTAAAAAGTGTGCATGAAGCACAAACGGCATGTAAAGATTAGTGATGGATGAATTTCCAAGGTCAGGAGCTGAGTTTCAAACAAGCCAGAAGTTTGATTGCAAACTCCAGGCCAGAACCGTAAGATCTTGATTCTGCCAGTCTAAGCTGAAAAACTCATAAAAACAGAGCTTAGCTCAAAACTTATAGCCCCACTCTTTCCAGTAATAGTGAGGAATGTAATGCATCTGTTCCATAGTCTGTTGAAGTCCATAGAAAGCTTCCTCTTGGCTCCAGTGAGTTTTGGATCGGGTACCTCAGAAAATATTTTACTGCTGGTCCTGGCTAACCCTGAAAATGAAATGTGTGCTCACACACTCACAACATCTACTCTTTGGTCATCAAATGCTACCTTTTTCTTTTTTTCTCCCTGATTTGGGGTTTCCATCCTGCCCCACTAATACCCCAATCTTACAGCTTTCTCCAGAGCCATAGTTAGATATTGCAACATTTTTAAAAACAAATAACCTACTGCTCATGCAAGCAGGGATCTGATAAGCTCCCTGTTGACGTCCGTGGGAGAACTGGAGCCTGATACAATGCTGTGGATTTAATGGCAGTATGCCTTGCACGGGTTTAGGATTTAGCTTGGAGGAAGAGCCTAGATGACTGCCTCAATATAGGCCGCAAGAGAGAAATGAAATGCTGATCACCTCTAGTAAAGCACTCCAGAATCACAGACCAGTTGTCCTGCCTTGCTCAGGGAAGACTTGCAATGAAAATAACTGAGGCTCAGATAGGTTATCTTCAGGGCAAGGTGGGGGAGTGAAAAAAAGGAAACCAAACAGCAGTTGTTATAGGTCAGAACTGATGGGCATTGGTAGAGTTACACAAGGACAATCCCGTGTCACCCACAGAATCAGCAGCAGGAATGTCAGTCTCTTCCAAGACTGCATTTTTATATTTTTTCTTCGCTGATGAACACTCCTGCAGAGTGGCAGAAAGCGCCTTCAAAAGTTTTCTTGCCTAGGGTGTATACACATGGACACACTCACTCTTCTCCTTTAGACACACATACATCCATACCCCACACGATGTGGGTGCTAGTAACCTGTAAATATGTGTACTATAGAGAGAGAAAATACATGGAAAAATGCAGCATAATGGTTTGTTTTCTATTCTTTTATACTTAACTCAGGAGTTGCAATGAAATTCAGATGCCATCTGCGTCCTTGTTAGGTTGTGTGTGCAGATCACACGGATCTGCTGAAGAGATGTGGGGAAGCACAATACAACTGGGACGAATGGGGTATTCACCACCAAAATGTATTTGGATATTTAAGAAAGAGTTGCCAATGTTGTTCTGATCCCAGAGATGCAGGGAAAGGAAGCAGCTGAGACACAAATACGTGTTTCTGTCTATTTTGCCTTTGGGCAGATAAAACCAACAAAAAAAGTAGGCAGCAAACAGCTCAGGAAACCATCCCGGTTTCAGGAAACCATCCCGAAACACTGCAGCAAGACTCTCTAGAGCTGACCATCAGTGCTCTTCAATATAGGGTTTCTACAGACCTACTTCTGATCCACTCAGTCCTGAGCTAGCCATTCTACCTCCAAAAACGCAGTTGTGCCCACAAGTCCGTACCACCTTCTAGTGGCACAGGCCATGGTACTAACCACTCCTGTGAGATTCATCCGGCTGTCACTTTCTGGGAGCGTAAAGCTAAGGGGAAAAACCTGAAGTCCCATCAGAAGGACAGCCTTGGTATTCACAAGACTGGTTGTTGCAACCCTCTGTTGCAAGGTGCTCCTCAACACAGATGGCCGTAGTCACGAGAGAAGATATTGCACCGTATCACCTCCAAATCAGAAAAGTTTATGTGTAAAAATCCCCCTGTGCTGAGAGGCAGCGCCGTGGCAGGACACCACCCGGGTCTTAATTCTGCCCTCTGGAGAGGGCTTGTGCGGGGCTGTCGGCACCACGAAGATGGTGGTTAATGCCTCTCAGCACAGCAGGGAGCTTCACATCCCCCTGGCTCCGAACCCAGTCTGTGGCAGCAGGGCACGGGAATATCTCTGTAAAGGCAATTCCTTTCAAGTGGCCTTGTTATTTTTGCCAGCTGGTGGGAAATACCCAAACAGCAACTGCAGTTCTGTGATAGATGAGATAAAGAGTCAGGGCTTCAAAAAGCTGTGCGACCTGCGGGTTTCGCCCCAGTTTCAAAGCGATGTAGACACCGAGGAGCGTGAATCGGATACGGCTCAGCCTCCCGGGGCCAGCTGTGAAAAAGAGCCCCAGCATCCAGTTCCTCTTCAGATGGTGAATAGGAGTAAAACACTAAATGCCTTTGGTGTCTGCCTAATTTTTAAAAAAAAAACATATGCGCTCCTAATTTGCTTAAGCTCTTGTGACATTTTATCTCAAGAATAGTTTTCATCTGACTGTAGAGCATAAGGCTGCTTTTTTTTTTTTTTATGAAGGGTTATTCATTAACAATATAGATCACAAGAAAAAGGTTCAAGTAATCAGAACGATAAAATAAAAATGCAGCCTTAGACTATTCAGTTAGAGTGTACTGAATTATTTATAACTCCTGGGCACCAACAACAATCACAGCCATCTAATTTAAACTGTTACTATTTTTACTCGGCAATTTCCATCACTTAGAGTGTTTATATTCATGTATTTGTTGTTTGATCTTTTGCAGGACAAAATTTCCTCTACTTACACAGAAAAGCATATTTGGGGACTTTTCAAGATATTTTTCTGCAGTAACTTAACTTATTTTAAAGCATTTTGAGGCCTAGTGTGACAAATATTACAACTTTCAAAGCTGTAAACTGTACCTAACATAGGCTTGAACTTTCAGTTCTTTCTCAAGTAAAATTCCCTTTAATTACAGGCCATTGGAATCAATGGGAAATTTGCTTCATTAACAACTATAAGACTGGATCCTATTTGTACAACTTACACGTCAGCCCACTTAAGGATCTTTTGCATAGACGCAGGAACAATCACTGCTAAGTCACTCCAACTTTATACCAATCTCTTTTTGCAGAAAACAACGATTATACTTGTGTGTGGCTGGAATAACGCAGTGGTAAATCTACCCATAGGCTGACACACATATACATGTATATATGTATGTATATGTATATATATATTTGTAAATATATGAAAAATGTCCATAGCTTCATGATTGCCTGAAATAACCTGAGGTTGATGTACAGAATTTCAGGCAAAGGACTGTTTCTTTTTCACAATCCTCATGTATCTCAGATTCAAATCTAAACAAGTTAAAAATCATTATTTCCTGGGAAAATCCTCATTCTGCCATTGTGCCAGTGGAGGAGGGGTACCACACTAAAATCAGCAGCACACCCATCCACGCACGTATACCCCGTTACAGGACTGGGTCTCAAGGGCTTTCCTAAGGAAAAGAAATGGACGGAAAAAGCCACGGCAGAGTTTCTGTTCCACATTAGCACTCTCAATAGACTCACTTATTCTTTATTAAGAGGCTCTTTGTACAGATGCTGTTCTTCTGCACTAGGTTTGAGGGGCACCTCTGTGGATGAAGTTAAGCTACACAAAGGCCTGGGTTTTCTGACCAGAATTCATCCCCATTAACCTTAAGCACTTAACTGAGCTCTTTATGTTAATGGGCTTGTCTCCCTTGGTTCCTTGTACAGTTAATGAAGAGACAGACACTTCTAGACGGTGAACCAGTAAAACTGACATCTAAGTCAGCTCCCTCTCACTCCATAGAGTGACCACTCACCTACCTTGTGTGGTCCCAAGATCTTAAAAGAGCTTAAATCCTGGTGGGATGAATCACAAACCTAGTGCAGAAGAGCATCCATATGGAGATCAGCCGTGGCCATGGCGTCAGGTGCATGGCCTGGGTCACCATCAAAACGCACATGTTAATTGTGAAGACTGCTGGAGCAAATGGAGATTTTCACAGCAGCCTTTCCCTCCTGAACTGCAACATGACTGCAAAGGATAGGGCTTGCCCCAACCCCTAGAAATTGCATTTGAGGTGAGTTCCTGGTGGTGATCTCCAGGCACAGACTACTGGGTGGTCCCAGTCCTGGAGGTCAGAGATCTTTGGTTTGATCTCTTCACCTTTCTCTGTCAGTCCTGGGCATTGCTGAAGCAGTTCAGAGAGTGAATTTGCACCCTAAAGGTTTGAATAGCTAAATTGTTCAAAGGTTACTTTCTTGCTCTGTCCCCACACTGGCCTGAAAAAGGTCATCTAGCTGGCAGTGATAATCAAAACGTTCCCCTCCAAGGTACAGTTATGGTAGTTTCCTATTTTTTTTTTTCAATGTTAATAACTGCGTTACAAACAGCTTACATGGAGATTAAAGAGATTGCAATTTCACTCCTTATTGTTGGGATTATAGTTGTCCTCAGAAAGACTAAACTGGGGACTCAACAAGAGAATGAGCTGCGACTGGGTTATTCAGAAAGCTGCTCTGACAGGGCGTGTCTCCATCGCATGGTGACAATCTCTCAGAGCCAAAATTGGAATAGCAATTCTGTCTGGAAGGACCAGCCATTTAACCCAGTATAAGAACTTTGGAGCTCTTGTATATTCATATATTTTACCTGAATAAAATGAACACAGTCAGAGGAGTGTGACAAATTAAACTGATTTCTGGAAACTCCAGGGCTGAGTGAACTTTGGATGTTGTGCCAAAATATGGTCATTACTATTTATTTCTACAACTAAATTTAAGTCAGTGATTTGACAATCTTCACCCATCTCTCAGAACTACTTTATTTTTAAAAATACTGTGAAGGTTATGGCAAGAGGGACTTCAGTGGGCCTGCAGGGACCTGTAGAAAAGATTCAATACTGTGCACCAGCACTTAGGGAAATACTTTAGCTGGAAAGTGGAAGATAAAGCTGAGTTCCAGGGATCAAAAGCTATTTTTCAGCATGGTACCACCTTGACCAAGTTGAATTGTTTCATCCCGACTTTCCTCTCCTCCCTTTCCCTTTTTTGAGGAATCAGATATGTATCTCTCTCTCCCTCTCTTCCTTTTCCTCCCTCTGTGTGAGAATATAGAGATGCTTCCTGTAAAGATGTTTTCTCTAAATCCCATTCCATACCAACTCTTGCATATGTGACTGTTTTGTTATTTGAGATGTCTGTGAAAAAGAAATAAAGGCTTTAAGAGTGAACTCTGGAAATGAGGAGGAGCTTGAGAATAAATCAAATTTAAGGATGCAGCGCCATTTTCTGCAAGACTTTTCAGAATGTTCCTAAGTTCTCATCATCACCCTTCTGCCCCCCCTCTCAGTGAGAGGAAAAGGGATGGTCCTGGGATGTGGGACTCTCAAAGGTTGCTCTTTTAGCTGCTGACTTGCTGTGTCCCAGGAGGGTTTTGCAGACTTTTCAGAGTTGTACCGTCAAAGGAAACCTCCTTTTAAAAGGTGATAAAGCCAATGTGCAACATCACGTGGGAGGAGGCTCTAAGGGGTGACTCTGTCCCAGTTTATCTTTCTTTCCCAGTCCTTACAACAGCCCTGCATCTCCAGCCATGCACGCTCTCCTCCCTGCTGGGCTGCCTTGGTGTAGCTTGTCAAGGGTGTAGCTTGTCAAGTAGCTTGTCAAGTAGCTTGTCAAGAGGGGCCTGCCAGGCCCCTCATCCCCGTGCTTCACTTGGATTATCTTCTTGGATTATTTTCTCCATTTTCTCTTAAAAAAACCTGTCCCAACTCCTAATGAAAGCCATAACCGCTCCTGTGACCCTGCAGCAAGGAGGGAATGCGCAGCCTCCTGTGGGACAGCAGTGACGGCTGGGCACCGGGGCGATCCTAGGGGGTGGGCAGGGGGACGGCTGCGGTACCCGTGGCCATCTCACATCACAGACCTAAAGCTCCAGGTCTTTGCTGAGGTCCCACTGTGCTGCTCGTGAACCACTCGGCCAGTTCAGAGCTGTGTGTCTGACTCGTCGCTGTCCCACACTGGTGCCATCACACACTCCTACGGCAAATACGTACAGGCGTGGCAAAACACACCTGTGTGAAGGCACTAGTGTTTTGCACAAGGGTCAGTGAGAAATCAGATTCACTGGACTCTCCTCTGTCCTCAGCAGGTACAACTCATGCAGGTATATGCTCTTTAGGATTCCTTCTGCCACATGTAATGTGGGCCCTAGCCACGAGCTACCACACCAGCCAAAAGTTTTTGGAGGGTTCCCCTTCCTTGACTCCCTCATTGGTCTGTTTTTCCTAAAGAAAAAGCATCTTTTTGCTCAGAATAAATTAAACAACTCCCATAACCATCCTTCAGTGATGACAAAAGTTGCAATCGCCACTGTCTCTAATTGACACTTTGGGAAGCTTAGGATAATATTTCACTTAAATGCCTGTGAATTGAAGTATGTCAGCACTTTTCTAGGACATTCTCAAGTAAAATAATGTGACTGGTACAAGACATTTGTCATGTGGATGCGTCTTGGCCAGATGTTTATGTTTCCTGTAAGTGCAGTACACACGTATCCAAGCTGGATTAGAAAAGATCTGGAATGCCACAATACTCAGGCGTATTCAGAGAAATGCATTGAAACGTTGCATTTATCTGGCATGTATCCTCTTCAGAAAATTTTACAAGTATGAGTCACATCAGACCTGTCTGAGGCAGGTAGGTATTATAGCCATTTTAGAGACAGGAAGCCAAAAGCCTGGGGAAAGACCTGATGTTTAGAGGTTTGACACCCCCTGGCAACTTTGACTAGCTGCAGGTGGAGCCTTCTGTTTTCTGCCCTTTGGAAAATCCAGACCGTAGCTGCTTTGTCCAAATCTGCAGTGGTTGTAAATGTGAAAGCCAGGATCAGGACACTCGGGTTCCTGACTTCATCAGGGCACTGCTACAAAGCTTTGATCCCACAAAGCACATAAGCACTTGCCTAATTTCAAGCGTGAATGTCCCATTAATGATGCTATTGCCATGCTTAAAGCTAGGCACATGCCTCATTGTTTTGCTAGATTGGGAATTACATTAAAATACATTAAATTAAGCGTATTTTGAAAATAAAAAAATGTGTCCATTTCTGATTACGTTTCGGGCATTGTCAAGGATATCTGAACTGTGTTTGCAGCCGCTCAACCAAGTGGAGCACTTTTTAGCCAATCCGCGTGGAATTTCATGAGTTTTGGCTAGTAACATCCAGCTGTCAGAAGTAATCGAGGGTGACACGCCCTGCGAGGTTCTGACTTCTGAGCTGCTGCAAGAGGCAAAGTGGCTCCTGTGGCCACCGGTGCTAACAACACATCACCAACAACCGACTATTGCGTTGGGCCGTTCTGGGAAGACGTGAGCGCGGCGGTTAATTTCACGAGTAAAAGCGATATTTTATCAAGTGTGTTGTATTTTCCATTTTTCTTCCTGTAATCTTCTTGTGGAAGAGGTGAATGAAGCAGACCCAAACTTCTTGTTCCGTTACTCCAAGGTGCTAATCTGCAGACACACGGGTGTTTATGTAGGTGCGTCGGTTTTTTGCAGGACCACGGTCCTGAAGGATCATTTCAGTGGCAGGGCTGAGATCAGGGAACTAACAGGGAGAACGAACAAAGCCCTGTCACTTGGGAAGACAAAGGTAGCAGAAAGCATCACAGGACTTTGCCAAAAAAACTGGCTGCATCTTACAACTTCCCTTTTGTTTTGATTTTGTTTGATTTCGGTTTTATCCGGATTGGCACAGAATACTGTATTTCCATCGATTACAATCTTGTCTGGTAACTAACTAAACAACTTGTTCATGGAAAATTAAAAAATAAATAAGTAAACTGTCAATTGTGGAATGTAAACTGATTAAACAAATAATAAAAAAATCATGTTGTGTGTTTTAAGCGGCTGTGTCTGCTTGTGTCAGGAGCGGGGCTGGACACCTCTCACCACCCCTGTCCCCAGCTGAAGGATGAAGGACAAAGAGCAGAACTGGAAGGTGGGTGGCCTCTGAGCTATGGGGTATTGGAAACGCTCTTTAAAAAGCACTAATAATAATGATTAGATGGCTTCTGTTCAGAAATGCTGTACAAAACTATATAAACACAACCAGTATCTCAACCTGACTATTTATGAGGAGGTTTTTCTGCCTGTCATAGAAAGGATTGATTCCTGCTGGAGCCTTGGGAACTGCGTGTACTCTTAACACCATTAGTCCCTTTTGGAGCCACTTAACGTGTAGAAGTCTGTGATTTGATTGAAACGTATAAAGCCATCGCAGCAGTTTAGCCCCTCCCACCCCCCTTCCTCCCCCAGTAAACAAACAAACAAACAAAACCGAATATGAAATACGGTCTTTTGGGTTTTCAGTGCTCAGCTGTAAAGGCTCCGGGAATGCTGGCAGCCGCAGTGCTGCGCCGATATTAGTGCTTCCTCATTGCACTTGTATCCTCAGGCCCACAATAACAAATCAGACAGACATTTGCTGCACAGCTTCCAGTGCACAACTCGAGTTGGGCTGCAGGTGTCCCAGGTTGAATACCCAAAGATTTGCATAACAAATCCCAAGGTATAAAAACTACTCCAAATGTATAAAAAGAAATTAAGAGGAACGGACAAAAGTGCTTTCACCTGTCCTAACGGAGGAAAACCAAAGGAGTAGATCAAAGAGAAAACCCACAATTTTTAATTTTTTAATCAATGAGTTTGCCTTTGCAGGCAAGGTATTTTTGAAACATGATTATTTTGTTGGGTATGGTGTTAAATATTACAATTGTCTGTGTTGGCTGTTTTTACCTGATTTTGCAGCTGTACCTATCAAGACCTTGCAGTCAAATATAAGGAGGCACCTAAGGCACCCTGCCAGGTGGCACATTTTTCTAGCTGATGGTTCTTCCCGAGCTGAATGTTTTTCAGCAACAGACTTTGGGTTGTAGTGACAAAAACCAATCATCTCCTGCAGTTCTCAGGGTGGAATCCTTCTTCTCTCCAAAGAGGTGCTGTCTAAAATACCAACTCCAGTAAAGAACCAAATGAAGGGTCTAAATGGAGGAGTATAAAGGGGAATTCTTCATCAAAAACCTCTTAGGTACTACCACAAATTCCTTGACTTCTTCCCTGTCACTAATGGCTGAGGAAGTGAAAAATCTTAGTGATATCCTCAGAACTCAGAGGATGTGCCTGTTTTTGCTGCATTTTGAGGGAAATCACTTACATTACCAGAGCTTATGATCTGCCTGCTCCTGCGAATAAAGCCTGTGGAGTGAAGCAGAGAACAGGAGGAGAAAAGACCTGCCTGGGGGGCAGAGAAGTTGACAACTTTCCCAAGGCAGACGAAGGGAGCAAAGGTTGTACAGTGGCATGTTCGGCACCATGAGGGATTAAAACCCTTTCAATTAAAAGTCTCCTCTTCTTGCCTACTCCTGCCCATGCTTCCAGGCACAGCTGTCCACCCAGCCACCCGCCTCTGCGTAGTGAAACCTCTCTGGTTCGCAGCAAATGCTGGTGGTAGGGGCTGCTCAGGTCTTTCTCTGCCATCAGCGGAGGCAACGTGATTCATCAGTGCTAAAAATGGAAGTCTGCAGAGCTCGTTTTGTGGCGGTGGAGAAAGCAGGTGCCCTCTCTCGTGGCAGCGACGGTAGGGAAAGCCCTGGGAACATGGTCGCAGGGCAGAGGGCTCAGCTGCTCAGCGCTTGTATGGGGAAGGGGGAAGAAGAACGTGAATCCAGGGAGCCAGCTGTTCCTTGAAGGCTGTGAGCCAGAGATGCCACCGTGGAGGGGCCTGCACTGCAGACAGAGTGGCATGACTTCGGGAAAGATTTCTGCATAAGAGACTGTTGGTCTCTTCTCCTAAGTGATAGGCAATAGGACAAGAGGAAATGGCCTCAAATTGCACCAGGGGAGGTTTAGATTGGATATTAGGAAAAATTTGTACGCTGAAAGGGTTCTTAAGCACTGAAACAGGCTGCCCAGGGAAGTGGTTGAGTCACCATCCCTGGAGGTATTTAAAAGACGGGTAGACACAGTGCTTACCGATACGGTTTGTGATGGTTTTTGTCAGTGCTAGGTTGATGGTTGGACCAGATGACCTGAAAGGTCCCTTCCAACCTAGTCAATTGTATGATTGATTCTATGACTCTATAACAGGCCAGGTTTGTGTTAGCCACGTGAGGGCTGAATTTCAAGCCCGCAGCACACTGTTGCTACCCCCAGAGCCTGGGACACCCTGCCCTGCTGCTGCAGGCTCCGTGCTGCTTCGTGGGCTGCTGCTCAGTTCTTGGGGTCCTGCTCTCCGGCACAAGGGGACGCACCAGGCAGTGCCATAGCACCACGCAGGAGCCTGCAATCCAGCTAGACAACGCAGACAGCGAGCAAGAGAAGGGAAGGCTCGTTAATGGTGGTTCACCACAGAGGAAACAGAGAACAGAGGGATGCGAGTAACCCAATATCACACAAGCTGCCCACAGTGGAGCAGGGGCTTGCGGTGCCCTCGTTAGGCTGTCTCCGTTGGGAAGGCAAGGGCTGAGGCTGCCTTACACGGACTCTGCCCCACCACCACGCTGGGCACCCGCCCTCAGCAGGTCATGGTTTGGGAAGCGCAGTGGGAGCACTCATCTCTTATGGTCCAACTCCCGCTTCGAATTAGTGCCGTCTCCTTCAAAGATACCTCTGTCTACTCAAGACTCCACCTGGTCGTGAAGGGAAGTAACCACTGAGTCAGGAAGGAAATCGGTGAGTATTTTGGGAATTAGAGTTAGGAGAGAGAACTCTACCCATCGGTTTCCTCTGCAGCGCAGTGAGGCCTCGGCAGGTCAAATGGAGGGAAGGGGGAAACAACTCCAGTTCCTCAGAGCGGTGAAATCCTTTGCTCTGCCCCTGAGCAGTGCCCCAAAGTGCAGCTTCCCCTTTGCTTTGGGGTATCTGCTAATACTTTCTGCCCACACAGGAGCGAGGACCCTCTCACTAAAATGCAGCCGCTCTGTTTCAGAGGCAGGATAATCTCACGGTGACCTTTCTTGTCAGAAGCACATGATAACTGCAGCAGGCTGGGGCTGCATGGGGTGAGGATGCTGGTAATGAAATGCTTTCATAGCTCGACACTCATTATTCCATTACATTATCGGGCTCTTCCCCAGGGGCCCTCTAAAGAGTCACGGCTGAGCTCTTTTCCTGCAGAGACCAAAACCAGACCACCTAACAAGCTACATTTACTAAAATTTGCGCTCCCTCCCTGCTCGGGGGGGGAGTGTGGTCTTGTTCATTTGCATCAGACAGGAGTGGAAGAACTACGCCAGCTCAGCTACGATTTTATCGTAGCCCTCGCCAGACAGAGCAGTCAGGAGTGGTAGAGGCCGCTGCCACCCCAGAGCTCACCATGGAGGGCCCATGCTTGCCCCAGGGTCCCCGGTGGGCCTCAACCCCCCCTCTCTCTGCTCCCCTGCTTCTGCTGCTGACTTGCAAAGGTTGACCACTGACCACTTCTTTGTAAGAAATTGCACTTTGACTGCTTAATTCCCTGCCATTTCTTCCCATCCTCAGATAAACCCTTGGTCTTCTCAGTTCTGAAATTCAAATTCTGGGCCATCACCAGCAGCGAGGACCTCACCTGGAGCTGGCTGCTCAGAGTGGAGCCTGCGTTGGCTGCCATAGCAAAGCCCTCTGAGAGGGCTCAGCTCTTCACCGGGAAATGAGCTGGTGGCCCAAGGGCATGCCCAGCAGCGTGAGAGCTGTTCTGCCAGCAGACACAGTGGGAGAGAGGTCACAGAGACCGAGCTTTGGGCCATCATCTCCCCCTGCTCAACACCCCAGAGACAATGCTTTCAGCCAGAGGTGGTGGCAGCTATTTTGGGGGGTACTAAACAGGAGAACTGTAGGCACCGGAGTTCTTGCTTTGCCTTTTGCTAACTGTTCACAGCAACGCTCAAAATGCACACCAGGAACATAAAGGGAGAAATACACCCTGCCATAAAGAGCATGTGATTTGGAAAAGCAGAGGCAGACAAAGGGTGAGAGAAGGGAATAAAATGCACAGGCGAAGCCTTCATAGCAACAGTCGGGACTTGGAGTTGGCCATACATATTTGAAACCACCACGCACAGAAAGCTACACAGAGGCATGTACACATGCAGACAGACACACGCACACCCTCAACTGGTAGGTAAAACATGAAACAAACCCAAATATCCATCTTCACAGCAAGGCAGATTCCCTCCTTTTCTGTTATGTTGTCTTACGAGCTTCCTGCAAACCTGTCAGAGAAAAGGAGGCTGAGTGTGAAACAAGTTGCTCTGTGAATTGAACAAAGCCTCGACTTTACAGTTTCGCATTTGGGGTGTCTCTGACAGGCTGCAGTTTCTGCTTCATTTAACCGAGCTCATTCCCTTTGGGAATTCTCTACCCGCCGTGTCTGCAGCAAGAAATACCATGTGCTGAGGTTTATAAGGAGCTTTCAAACAGAACGGGTGACTGCTGAGTCCTCCCTTCCTTCCCTTCTGTCAGATGGAGATTCATGCATTACCTTGCGCTCCTCGTATCTCCCCAGCTACCGGCTTTCACAATTAATCTAAATATTTTTGAGACTTCTAATGCTCCACCAATCTCATTTGCAAGTAGCCAGCAGATTCAAAGGTTGATGGGGACAGATGGGCAGACATAAAGTGACAGAATCTTCATTTCCTTAGGAAACCGGGCTAAAAATATTATGTTCAGAGTACAGCTTTTTTCATGAAGATGCATGGTTTCCTGGGAGGCCCAAACAAGTCAGTGGACGCAGGTGGCAGCAGCTCTGTGTCCTGGGTGACACCTTTGCCCATTGCAGCTGTCATTACCATTCCTGCCAAAGGTGCCTCGCGTCGGCTCGTCCTTTCAGCTGGAAGGCTGCTGAGATCTTTGCTCTGGGTCTGAGCCCTGAAGAGGAACCCACCAGGGAGGATGACACCACAACATCCACATTGTATGAGGCAGGATCTGAATTAGCTCCCAAACTAAACCCGGCAACTTAAAACCTATCTATCTGCAAAGATGGGAAGATGTCCTGGGAGAAGCTGTGTCTCAGGATGGGCAGTCAGCCAGGCTTCTCTCCCTCCTCCAGCTGTAACAGCCCCATCCTGAATGACCTTGCAGGAAACCTTGCAACCCACCTGCCCGCCTTGCTTTGCCCACCAGTAAGCAGGGACAGAGGCTAACATCCCCAAAAGCTTATTGTGACGGCTGCTAAGGTACTGCTGCTACTAACGGTGCCAGGTGGCATAGTCCCAGTCTGCATAAAACAGTCCCACAGCCACCTTTTGCCATTTGGCCAGTAACAACAAATTAATTTTCACCAGCCTTGCAACTCGTCTGTGGATCTGCATCTCAGTTGTGCATTTATTAGTAGTACGCTCATCTATTCTTGAACCCAAAGGGTGCTCCTCTGGCCCAGGGGGCTTGCAGAACTTGGTAACGAGGGTGCAGGAGGTCCTGCACCAGGTCTGCTGCACGGAGAGAGGGAAGGAGGTGGAGGGGAGCAGTGCTCTGCCCCCTGACAGTGCCGAGGTGGCTGCCAGTGCCTGGCCTCTGGCATTTTTCCCAGCTGGCCCTGTGGATGGCTCTTGATTGTCCTGTCAGACCTTTGCTGACAAGTACTTAAATTGAGGGACTTCATCCCATAAAATTTAAGGGAGAAGCGAGAGGACAGAAGAATGAAAAGCAATGTATTTTTCTTTTAGCACCTCTCTTTTTCTCATTTTCTCCTGAAGTGTCAGCACCTTAAATAAAAAGCATTTACTGCCTCGCTGCTGCCTGCATCCAGTCACAAATGGCACACGCTGTTGCAAACAGGCCAAGGTCCCAGCCAGCTCTACCCTCAAGGGTGTCACCTCTGTGTCGAGCCCTTCATTCTCTTTCCTCTCTCATTTCTCCTTTGCTGTCACATCCACTCCTGCCAGCTCGGAAAACACTTGCCTTTTGCTTCCAGAGGTCATAGGAGGTTGAGGGCAAACCCTGTTCCAGAGGTCTGCTGTGTAGCTTCCATCCCAACAAGACAATAGCCAGGGGGAACCACAGGACTGATTTCCAGGTTTTTTGCAGTTCATTTCCAGACTTGCAAACCACAGTGAGAGCTGGTGAAGTATCGCTCTGTCCCTGCTTCCTCCTGCAGCCCTGAGAAGGGTTGGCTAGAAAGGGATCTCCTACAAATGCTGCTTCCTGGGGAGCCCCCACTAAGCGGTGTGAGGGTGCTGGAGATCAGAAACTCCTTTCTCACAAAAAGAAATGTCTCCTCTCCTCAGTAGCCCCAGACAGAGTAAGGATGCCCCGTCACCGAGCAGGAGGGTGATGAAAATAGGGTCCTGAGTGGGACCTGTCACAGGGTGGAGCACTGGGTTGACAGATCACTGCTAACCACCTGGATAAGCCCAGGTGTTTTGTTTTGTCGGGGTTTTTTATGTGGATTGCAAGTTTGCTTCTCCTGACTGAGCCCGGGCAGCATCGTGGCAGAAAAATGTGCAACACAGGACGTGAGTTATGGGGGAGCTGGGCAGAGGGGAAGCTTTGACCTCTTGTTCCTCTTCATATGTTGGAAGACTTGTGTTGCTTTTAACAGCCTAGTGGGAGCCCTGGTGGCCCAGGACCCCCCTTGTTTCTCCTAAAACTGGCTGCATAGATCCTCTGTGATGTATTCTCCACAGGAAAATAGTTGTAGGCAAGTGTAGCCCTTACAGAAGGGTCACACAACGGGAATGGGGAAAGGACAAGGGATTTACAAGCAGTTATACCAGCAGGGGTGGGATGTTTTCCCCATTTTATTTCTTTCTTTATGGACTTAGGAGAGTTCTGCATTTTTTTTTTTAAAAATGTTATTTGATGTCCTTTTGCCCACTTTCCTAAAAAATGTAGCTGGGTACCTCTGTATTTCTACTATATTTGCAGTAGTAACACTGAATTATTGAGGTAAAGGCAAACTTGCATTTTAAACAAAAAGGGATTACAATTATTTGGAGGAATACAAAATAGAAAGGGGCCCGGGCAGCACAAAAAAGGCAATGACCAGTAACCTCTCCTGAGTCCAAACTAAATCCAGGCATCTCTCTCTGCCTCGACCCTCTCTTGCACAGTAATTTGCACATACACACATGCAGATAACATACCATCTCCTCATTGATTTAATGGGACTTATGTTACTTCGAGAATGCATTTCTTTTTTAGCTGTTTGGCTGAGCATTCCAAAGAGGTCACAAAATCATCTGTGATACTCAGAAAAAATATTTTCCAGGTCAGAATGAACATTAAATGTAAGAGTGGAGTTGATAAAAATAGTGAAGTTGGATGAGGATATTTTTGAGATACCCAGAGAGGAAGCAGTCATAAATGTTTCCATCAGGTGTGCAATGTACCCATAAAATGTTCCAAATATATTTTCATGCATTTGCAGCTGAAAAAACCCAAAAAAACCTTACATTTGTCAGCAGTTATTTTACCAGTGAGACAAATGATGATCTGTTGTTGGACTAGACAGCGTGGATCAAAGCTAGGGATGGGAATTGTTTTGATACGTGTTCAAGTGGCTCTGTGCAGGTGTAACAGAGCTAAATATAACCTGGCACGGCTGACAGGCAACAGCAGCTTGAAAATCTATCTGTCTGCTCATCACAAATGTGTTTACATTTACTTCCACGAGCTGAGGACCTGCCCCAGATCTTCTAAACATGGACGGTCCAGAACCCCTCTGTGGTTTTACTCTGCTCAGTGCAACATCAGGAGCCGCTACCTGTCAAGAAGACAGTGATGGCTTCCTAGTCCCATGCCAGACCAACCAGTGTATCACCTGGAAGCATCTGATATACCCAAGAGATGCTGGATCATTGGCACAGAGTTCAGCTTCACCATGTATCCAGCAGCTCCCCAGGCTGGCCTGTGTGAGGATTGGTGTTTGCCACGGGAGGCCAGCAATGTTGTCTCTGCTGAGAGATCTCCCCATTCAGAAGGGGAGGGCTCCACGACCATTCCTGGTCTTGACCGTGCCATTTTGTGGTAACTGGGTGACATAAAATGGCCAGACTCTAGAAAAGAACCCTGTAATCGAAAGAGGATTTTCTTGAGCTATTTTAAAGCTTTCTCAGAAAATAGTGGGCAAAAAAGTATGAGAACAATCTGCTCCAGAATTATCCATCACTCACTGTTAGACTCAAAGTTAAGTTAATTGCTATTATTGTATATATTTTTATTGTCCTCTGTTTGCTTAATGAATGTTGCAGCTGTAGTAATAAGATTGTTGGTAATACGAAACAGATTTGCAGAATGAGGAGAAGATAATTAGATGATACCTTGAGGGTGATTTCTGTTTAAGACACAGTAACTATGTCATGGAGTAAATAAACTTGGTGAGGGAAGATATCAATGACTATTAACCTAAGATACAATTATTGCCAAATTACCGGGATACACATTTAATTACGCTGAAACACCTGATGACTGATGATTGGCTCTCCCATCCACTGGTGAGGCTGTGGGACAAAGCTTTGCCCAAGGTGTGAGCGGGCAAACAGCTGTGGTTCCCCACAGCCCAGGATGTGATGGTGGAGGTGGGACTCAGCACCCACACCTGAGATGACTCAAGGTATTTATGGGAGTCCTGCTGCCGGTTTTACTGTCAGCGGGACTCCCATAAATACAAGGGGTCGTATGACCGTGAGGTTTTGATGGGTCCAAGCAATCAAACTGTGTATTCAGAGAGCTGCCTGGCTTTCCAGGGCTCTGACTTAATGTCTTGTTCATCTCCCCTCGCCCGTGTGTAACAGCAAAAGCCTGACAGCACAGCGGTGACAGGCCATCAAAGCTCAGCCATCAAAGCCGTAGTCTTACGACCGCGTCTTCCTTTCTAAATCGATGCTTAATGACATTTCAGGATGAGTTTTAGTGCAGGGAATCTGCTGCTGCTGCTTGGAGCTGCAGTGCTGGCTTGGGACTACGCAGTGGCCCAGCCACGAACGCACGGATCCTGCGGCTGCTCACCTCTCCTGGATGAAGCACCAGAGGCTTTGCCCGCTTCCTCCCTCCTTTCTTGGATTCGGAGACCATTGCGTAACTAATCGTGTGCTGGAGGTGACAATTTTCAATGTACACACATCTGCTCATGTTTTCATACAGCGATGGTAACTACCACGCGTACACACAAGCAGATACACAGCTCTCCAGCCTGCCCTCCATCATCCAAGTGAACCATCGAAAATCACGTGCATTTTCAGCGTATATGGTGAGTTTTACCACCTTCCTCAGTGCCTCTAACCGTCTGTGGAATATTCTCCTGGCTCTTTCTTTAGATTTTTCAGTCCCTGAAGGATCTTCACATATCCATTTTGATCCCACCTCATGAGAGTTTCTACATAATTTTTAATAGCAATTCTGCTAATAGCATTATTTATTTTCTCTATAGTATCTCAGCTCTGGCAATCACAGTCCATCTTTTGTTCAAAGTTGGACAAAAGTTTGGGTATTTGGTTGGCTGTTTTTTTAAGTCAGATCATTACACACAAAATCTAATTCTTAGCTGCACCTACTGCATTTGCACACTGGGAGTGAGTCTGGGCACCCAAAACGCCTGCCAGCTCTGTGTTTGACTGCAAACAGTAATTCCCAGGAGCAACTGCCTTGACCATCTCAGTGATTGTGACACGGCCAATTTCAGCAAACACTGTTTTCTGTGAATTAAAGCCAAAATCTATTTATTTACTAGAACAGGCCGATATCGTGTTTCATTGGCATCAGTGGTGCAGAAGCCACTGTTTTGCAGCTTTAAGCATAGCTTTGCAGCACCACTAAGAGTGTCCTTGGAGAAAGAAGTGCATAACTTCACTCTTGTGCTGTGACCCATTGGAATAGAGTCTCCTGATCAACCCCTTCAGTTTCTCAGGCTGTATTAATATTGACATTGCACATCCATTAAACATCACCATGCAACAGTGCTCCAGGTGGTTGTTGCAAGCAGATAGATTAGGGGCAAATGTCTCCATGTTACTGACCTTCCCCATGAATCTTTACACATTTGCCTCATCTGTGAGGACAAACCCTCCCCTGCCATCTCACCCATGATCTGCTCATTTGTTTTTTATGTTAATGTCATTTATTCGTACAATATTTGCATTATCTAGAATTTTCCGCTTTGTTTGCTTAGCTTTGCCCTGGCGGTTCTGGCACTAGAAGATACTATGCTTTGTCCCTGCAAAAAGGAGTGTGACAGTACCTGTTCTATCATCCTCTGGCCAATGACCCTGTTAACATCCCCTTTTTGACTCTGATTCAAGGGTAACTTCCCTAAAAACAAGAACTGCAGGGAGGAGGTAGTAGCATGAGGCCAAGGGAGGGAGACTCTTCCAGGTCTGCTCTGTATTCAGTCGAGATCTTTCCTGGGTCACTATTACAAATTATGGCTCTTGCAATATATTTCCCACTTATCTTCCAGTTTTTTCCACTTACTTCTTTGTGCTTAATAAGCTCATCACTGCCCATTCTGTTTTCCATATTTACTTTCTGCTATGTGTGGCTCTCCTACGAGCATCTGCTAAAATATTTCTGGCAACATATTTGCTTCTGTTTAACAGTTAAAACAGAAATGTCCTATTTACTTCCAGTCAGGCCATTTCATCTTTGGCTGCTGTGTTGTGCATTTTTGCTATTTAAGTTTCATCTAAGCGAGTGGTGCTGTACTTGTTTTCTTTACCCCTCCTGTACATTCCTTCTGTTGTTATTCACACATTTTTGTAAAGCGATGTAAACCCTGGTACTCCTTCCATCTTTCCTCATATAGTGGACATTATTCCAATTTATGGTACCCGCTACAGCGTATATAAATCCATAAACTCTTTTACATGTTCGGCTTCTCAGATCTCCTCTTTTCTATGACTTGGAATTCTCCAGGTATCTGTAACATCAAGGCCCTGTCCATCCTCTGCAAGATTCACTCTGAACCGAGTGATTTCTGTCTCTTGGCAAAGCTTATCTTTTCTGTTAATTCTTAACTGTAAATCTCCTGGTTGCGGTTCACCTGCTTCATTTTTTCACTCATGGTATTTCCTTAATTTACTTTACTCCAAGTACCTTATCGTATTCAGTACTTAAATTACTTTTCCCATCTGTTCATAGAAAGGGAAAGCAAGAAAACAAAGCAAGAGAACATATAAATATAAAATATAAATGGAGTCAATAATGCTGATGCATTTGGAGAGCACGGCGAACAAGTAGTGGCTGGAAACGGTAGCTCAAACTGCTTTCATTTAATGTAAAATACAAGGCTGTTCTAATTGAGCCTAAGTCCCAGAATCTTATGCTGCCCGCAATGTCATCTCATCATAGATCCATAAAGCAGCATATTAAGTGAAAAGACTGTCTAAACAGCACAAATAGCAAAGCCAGCCTTTGAACTGACACCAGATCACAATGTGATACAGATTCAAAGAAACTCCACTGTATGCAGCGAAAGAAACTACATGGATTTCAAAAGCAATGCCTGCGTCAACTTTCTGGAAGATAAATGCAATGTAAGACTGCACAAAAGCCAAACTAGCCATAGGGCTTGTTGAAATACATGTGCTGAAAATGCTACAGAGTTTATACAGAACACATGTTTGGAGGAACTCTCAAATGTCTTCCAAAACCTAAGGAAACGGTGTATAAGACAGAATCTGTAATTCCAGCAAGTTTTTCTCATGGGAAGAATAAAAAGATGACCTTTGAAATAGTTGAAAGCTGGGAGACAATGAAAAAGCAGACAACCAGATTTTATTCTAGTTTTACTAATTAAAAAAAATAAAATCAAAGTACTGCTATCCATACACCAACACCTGAAAACATTAAGACTTTTATTCCACAGACTGGTGAAATGGGCAATAAGGATCCATAAGCAAAGGTCATTGGCAGTATTCTATGCAGGATATCTCTTTTGGCAGGGACTGAACCAGACCAATTTATAGTAACTCAGCAGGATTATACTTTTCCTAAGTGGCCACATTTTGCGCTCTAGAATCTAAGTCAATTAATCTTCTAGCTTCTATAGAGGCAAAGGCATTTTGCTGGGGAAGAGGGAAGGGGAGTGGCTCGTCATTACAGTGATGGATTTTCTCAGCCCGCCTCTCCCTCCGACTGACTCTATTGTTCCCCCAGCTCCACCTAAGGACAAGGATAAACCAACCTGCCGTCACAGAGCACTGCCGCTGACTTTGGGAGAAGTGAACCTCTGAGCAAACGCAGTAATGTGCTGGGTATGCCATCTAAGATGTCAGCCAGATGTGTTCAGTGGGCCATGGTGATGCACACAATTGAGTCAAAGCAAAATGAAAACAGAAGCATTTAATAGGAAACCAACTGGGAATCTCTCTTTTCTCCAAACTGTGGCTGTTGCTCTTTGATTACAATTGCCCAAGGCCCCACTCCATCTGGTCCATAGATTAGGATGTCACTGCCTCAGTGAAAAATGAATCATGGCTAGAGATGTACTAGTAGTTTTCGGGAGTTCTTCTAAATATAAGATCATCTGGCTATAGGATGCAATCAGGATGGTATATGGCAGCAGCTGGATTTTCAGGTAAGTGATGTCTTAATGTATACATAGGTAAGTAGTATGTAACACCACATTTGTGGATGCAATGAAATCAAGAAGTAGTATAAAGCCTTAACCCTCTCATCCAGCTGTACAACATGAATAAGTGGAGAGAATACAAACTGACTTTAATTTATATTTTTTTTTATTAAACAATGAGCATTAATCTCTGACAGAAGCAGTATGCCTGTGTGGAGATACTCAGGGTTTAAATCACCCACTCAAGTTCTGTCTCCAGAAGTAAAAATACCTGATTGCAATGGAAGCCCAGGAGATGTTAGGCTTTACCCAGATGTTGGATGACGGCTACCTCCCTTCCAAATAGATGTTGCTTAAAGAGGCATGCACATCCCATCACCACGTCCACACTATGCATTTTGCCTCTGTCCTTCTCTCTCCCTCCCTAGATTGTACTATTTTCTATGCAGAGCCCCTTAATATGGAGGAACTCCATATTCCAGCTCAGAGATGAGTAACAGCATCACCTTAGAGATGACTGACCTTAGCCTGGGTCGGCAGGACTTCAGGTAGGAACCTGTGCCAGTAACGAAACTCATGTCCTCATTGTAGCTCTTGACAAGACCTTCCCTGAAAATCAGAATGCAGAGCTGATAGTATTAGCACAGGAGCTTTTCTGTGCTAATTAGCTACGGACTTTTCTGTGCAGGGGTTTATGCTGCTGGGTGAAGGGAATCAGTCCCAGGGCACTGTCCTTGTTCCTTCATTCGGAGCAGACCCAGGGGAGATGTAACTGGTGCCAGGAACGACTTAGTATCTCTGGCCAGCTCTGAGACCACAAGCTGAGAGAAATTTTTTCTCTGTCGCCCTGCTACATTTAAAGCTTAGGGTCCAGGGCTGCTCAACCTAATGCCTCAGAGGCACCTGCATTTACTGAATCCAAATAGCACAGAGCCTTCTGAAATGTGTCTCTGCTAAAGGAACAAGTTCCCGACAAGATTGCCACAGAGCAATTTAATGGGTTTCTGCCGCTGTTCAAAAGCTGTGAATATCTCTATTCATTCCCTTGGAAAAAAAGGTTAATAAACTCTGAGAATCGGGGAATATTTCTGTGTAATAGTTCGGTTGTGTGAAGAGGGGGCAGGGCGTAAAGGTGGTGGGTTTTGCTGTATAAATATGCTGGGCACGCTCCTCAATTTCCTTCTAGGGAGGGTAAAGCTCATGTCATGTTCTGCTTACAGAAGAGCCAAGAAAGAGCGTGGAGGGGAAGGAAGGGGAGAGATTATTCTCATGCAGACTCTGAGTTACCCAACCAAAAACCCTGCCAGTGTGATTCAGATCTTTCTCCAAGTCAGCAGAGCAGGCACTGACTGAAGACATGACTACCCTGGGGACTCACACCTCCAGGCAGAGCTGGAAATGAGGGCAAGAGAATCCATCATGAACTTTCCCTGCTCTCACAGGCAGGAACTTTCTCTGATCGGCTTCAGTGGCTGCAGCATTCCCCTCTCTTACGCAGGACAGTGGCCAGGAGTGGAACCCAGAGGGACCTGGGACACAGAGTGGAGGAACAGCGTCAGGCCCTGGACACAAAACCTGGAGAACAGAAGCAGAGAAAGACCAACTGGGAAACCCAACAGAGATTTCAGCTAGCACGGGAACGCCCCCGGATGAGGAGAGAAAGAGCTGTCTCTGCAGCCCAGCATACCGCCCACAGCTGGTGGGGAGAGAAAAGCTGGAGGTGGATGCACCTGCAAGGCTGGAGCTCCCATCCCACAGCCTGATCTGAAAAGACATTCCATCTGCTCCCATCCACCAAAGAAAAGGGCTCTCCCCCGTCTTAAACCACGCTTGGTGTTCAGGTGTTGCAGAATTAAAGCAAAGCAAATTATAACCTCCTTTGCTGGGTCAGAGGCATGGAGAGAATTACAGTCTGGGGTTTTTCTCATCAGCTGCACAAAAGCTTGAAGGCTGTGTGAAGATGCTCTGCCCTGTCACTCTGGCCATGGTGACATAAATCATGTGCAACAAAGGAGGGGGCTGCAGGGGGTAGACTACAACCAGAAAGAAGGCTGCCTTGGTCTGGCAGGAATATGGGCTTACACTTGTGTGGCAAACACACACTGGTGTGGCAAACACACAGCTCCTGCCGAGCAATACATTTGGTCTCTTTGGAAGAGAAGGGGCTATTTACATTTGTCTTGTAAGGAAGCACCTGAAGACATATGATTACCATGATGGTAAGACCCTCAGCCCATCCTTAGCTGAGTCACGAATGCCAGAATAACCATCAGGCAGAGAGCTCTCGATTCTCCATTGCTGTAAGGACAATGGAACCATCACACTGGACTGGGCATGTCCCTTTCTCTTATGCACACACGGACACATATGCTTCATGTTAGCATCATGCAAAAAACTCTCCTCTGCTTTTGTGCAGTGTGATATGGAGCTTACTGGAGATGCAGGATGGGGTCACCCAGTTCAGCCATATGAGGATTACCTATAGACAACGTGGCTAGAATTAGCTTTTAGACCATGAATTTGAATCATGCCTCACTGGTACTAAGTGGTGGCTGTGAGCAGGACTTCTGTTCCTGATTTCGAAGGTCCCACTCAAAACTACATACCAAGTGGTGAAAACCAGTGACTTCAGTGAAATGATTACGTATTTTCAATCCCAATCCCAGAGAAACGACCACAAGAGAAAACCAGCAACCCAGATGAGTTAGCTGAGGTGAGAACTGAAGACAGACTGTGCTGGACAGAAAAGGAGACTAAATCCTTCTCTGTCCTCGTCAATTTTAGGGCATTGCCAAGCAGCAGATGAAAATCTCTCTACTGTTTCACCCATATTCTCTGGCTAAGAAGAGAACTGAGATGGTCAAGCACGTGACTTCCCTAAAATTACAAGCAAATATGTCCCTAAAGCATGGTCATATATGTGAGGCTTCTGCTGCTAACAGGCTTGACACTGATGTTAGAGATAGGATGATAAAAAGATTCCTCTTCAAAAATGGGTCAGACATGAGTAAATGGGATCAGGCACCCAACTGTCTTCACAAACAGCTTGTGCAATAATTCTAGGTGACACATCCCTGGTCAAGTATTAGAGTTGCAGAGCAGCTTTTCAAATGACTCTTTTTACACAATCATAAGAAAACAAAGCACATATTCCAGCCTCCTCTGAGCAGTTTCTTGAAAAATGTAGCAGTTGTTTTACCTGGGCTAAAAACCAACTGCAGTATATAATCTAGGGGATGTTTAAGATTAACCCTTTATCCTCTCATTTTCCATTGCACCTACTTTAATACGTACTTCTGTTGAGCTGACATACAAAAAAACTAGGAGAGCTAAAAGGGTACATGCAGCAGCATGGCAGGTGTGATCTACCTTGAGGGCGATCAGACGGCCACAGCCAAAAACTAGGACACACGTGTTTGCCAGGAGGGATTTCGGAATGGACGCTGCATCCTAAGTAAAGCCAAGTAATGAGACAAGTGCACAATCTGTCGTTGTTGTCTGCACTGTTTCTTCCTTCTAAGGGCAGTTCTCTTTGAAAAGCTCCATCTCAAAATCATCAAATTCTCAGATAATGTCATACAAATGGTGGAGGTGGGACAGGACCACAGGACCTCTGGAACTCATTGGAACAGGCTGGCCAGGGAAGTGTTTGAATCACCACCCCTGGATGTATCCAAAAGACATGTAGATGTTAATACTGAGGGACGTGGTTTAGTGGAAACTTGGCAGTGTTAGGTTTATGTTTGGACTTGATGATCTTAAAGTTGTTTTACAACCAAAATGATTCTATGATTCATCCAGTCCAGCCACCTTACTGGGTGCAGGATCAAGTTCCTCTGCTAGGGATTTTGAAAGACAAAATTTGAGAATAAATTTCTAATTTATTCTAATTCTGATGTGTTTTCATGCATATGAACTGAGGAAAACTTCCACCTAGGCATCTTAGAGATACTCATGTCTTTCATACATTTAAGCATTTTTCTGACTGCTCCGAACATGTATTAGCACACTAAAGAGGCTTTATTTTAAAAATTCAAGCTTGTTTTGGAAGCATCATTAATAAATACAACTGTACTCACTAGACTTGGTTGTGAAATAGGAAGTTACAGATCCTTATAAATTATTCGTGGCACCTCATGAAAATTATGAATTTGACAAGTATTTATCAGCACACCATCTTTTCATAAGCTAAGGAAAGCGGAGTACTAGCATCTGTTGCTATCATTGCTGTTAGCAGTTGGCCACACCACCTGAATCCTCACAAAAAGTAGGACATCACCAAAAAAAAAAAAGTAGGACATTTAATCACTCAGCACCACCTGGAACATTCATCAGCACATCAAGTGCACGTACTCAGCACATTGAGATGCACTGGACAGATGAACCTGGAATATCTAAGTGGGAAGCAATGGCTACTGGGTGAGGGTGTGCCTGAAATATTCATCAGGAGCTGATCATTTAATGTTTTTCTTAAAAACAAATCCCAAATCTTCTACTGTACAAAATGAAGGGAAAAGAAAACCGAAAACATAGTGGGGAAACTAATCCATAGAGTTTAATCTGTTTTCTTTGTCACTAACCTCAGAGTGTCTTCTGATGTTCTTCTGCATCAATTTGATTCTTGCAGAACAGACTTTTGCATACCCAGAGTCCCAAATCTGCCTTCAAGCAGACCCCTTATGTTACTACTCACATCCTATCCGCACATCATTAAGCAGAAGCATTTGGGGAAGCTTTTTACACAAAAGCCATGTTATTGACTCGGACATTCTTGTAAATGTTCAGACTTTGCTCAAAATGGCATTTTGCAAGAGGGAAAAAAACATACCGAAAAAGATTTCCTGTCCAGCGTTATGTTCATTATCCTGACCTGCTGGTCCCTGCCAGACTGCATCCTTGTTGTCCTAAGTCCACAAGGCTGGGTCCCTGTCAAGAGGGGGACAGGGGTCTACAAAAGCAGTAGTGCTTCCTCACACCACTTATTTAGCCAACAGTTCATTTGGAAGGTCCCCTGCCTTCCTTTCTCATAGGACAGGGACTCTGTCCTCCACTCAGCACTTCTGTGAAATGTCTGAGGCTGTTCACCATCTTTCAGGCATCACGGAAAGCCACAGCTAGAAGAGTTTACACTAGAAGGGGCCACCACCGCTGGATTGTCCCAAAGCTTCTGCCATCATGAGGTCAGGTCTTGCCACTTGGTCATGTCTCCACCTTTCCCCGGCAGGATTTTCACACTGTTGACAGCTCTGCAACATTCTTGCGAGGATGGCCTGTCTTCCATGTACGTTGGGAGACATTTCTCTTGGTCCACATGGTCATCCTGCTGGTGGGGCTTAAACAGCAAACCCCCGCAGCTTCCTAGACAGCTTTCTTGTGGGTGAACCTTCAGACATATATTTTCCGGTTGTTATATTTTGGGGGGGGAGCACCCCATTTCTATGAGGGGGGAAAAAACACCTACGCAGGTTTGTCCTCTGCCACACAGAATGCCTCCTGCTCCCCTTTGCTTCTTGTGGTGGCCGGGGCTTGCCGGCAAGAGCCCAGGGCTCACCTGGTGGGTCACCTGGTGTGTCACCTGGTGGCCCAGGGGATGGCCACGCAGTGAGGCCACGAGGGCTGGGACACAGGTGGGGTGTGAAAACACGTCTCCTCGGGACTTTCTTCGGTTATTTTCCAAATTGAGGGAGGGTGGCCTGACTGCGCCGGGGGGCACACAAGGCCCAAGGCCGGGGCACAGGAAGACGGCTGGGGGCTGAGATCTCCTCAGCGCCCCCAGCTCCGTGCCTGCGGGGCAGGTCGGCCCAAACCGTCCCGGCGGGGTCCGGGAGAGGCCTCCCACACACCCCCCTCCATCCCTCCGACCCGGGGGCCGGAGCCTGCCCGGCACCGACAGCCCGCCCTCACCGCGGGGCCGGGAGGCGTCGGGCCCGGAACGCCGGTGCCGGGGGAGCCGTTTCCAGCCGGGCCG
>JAHREE010000444.1:0-23635 GCA_033628505.1 Tringa tobata
GAGAGTCACCGCTGCTCTTCCTGGGCAATACCACAGCTTTGAGTCACGGCTCCAGCGCTGCGGACTGTCCCTCTGCCAGACAACCCCGGCCACTCACTTTCTGCACTGCTAAAATTGGCTCCGGGAGGGGCTGGGGGTTTGTCAGGGCAACCAGAGTCCCCTCACCAGGCCAACCACGCCTGTGACATCCTGGGCAGAGCACCCTGTCCTTGTGCCCTTGCGTGGGACAGGGAGGGATGCTGGGCTCCCTTGCGCAACCCCAGTATCCAGGGGGAAGCTGGTGTCTGCGTCAGCTGGTGAAACACTGCTTCTCCCCTCTGAAACACGTGCTCCCTGTTGCAGAAGGGTTTCCACCAGCTGGCACTGGTGGGTGCAGCACCTCTGCCCACCCTCCGTGGGCAGCGCCGGGGTCAAGGAGCAGTACGGGAAGCACAGCCACCGCATCCGGTGCGGGGTTTTGGTTATTCTGGGCCCACTGAGTAACGGCAACCCCAACGCTTCTCCTGATGCTTCCCTAAGTCAGCAAGAGCCACCACGGCCCTTCCCCAGTGCCTCCACGGCCCCGTCGCAGGAGGGCAACTGGAGCCCCCCGGAGCGGCATGCTGCACCCCAACACGGCTGCAGGTGTGTGTGCAAGAAGAAGGGGGAAAGGGCCCCACTTCGGGCTCTCTTGCTCCATCCTTCCCCCCTGTCCACGGATGGGTCTTTCCCAGGCGACAGCTTCAGCCGTATGGAGGGAGAGCTGCAGCAGAAGGAAAGGGATTTGACCTGGCTCCGAAGAAACACTTTCCGTTCAATCCCGCCCCCACCCACACAACCGCGGCATTAACGTTTCTGGAAGGGGAAATGCGTGTAGCAGATCCAGTAACGGATGCTCTGGGAGCAACCCCTGGGCACCATCTCCATCCCAGGCCTGGAGCAAGAGGCGGAGGCAGATGCAGGGAGACGGCAAGCCGAGCACAGGAACTCAAGCTTTTGGAAGGCTGCAGGGAAGGAGCCTGGGGCTTCAGCTGGGTGACACCTGCAGCATGGCACGGAGAGGCGGGAGCAGAGCTGGGGGCTGCCGGCACAAGAGCCACATCCCAGCAAGATGGGGAGGACCTGCTGGGGGGACCTGCTGGGGAGGACCAGCGGCACACAGCCTGTGTCGAACCTCCCGCCAGGCGGTTAAAGCAGCTTGGGGTTTTCTTTCGCCAGAGTCACCAGCAGTTCTCAAACGCTCCCAGCTCTCACCTCCAGCCGGGCTTCACCCCCAGGCAGTTTGCCAGGGACCTACGTGACCCTTTGGCTCTGGTGCTCAGCACATTAAGAACAAGCCCCCGCAGCAGCCTCGCGTCAAACCGGAGAGCGTGACCCACTGGGGCGCCGCAAACCGAGGCCGTGGCACCCACAACAAAGCCCCTTGTTGGGCTGGGGCCAGGTACAGCTGCGGCAGCATTTTTGTGCCGCACAACCCATCCCACGCCTGGGCTGGGGGGCAGAGCTTGCCTCGGGAAGCCAGGCCCGGAGCCTGGTGTTGGACAACCCCACGGACAGGCGTTACTGTTGCTTGTCAGCATCTGGCTATGGGCGCCAGCGACCCCCTGTTTCCCCCAACATGGTGCCCTGTGCATCCTCGGGCTCTACCCTCATCTTGAGCTTGCAACACCCAAGCGTCTGTAGAGGCATCACCCTTTGGGCTGGGGCAGAAGGGAAACCCACAACAGGCGGGAAAGGAAGGTGGTGGGATGAAGGGTGCTGCCCACCCTCATCAGCTGAGGCTGACAGAGCCCAGGCCTGTCATGGGCAGGAAGGATGTGCAAGACCAGCAGCCTCGTGGGGTCCGAGCTTCGCAGAGGAAACAGGAGCACCGTCACCAGCCACAAACCCCAGGACCAGCCCCAAACCACTAAGCGTGTGGGACAGAGGCCAGAGCTGGAGCAAGTGTCTGGAGCATGGCAGGGCGGCTCACGGCCCGGCGAGAGCGAGGGGAGCCGGTAATCGAGAAGACACGGCTGAGGGGGAGTGTAAACGCAGAGAATATCGACTTCTGGAAGAAACACTACAGCCACAGCACTGCGACGGAGGCAGCCTGAGGGACTCCACCGCCAGGCCTTGCCTCAGCTGCCAGACAGGGGGTGGCAGGAGGGCGCTGGGGCCAGTCGGGCTCTCCACGGCAGCCTCAGTTCCTGCTCTAATCGATAGGGCAGGACGGGCTGGGCCCTGCCATGACTGCCTCTGCTTCCGGGGACGGTGGCAGATGGTGGGGACGGGCACCCCAGGCACGTCTGCTGCGGGGCGACATGGAGCCTGCCCGGCTGGCGCTCGGCAGCAGGATGGGGAAGGGGCAAGGAAGGGGTGAGCTGCCTCCACCCTCCCCGAGCGGGGCCGCGGTGGGGCAGGGCTGCAGGTGGGCAGCGTGAGAGTCCTCAGCCGCAAACACGCTCTTCCCAGATTAAACAACTCGTGTGGCACTGGGACAGAGAGCAGACGGCTCCATTAGGAACTGTTTGTCCCGATACAGGTCAGCTCCACAACCGGCTTAATAACCTCCTGATAACAGTGGGAGGCACGCTCCATTGCAGGAGCACAAAGGGCAGTGACAATCCCCTGCAACAGAAGCCAAGAGAAGGCTGGGATGACTCCAAAAGTAAAGACCCCTTCCCTTTTCCCCCTGCTTGATTTGTGGCACAGCCCCTGCCCACCTCCCTCCTGCCAGGGTCTCCTTCCCAGTTCCTAGGTACTGACTTCTGCCGGCCCTCCATCCCAGCCGTGGCACTCAATGCCAGCCCGGGCTCGCTGCTCTTCCCCTGCCAGCCAGGCTGGAGGGCAGCCCAAAGGCAAGGGGTTTACACAGCCCCGGGCCATGGCTCTGTAAGTTGGGTAAGGAGTGTTGGCAGATGCAGGAGGGATGAAGCTGGCCAGGCAGGTCCACGAGCTGCGGGGAATGTGTGCCCTTTGCTGCTACATCTCCAGTTCCCTGGAGATGAGGCCAGCAGGGATATTCTGCTAGAAGTAAAGGACCAGTCCCTCCCCTCTCCCAGTTTGATTAGAAAGAAGACTTTGTTAGACATAGTGCAAGGGGACTAACGGCTAACCCACTGGCTATGTACACACAAGGCAATGCTGCTTTAGAGGGTAGAAACACACAGCAGGGAGCACCGAAATAGCCAAACCCCGTGGCTGAGGCATCATTTTCATCGATGAGTTGAACAGCAAAGTAAGACAGGGCTGGTAGGTGCCTGTGGAAAAGCTCCAGACTTGTGACAACAGCCAGCCCGAAGGCTGAGCCCACGGTTGCCTGCAGCCCATCTCCAGAGCCCTGTGGCTACTCCAGGCCTGGGCATCCCTCCAGCTATACACACCTCGAGAAGAGCCTGCTCCAGGCAGACACAGCAGGGAAATGCTGAGACTGAGACCAGCCTTGCTCCGTGCTGGCAACTGAACGCTGGAGCCAAGTGCATCCAGAAAAGGAGAGGGGAAAGAAGGGGAAAAAAAACCACCAAGAGTATCTAACAGCACGGCTGGGGAACTGCATGTTCAGGGTTATGACACACAGAAGACCTCTGCAGCTGGTTCAACAGATAGAACACCTTTCTGCAGACCCTGCAGACCTTTCCTATGCAACCCTGTTCCTGCACAGCCCTCAGTGGGGGCTGGCTGCAGTGCAGGAGTGAAGGAGCGTGTCGGGGAAGCCCTTGCACACACCCAGCTGATGCAATGAGACCAGTTAATCCCATCACTACGCCTGCTGCAAGGAGCCCCGCAGCAAAGCATTCACCGTCACAAATAAACCACAAAGGGGTTAATCCGGTAACAGCCAAGAGAAAACCCCGAGGGAAAACAAAGCAAGCCTTTCACGAAGAGGCAGGGGACAGGTTGCATGTGAGCTTCTCTGTCCCTGGCTGGAGGAATGCAGAAGAGCCGGGAGCTGTTAACCTCCCCCAAGAGGTTAGTGCTGAGCTGAGGGCACAGACCTCCAGAGACAGGGCAAGGAGCAGAAGCAAATGAGTTCTGCAGTAAAATCCAGGAAGAGCTTGAGAAGAGCTATGGCCAGGCACACTGCTGAAACCTTTGGTTCTGGAAGCCCACACATTGTCAGGCCCCTCAACACCCCCAGGCATGGGCACGGCAGAGCAAAGGTGCAGCTAAGATGGAAAAAGCAAGTTCCAGGGATGGGTTTTCTCAGGGGATCAGCTTACGCAGAAGGGACATCAGTGAGCTGGTCCCAACAACTCCGATATTGACTCTTGCCCTTTGTGAAAAACAGAGACACAGGAGATGAAGACAACACTTAAACAAGCTCCTTAAATGGCAAGATGAAGACAGAAAACCCTTACTGGTCTTTACCCACTCAGCTCTCTCAGAGTCCTTCCCCCGGACGAAGTGCTAGGTGCTGGCAGCGCTTCCACTGAGCTCACTCCCGCTTGCACTCTGAGATCGCTCCAGAGGAACAGAGAGCAGCAGCCATATGCCCATTTAGGAAGAGGGTAGAAAGTGGAATGCATTGTGACATCCGCCTCAAGACAGTATAGATCTTGTCAATCAAGCCTATAGAAGGCTAGATAAAAATATCAGGCACTGCGGGCCTTCAGCATCTCAGCTGCTTCTGGACGTGACAGGAGAAAGTCTAATCGTGCGGCGATTCCAAGAAAGCGTCCAGCAGCGCGCTGCGAGGTGGCCTTCAGGCAACTACAAAGTATGGAAACTGAACTTCCCGCTCTCTTAAGGCTAGGAGGATGGTAGGGTAGGATGGTAGGATACATGTCTTTGTAGTCCCACCTCCAGCCACAGCAGCAGCAGCTCCTGTGAGAGGCATCCTGCACAGGGACCTGCACAGCCAGTAAGCAACTTGCTGGGGATGGAAGACCACAAGGATGCTCACCTGAAGGCAATTGTCATAGAAGAACACCACAACCAGTACCTTCTGTCAGAATTGTCCTGTTTGGGCTTTGTTCCTTGGCTGCTGCCTGGGAGCAGGCAGGTGGAGAAGATTAGTCTAATCAGCCCATCAGCACCCACCCTAAACAGGAAGGGGAGAATGGCTCAAACCCTGTGAGATGTCAGGGAACCCTTGAGGCTGCTGCAAAGCTAGTATGCGAGACCTTACAAAGACGTTACAGCAGTGCAAGGGGACACAACACGGAAAGTGTGACAATTCAATAAATATAAGCTTTTATTACAATAGAAAATAGTAAAACTCATGTTAAAATAGACTCTTGCTTTTGGACTGCTCAGAAAAGCCTAAGCCTCACTTTTACCTGCCAGTGCCCACCAGGGTCCTGACCCCTAAGCGATGAGAGACACACTTCTGTGCTAAGAGCCTCACAGCTCCTCCCTCCCCAGTGACAGTTGAAAGACTACAGCAGCGGGCTGAGCCCTGCCCTGCCAGGCAGGTAAGGGCTCTCTGTGGGGTTATCAGTACAACGTGCCTCCTCCCCTTGTGCAATCAGGCTCCTGCTCAAAGCAGGCAGCTTTAGGGAAGCCGTGGACAAGAGGAAAGGGGAGGAAAAGAAAAAAAAAAATAACAACAACAGCAGCAGATAATGGCAGCTGTCCCAAGACAGCTAGGAAGGCAGCAAGTACACCTGCTAGAAAGACCACAGCACCCAACTGCCTCTGTCCTGCTGTTTGCCTAGTACCACCGCATGTCCCCCCTGAACATGCTCTGGCCTGGCTCCCCTCTTCCTTCAGTGACACTCCATATGACCCTGAAGGCGACTAGCAGACACTGCCAACTTAAAACTCCGTGTAGCTTATGCAGTATTACAGGGAACACCCTCCACCTCCTCCTTCCATGGCCAGCCCAGTGTGAGTGAGTGACTGTGCAGTCTGGACCATCGTGTGCTCCCCTCCTCCTCACCAAAAAGGGCCAGGGGCAAGAGTCGAGTTAGAAAACTGAGGCCACAGGGCAGCAAAGGTAAGATGGGAGTGGGAGACACTTCTGCACCACTGCCAGCACAGCAGCACTCTTGACTCCAAGTCCTGCCTGCCTTCAGCCAGCCAGTTCACTCCAGTCCCTCGTACACAGCCTTCCGTAGTTCAATTGAGAACATCTCCTCCCAGGGCCCACGGATCCACTCCACCAGCTCTACCAGGAGCTCGGGGCACTCTGTGCGGATGTGCCAAGTGCTCTCCACCTTCAGCACCTGTGAGAGAAGAAAGAGAGGCAGGTGGATGAGCAGGGCCTAGCCTCAAAAGCACTGATCAGACAGCTCCGAGCTGCTAAAGCTGCCAGCTCCTCCCAGTCCCTAAGACACATCCTCCTCCCGCTTCGCTGCCAGCCCTGGAAGTGTCCCTGCATGACTTTTGTACAGCAGCAGTTCAGTGTGCCCCCTGGCCTCGGCGGTGTCAGGCCCTAGGTTAGGATGGGAGATGACAGCCCCAAGACATCCTTGGCAGGAGCAGGATCTAAGCACAAACCAGTCCCCAGCATCTTGTGTGCCCCATGACCACCTCCTGGTTACCTCATCATAAAGCATCAGCTTGATGTCACAAGGACAGAGGCGATAGGTTATGACATTGCTAATACTGCTGATCGGCTGCTTCTCCTTCAACTGGATGTTGCTGCTAGGAGGCGTTTCTGCCTCATGGTCTTCATCCAAGGAGGGCTGCACCTGCCACTGGTGATTCTCCTCCAGCAGAAACAGCATGCTTCGGGTGCTCAGCAGGGTCACAGGGAAAGCAGATGCCCCTAAAAGGATATGAGGGAATAGGAGAGGCTTTGCAGAGAGCCTGAGTCACCACAGAACCAGCTTTGCTTTCCATTCCTCCTCTAGGGAAATCCTTTCCAGCAACAGTAACTGGGTGAACAGCCTTATCCAGCTTCCTGACTGAAGAGGGGGAGCAGGGTAGCTAAATGTGGCTGGGCTTGACCAGCTTATCCAAGCCCATCACAAGAGCATGTATATGAAAGACCACTGCCCAGCAAGCCTTGTTCAGCCGATGGCCTCATGCAAGGCAGGAAAAGACACTCAAGTCCTTTGACCTCTTAAACACTTTACTATTTCTTAGCTAAAAGTCAGCAGCTTCCTGACCACTGCCTTTTTTGGCTTGATTTCATCTGGCTGCAGATATCCAATGGTTGGAACAGAGAGCACAGATGAAGTTCAATACCAAGTCGGGACGTGTCTTAAGTATGGCAGGAAGCAAAGTAGTTTTGATAAAATATAGGGAGCATAAACATCATCCAGCTGATTTCAGTGGATGCAAATTAAAAGCACTAGAACTTGGGAATAAGTCAGATGCACAGAAATAGGGAACCACTAGCAGAACTGTTTGAGGTCACAGAGGATCACAAGCTGCTACAGCAACACGTTGCTTTTCTCATTACATCTCACTCTTGGGAATTAGTAGGAATATCAGAAATGGGATGTTTAATTAGTCCTGTCTACTTGGCAACGAGGCCTCAGCTGGAATCGTGTCTGGTTTTGGGCACCATACTCTAAAAAAGGAGAAAACTGTAGAATAAGAAAAACAGACTTGAAGTTCTGCCTCTCACAGGCTGTTTGTTCAGCTTGAGGAGACCAATAAACATGCTTCCCACAGATTCCTTCCGATTCCCATTCTCTCATACCTTCCCAACGGCCAATAGTGAACAAGGTTGCAAGAACAGTAACAAATTGGTCAGAATGTGCTCAACAGCTACATTGCTTTTTTCAGTGTCCCAAGCTGAGATGATACTGGAATTGTTCACTGAAGACTCATATCCCAGGTTTAGCACATTTCACCCTCAGCGAGTCCTAGAACAGGACTTGACGGGCTCCAGCAGACTGCTCCTGTCCTACTGTCTCAGGTTCTGGGCCAGTGGCCCAGCTCTTTCCCCAAAGACTGTATACTAAAAGCACAAGCTTGTGAGCAGACAGCACCAGGTGTGGGACACCTGGCCACTGAGATCGCCTGTACCTTGGATCAGGTAGGCCAGCAGGTAGAAGAAACAAGTGTCATCTGCAGCTGCAGAATCTGTGGTCTTGGAGTCCAGCAGAGGCCTGGAGGAGATACAACAGCAGGCACATCAAGGGAAGCACTCTGTTTCCAGTCAAGGTTTGCTGTGAGCTAGCTACTCTTCACTGTCCTCTTGGGGAAAGGAGGGACCTATCTCTTCCAGATGTTGAGAAATTCCTCTCTCCTGTTACTGTGCCCCACCACCTTGCCAGCTAGGGACCAAATGCTTCTTGTAGGGAAGGAGGCTGCCCTACGCCTCCCCCTTTTACCCCCTCCATTATATTTTGCTCAGGCTCATCCAGAAGGTCTGGAGTTGCCCTGCTGTGACATCCCTTTGCCTACTCACCCCCTGTGCAGCAGACATCCAAGCCAGCTGCCTTAAACCTATCACATAGGGCTGGCTGCCACTCCAGCAGTACCTCCTCCTGTGCTGCCCTGTTTTGAGCAGTATATTTCCCAGGCACTGCTGGGCAAGCGGACATCCTCTTCTACCCAAAACCCCGACCCCCCAGAGGCTGTTCTTACCATAGCCAATGCTGTGGATTCATTTCCACAGTGGGGATTTCCTTCACCTTGCTCCTGTGCTTAGCAGGCAGTTCTTGCAAGAGATCTAAAGAGGGGGGAAGAAGGTAGATGTCTTTTATTGCAAGGGCAGTACGTAACAGCTCAGGATGGTTCTACAGTCTGGCACTGGAAGTCATGATGCCAGTGGGGTTCTCCCCAAGTTTATTTTCTGAGCTGGCAAGAAGTGAATTTCCAACACACATCCAACTACAGCTCTCCTGGTAGCTCTCCAAGAGTGAATCTTCCAAATCCTCTTCCCCGGCACCCCCTGCCCCCACTACAGCTCTATTCTTACATGTCAGGGTCTGCAGGAACTGGTCACAGCAGCTTTGGTTCCGGATAAGCAGATTGTAGGAGGCTTTTGGGTTCTCAAACTCCATTCGCAAGCTCTGGTGGCAGAGTCCCACTTCCAGATGGGAAATATCGGCCAGGTAGTGAGAGTCATTCTTCTTCAGCCAGTCTGCAGGTTGTCCCCTAATCACAGAGCACAGCTCTCAGCTGCAGCAGGCCGCCCCATCTCCTCTCCCACATCAGATTGCAGCAGGGGGGTTTGGCAGAAGAGCCTTTGCACGTCACCACACCTCCAGGGTAAGGTTAGCACAGGCTGGCACTACCCAACACTCACAGCCTTGCTGCGGGGTCTCGCTTGCCACCATTTTCCTCACCTGATAGCCCCAGTGACTTCCAGCACATAAATCTTGAGATCAGAGACAACCAGGATTGAGAGGAACTCTCCTTGTCGGCCAAACTTCACCATGACCACCTAGAGCACAGAAAGGGTGGGCCGTAGCACTGGCCTGACCCTTGACAGCCCACCCATGGAAAGGGACAACTCAAACACACCTCAGCTCCCTTCACACCCCACAATCTCTGGGACACCACCCACCCCAGAGCAGAACTTGCAGGGTAGCAAGAAGGACAACTGTAGTAGCGGTGCTGCAGGAGCTCACCTTGAGGAAGCACTGGAACTCCTCAGCATCCTCCTCAAAAACCTCCATGTCCAGGTACAGCTTCAGGCGATGATCCACAGAATGGAAGTCCCTCATGTTCAGGTTGCCGTTTACACCTGAGGAGAGCGAAGGGTAAGATTGACACTACCCACTGACCAGGTGCTGCCCAATCATGCAGGCTGGCACCAGGGCAGCAGCGTCACCCCCCCTCTGCACACCTGCTTCCGTCAAGTCTCTCCTCAAGACAAAAAGCCAAAGGGCTCTTCTGGGCTTTTCAGGCCACAGGTCTCAATGTGGCGACATAAGGTGACTCCATCACTCCAACATTTGCTTTTTCAGATATACAAAACTTTGGTCTAAACCCATCCTCAACCTCTGTTGAGCTGTTCAGTTACAGAGGGACACTGCTTTGCTGCCAGATTTGGCAGGAGAACAATTCTTTATCACAAAGCCAGAAAGATATTTCTCATTTTAGCTGGTGTCAGCTCAGGTCAACTTTTTAAACTCTTGACTTTGACTATGGTAAGGTTAAAGTGGACTGAGGAAGATACCAATAAAACTGCTTAAGAATGTAAGTAGGTTTGTCATGCAATTGTATGACCAAATAATTTATACAATAGCCACAATACTGCCTGAGAGTACACACTTCCCAGTGGAGCCTGTTCTCCACCAGAAACACCACACTAATCAACTTGTCCTCAGCAGGAACTTTTTAATGGGCTCGGTTTTAAATTGGGACCTTGCGATTTGACCCCAAAGGTAACGCTCCATCTGGCAGCTCACTGGTGCTACAGGAACCCAGCATCTGTAATAGAGCAGTGCAACTCCCAGAACAAAATCCTATTACTCAGAGTCTGAGCAATACCTAGGGATTAGGAGATGACTCAGTTCTCCTGCCTTCAGGCAGGAGGATTGAACAGAGGGGAATGAAAAACTCTGCTCACAAGAACCACGGTCACCGCTGCTTATGCTTGATGACTTCCCCCACCCCCATTAAACAGGAGGCAGCACATCCTGCAAGCACGAGTGATAAATCCCAACAGCAAGCTGTGCGCACCCCCAAACCGTGCACAGCTCCTATATACTCACAGGGACTGAGATTCCATGTTTCCTCAGACTCGGAGTTCAAAGAGAGCTGGGAAGGAGTGGGCCCACGAGAAACACTGTAACGGTAGCTCCCCATCAAGCTGCCCCCATTGGTGTCTGTGTGGCTGAGGGACAAGTACTGGCTCCTCATGCTCAGCTCCTTCTTCCCGCAGCCCCCATTTGAGCTGCGGGAGCTGGAATGGAGAGCGCCATCGTGCTCGCCACTCAGCTCCGGGGTCCTGGTGCTGTTGCTGGTATCCACCTCCGAGCTGTCCTCCTCACCGATGTAGAACTTCCCACTCTCGCTGGCCAGGGCAGGCGCTTCCTCTGAGCCCTCCTGCTGGCTGCCTCCCTCCAGGATGGAGTCTGACAGGTCCTCACTCGTGCTATCGGGGCCAGGTGGCAAAGGTGTGCTGGAGCACACCTCTGAAGGCAGGATGACCACATGGTCACTGGAACAACTGGGACAGGCTATGGGCTCACCAGCTGCTGCAGCATCTGTGGAAGATTTTGTCAGGGATAAAATAAAAACAGAACAGCTCTTCTGCAACAAGATTTTACTTTTTTTTTCCCCCCTCTCTGCAAACCACAAACCATCCCTTTCAGAGTAGACAATAGTTATATTCCAACTTGAGCAGCTTGTTGAGCAACTCTGTTCAGAATCATAACCTATACCCTCCCCTCACAAATCACCAAGAAATTCTGGATCCGTGCCAACATCCATTTGAAATAGCTCCACTCAGATTTAGGGTGAGCAGCATGTGCTGTAGTTGCAACTGAAACTACACCAGAGCTTTGGCTCATGACTTTCCTCCCGCTTCACATCCGCAAGTGCCCAAACAGCTTTTGAAGCCCAAGCTCATGACCAGTCAATCCAACCTTCTGCAGACACAGCCATCCTCAGGTTGGTTTATCCTCCAGGCAGCCAAACCACAAGTATGCCATGACCCTTCTCCCGCTGTCCTCATCCCTGCTGACCCCAATTCCTGATGGTCCCTTCACCCAAACCACAGCAGACTCCCAGCTGGATCTTGGGACTCTCACTACCCTTGCAGTAGGGGAAAGTGTCCCAACACAGAAGAAAGGACTGCAGCCAGGACAGCACCTCTGCCCCCACTGCAGCACTTAGGTCCTAGGATACTTCATCAAACACCAGCATTTTCAGAGCTAAGTCTGGGCACTTCCCACTTCAAATATAAACTAAGCTTTGAAAAAAAAACTTAGCAATCAGAAGTTGCCTATTCAGCCCTAGCCATTTGTCAGCCACTATTTCTCAGCCAAAACACCCCATCTAGTTTCAGACACCCAAAGAAAAATGTGGACAAATGGGAAAGAGTACAAAGGAGACCAGCAAGAATAACTGCATTGTATAAGATATGACTGACAAGCAAATTATCTAGGGAGCTGAGCTTATTTAGTCTAGAGGACAGAAGACAGGACTAGTCAAGGGGGGAGAACAATGGCTCTCAAGTACAAAGAAAGGAATAAATCATTCCCCGTAAGGAAAGCAAGAGTGGGCATAAGATCACAGCCAGGGAGACTTAGGTTAGGGTTCAGGTTGCTGTTCTGATGTCTAACAGCCAAAGTTTTACCTGAAATACTGGAGCAGATTCCCCAGAAGCCTCTGTTAGCAAAAGCCCTTTAACAAATTAGTCTCTGTGGCAGAACTGACCATGGTTTCAACAGGATGAGAGACTACATGACCTTTAAGGCCTCTCCCAGGCTTTAGATTTCTGTAAACCATCTGCAGTTTCCAGCACCTTTATGTTCTCCCAGACCCCAAGCCTGGGAGAACAGACCCACAATAGGGGCGCTGTTTGCTTAACCTTAAAACAGTGGCTTATTCCTGCTAGGGAACAAGGCAGGCTCTTCCCAGACCAAGTGGGCCAAGTGCAAGTACATCTCACAACAGGTTATAATTCCAGTACAGCCAAGACATCACCCTCTCCTATACACTCCATGCTCTGCACCATATCTGCCATTCTGGCAGTTGGCCTGGGCATTAGCAAGCATCCTTTTTCTGGGCACTACATCCTACCTTGATTTGAGGCAACCAGGGTCTCCAGCATTTTGGCATCTCCGACCTCTGGAGGATAGGGACCTTGGTGCCAGGGAGCCAGGGACTGGAAAAACTCCTGCTTGCATTTCAGGCACTGGAACTTCGTGGATCCCTTCTCCTGGTCCTGATTTCGCCGATTCTCCTCAACAGCTGGAGACAACACTTCAAGGACACACTAAAAGTAGCAGCACAGGGAAAAGAGTACTAGCAGGCAGCTATAACCATCCTAATAAATGCAAACCTCTGACATCAGCAAGTCTGCTCACGTGCCTCATTAGAGTGTTTCAGAGTGTAAGGGGTGCAGGGCCATTTCCCAGCTAACAGAGTACAACAGCCAGTCTGTGCAAGACTTGTCAAGGGCACGGAGCTTCACTGCAGAAGACCACGAGAACCTCGTTTTGCAGGTCTGTGCCTTGTATCTACGTATTGACAGGCTCTCCCTGGAACTTTGGTCTCAAAGGTCCCATCTATTTGTGTATTCTCTGTGACAACTTGTCTAAATGTACCTCGAGAAAAATACTTGTATTTGAGACCAGAGGCCCTACAGCAGCTGTGCAGACCAGAGCTGCCATAGCATTGACACTCTCACTGTCCAGAGGGCTAAGGACAGGCTAGCACATCACTTAGCACCCAGGAAACATTACATTGCACGTGAATAACAAGTAAGGATCACTAACTTGACTACTAACTTTTTTCCCCAAGAGAAAAGCTACAAGGCTTTCTCCTTGAGAGCTTTCTGTATGCTCCAGGAGCTCCACTGCCCATGGCCATGCTCACAGGGCCCTCCACAGGTCATTTGTGTAGCTGGAGAAATCCTGAGGTTACAAGGCAGATGTGAACTGCTACAGGGCAGCAGATGTACATGTGCTCAGAGAACTGGGGCCCTGTGCTGGCTGGAAGAATTCAGTGTCTCCCAGTAACACTGTCCCCTCCCCAGGCTTCCCCCCTGCCAGCCTCCCCTACCTGTAGACACTGCTCCGGGCAGTCGTCCAGCACCACATATTTGCGCTTCTGCCGGTCCTTGCGGATGTAGCTGAAGTGCAATGTGAGGACAGGGAAAACTCGCTCCAGGTCCTGCAGGAGACAGAAAACACCAGCTCTAAAAAGAGGGCACAGCACCCAGTATAGAGACTACATTAGTTTGCAACTGGCTGAAATGTGGCCATACAAGCACTTAATTTAGTAAGCCTTGAGTAGCCCTCCAGAGCCGATAGCGTTTGGGAGCCTGGTAGAATGGGCATAAATAGAAAATAAAGGTCATGAGCACTGAGGACAACAGTTTCAAGGCACAGAACAAAGCATTTCAAACAAAACACCTTTTCACAAAGGTATTTCAGAAGAATATCCAGCCACAAAGATTCAAGAGGTACAAGGGCAGGAAAAAATAGGTTGGAGCTTTTGGGGAAGACAGTATTAGAGAAACCTGTGAACACGTCTGTGCACACACTGAATATTAAAATCCTACCCTGAGGAAAAAGAGATTTCCAAACTCCCTTTCTAAAGAACCACAAAAGCAAAATAGGGCTGGTAGTGCTAAAGCATGCACCCAGAGTGGATGGAAAACTGCCCGCTGAGATACCAGGAACTTTCTAAATGTTGTGCTAGGCTCAGTGCTGCACTGTCTAAGAAAAAGTGCAATCCACAAACAGCCCTCCAAGGCCAGGGTGATATCCCAGTGAGGAATGGATGGGAAGGAGGTTTCCATTTCATTGAGGCTCCTCTTGAGAAGTCTCTCATCCCTGCACACTGGACCAAGTCCAGCCATTTTCGTCTTAATTCCAGATTTGGAACAGAATTGGTGCTGGCTTCTGCTGCATTACCACAGGTCCTCTGAGTGATAGAGATGCTGTTAGATACACATGCATTGGGTGGAAGAGATGCTCCATCAACCAGGCTTTGCAGGAGCTAGGAAAAGACCTGCAGGGTACTCTGAGAGAAGCCTAAATCCAGAATGCTGGCCCACACAGGGAATAAGATGCCAAAGGCTCAGAGAGGCATAACTCACCATCCTCTTCCAGTTCATCTCTGATGTCTCCACCTTCTGCAGGCATTTCAGCTCCAGCTTGTGGAGGACTCTGGCAGCCTTCAGTTCCACCTCAATCACATGCGTAGCTGTGACTCGCAGGAAGATCCAGTCCGGCTCCGGGTCCCCTTCACCTTCTATTTGGCTCACCAGCACTGGCTGGCAAAGGTCCACTGCCAAACAAGACACAGCACAGGTCAGTACACACAGCAGGTCTCAAGGCCTGCTGGGCCCAAGTCCTTAGAATTCCCACAATACTGGGCAGCACGATAAAGCTTCAGGGATATCACATTTGATCCATCTATTCTATTGTCACTCAAGCCCTCAAACACAGCAGTGAAAGGACCTGTCTACCTTCTGGTTTCTCCTCTTCTTCCTCCCCCAGCATTAGCTCATCTGCCTCTTCTTCTCCTATCTGTTCTCCTTCCACAGGCTCATCCAACCGTACTTCAGGCTCTTCCTCCTTCTCAGTATCATCCAAAGGAGGAGAAGATTCCTTCTGAGATACTTGGGGTTTTCCTTGCTCTGGGTCAGAGCTCTCACTCTGCAAGTCCATTGCAGCAGGTGTGCCTGTGATCTCATCTACAGAATGGCTATGGCAAATGATGGGTACTTGGTCATGCTCCTCCAGCTGTCTCTTGTACTGCAGCCAGTCAACACCAAAGCGATCTCTGAAGCTGTCCAAGCGCTCCATCTCCTTCTGATGCTGTAGGACCAGGTCTGCAGAGAGAAAACTTGGGAAATATGAAAATAGTCACAACATCAGAGCACTTCTCTGACTGTGGGCAGTTCAGGAGTTGTGTTACTGAGGAAGAAGACAAGCCTCACCAGTAGAGAGAGGTAAAGTCTGGGGCTCGTGTTCTGTGTCACTAGGCTCCGAAATGCTCGCCCTGCGCACTTTGACTTTTCCCTGAAACAGAGAGGATAAGAATAGTTGGGAAGCACCAGAACAACTAAAACAGCATCTGATGAGGGACTCTGCCAAGCTGAAGGGTTCGTGGCTGTTACAGCGCAGAAGCACACCATGAAACATTTGTCACAGCATATCAAAACTGACGTTAAGCTCAGCCCCTTGCTAACACACAGCAGCGTAGAGGGTCAGCACCACACAGTCAGTACAAGAGCACATCCCACAGCAGGAGGCTTTCATGCCGAGTTAGCCCCTTCACCCAACATGCCAGCTACATGCTTAAGAAGCTTTCTCAGTCCCTGACCTTGCTTTTCTTCCGAGGAAGCCTGACAGCCACGTTCTCCGCTGGTGACTGACTGTCACTGAAGTCTGCAGCACAAGAACTGTCCAGAGCACTGCGGTCCAGTACGGTCTTCTCTGAGGTAGAAGTGTGGATGGACTGTGACACGCTTTGCACAAGTCTTGGAAGGTGCTAAAGCCAAAAGAAGAGAAAGCTGCCCGCTGAGTGCAAAGCAGGGACAAGGTAACTGAGCCACCACTTAGGCTGACAACGTTCCTACCCCTCACCCCAAACTTTCACCACCTCAGTGGAAGTGGTGACAACAGGTCCTGCCTGGTTGACTGGACTGTTTATCACAACCACTCCAATTTAACTCAATCTCTGCCTTTCTTAAAAGCAGCAGTTGGGAAACTGACAACTGTTTGTTTTGCTGACATCTAATCCAAGTGTCAAGTGCCCGGGAGTACTTGAAAAGGAAACAGGCAAGGCTCCAAGTTCTGCACGGCTACAAAGGACAGAATAAGTTACACTGGCCAGTCCCAACAATTACTAGGAATCAGCATGGACTGAGCCAAAACAAACTGTGTCAAAGAGTCAAGACAGCCCATATAGATTTAATAAGACACATGACAATGCAAAAACCTGTCAAAAGTTCCACTCGCAAAGCCAGTAAGATGAGTTTACAGCAATTGTACTTACCATTAGGTCCGAGGAAGAGAGTGGCTCCCCATCCAAGAGGAACTGTAATTAGAGACCCATTTGCAGTCAGATTCCGCTTGGCTGGCACATACTCAGGACAACATCTGCTGACTCCTATTCCCCTTCAGGCCACCCTAGGGTGGGGATCCCTGGCACAAAACTGCAAAGATTACCAGAAACAACCCTGTTCCTGCCTATCCATCACCACTCCTTCAGTTGCAGCTACCTGACCTAAGAGCATATAAGGCCAGAAGGGACCATTGTGGTTTTCCTGTTTACAGACTTTACGACTCCCAGAAAAGTATTCATGACAGTTTGCGGAAGAGATACAATAGATTACTCTGCAACAGTGCACACATTCTTTTAAAAGGTACACATTTTCACCTCAACGCTTGTACCCTGCTTCTAGCCTGAGTCTCCCTTGTTTCCAGTAACTTGAGCTCAGTGAAACCTTGTTCCAAGATGCAGTTTGAAGACAATGAATCCAGCCATTTGCCACTAACCTGGAAGGCAGAGCAGCTCTGGAATACCTCTGACCCTTAGCAAGCAAGTCTACTTTGCTAAATTGCCAGAACGCTGGCTGCACTGGCTTCTTTATTTAAAATCACATTACCAAGAACTGACCTAAGCACCGGAGTGCAAGGCAAACATTGATAGATACCTAGCTGAGAGCAGAGTGATGGGGAGAAAGAAAGAGGTGGCCGTGGCTGCCAAAGGACTATGTACATAGGCAAGGTGGGCCAAGACGGTGACCTCCTTCTCTGCAAAGTCCAGCTACACAGTTGCTATCTAGTAGGAATGGGGTAAAGTTTTGGGACCATCAGTGAGCAAAACTGATGAACCAGACAGTGAAGATCAGTGAAGATCATTAAGATCCGAGGTCTTGCAAACCTGAGATCAACATTCAACTCTGTTTGCCCTAGACAGCACACCACATCAAAATTTAAGGATAAACTACTCTATCTGGAAAAAACAACACCGTAAAACAATCACCACTGTTACACCACTGGAATAAATCCTTTTCCTTCATTTTTCCCAGAGCATCAGAACATCCTACACCTTCAACAGCAGGGGCATAAGGCACATGACTAATACTCACATTGGAGGAGGCTGCCCTGGGAGAGACATGTGCAAGGGTTGCAGATCGGTGGTTTTGATGGAACCATAATGGGTTTCCCTCTAAATGCAGCTGGGTGGGAGAAACAGAGAAATTGTTATTAGAAACAACATTCTACATCCCAACCTAACCTGCCTGCAGGCTTCAGGCTTTCTCTCTGAGAAGTGTTGAGAGAAGAGTCCTTTGCAGGCTATCTTCCTTTACAAGCACTACAGTGACTGCAGTTATCCTCCTTCAGACTTCTCTGAACACACAAATCCATAACAGGATCAGGGAGGATCTTTACTGAACTTGATGGTGTTAAAATCGGGAAGGGGGAGCAAGGAGGTAGGGATGAATATATGGAAAAAGGTTTAGCTTGAGCCCAGGTCACCAAAAACGAATGTGTCTCTCCAAGGCTCTCCCAACAGCTTCACACATTAAAACTAAACGTTCAAGAGTTTAATTGATCTTTCGAAACTCTCTCCTTACCACACAGTCTCTGCCTTGCACCCCCCGCCCATGACATCTCTAATCTAACAATCCATTAGGCTTTGTGCTTACTTTTTTTACATAGTGCAGAGTGGACAATGGTGCCAACTGGGCATGTTCCAGCAGCAGGTTATAGGCCACATCCAGGTGCTGCAGATTCACTAGCAGTTCGACCCCTGCAAACATAGCCAGAAGCCATCAGCACTCCAGAAGATATCACTCAGGAACCTCCCACCTACCCCTCTCCCCCAAAATTTAACCCTAGTGAAAATAGCTGTGCCCAAGATTTCAAGTTCTGTTCCTCAATGAAGAAAGAACAGCCTCAAACTCAGAAACGCTCCTCCCTTGTGGGCTC
This sequence comes from Tringa tobata, assembly GCA_033628505.1. NCBI lineage: Eukaryota > Metazoa > Chordata > Aves > Charadriiformes > Scolopacidae > Tringa > Tringa tobata. The sequence continues at coordinate 18,438 of JAHREE010000444.1, forward strand.
ACCATTAATGCTGTCAAGTTCATTGTTGCGCAGGATCAGAGTCACCAGCTTGGATCGGCTGAAGATGCCAAGGTTTGGCACCTTGGACAGGTAGTTATAAGCCAGATTGAGGTACTCTAGTTCTGTAAGGGTCTGTTCAGAGAGAAAAGCAGCAGCGGATCAATTGGGACAGTAGCTTGAAGCCTGACACTGGACCCAAGACAGGGCATGAGCCCCTACCCTTCTCTCCATCCCACCTACATCATCCAACAAGTAAGTTTCTCAAGGCTATTTCTGCAGCAAGACTTTGACATTCTCATTTGGAGTGGTTTGTCTAGAGGACCTCAGCATGATCTAACTGCTTTACAAAATTTGCTAGGAGCAGCTTTCTCCTTCCTCATCAGCTTCAATGGGGCACAGAAAGGGACTGAACCCCCTGCCTCAGCAAAAGGCCTGAACTATCAAAAGAAGCCCTTTCTTACCTTTCCAGATACAACGGTGAATGAAATATTGTGAGCCCCACCAACTCCATGAAAACCTGTTTCATTGCTTCTCTTAAAAGAAGCAGATCCAGCATGGATTTCAGCGCCATTCTCCAGAGACACAAATGCCACTGTGACAGACTACCACCTTTCTAAAGTAACTGACAGGAGATATCTGAGAGCGCGAAGGAAATGCTACTGGCAGTCTGGACAAGCCAAACAGCAAAACTCCACAGCCCCATGCCTGGCTACACAATTCCCACCTGCTGCACATCTCCAATTTCTTTTGTTATACTTCACGTAGCAGGCAAATGGTCAACAATTACAGCACTTTTAACAGCATCCCCTCCATCCGACAAAACTCCAGTGCTCAGCCTAAGATACTCACCGATAAATAGTGCTCACAATCCTGGATCTTGTTGTGACTCAAATCCAAGACTCTCAGAGCATTCAGTAATTGCTGAAGGACAAAAAGATACTAGATCAGATCCTACAAATGTCTCCACTGCAGCATGGAAACCCTGTCCTGCTGGGAAAGGCCACAAAAATTAACTACACCCACTCCCTCCCACCCAGACCTAGCAGTGTCAGTAAAGGAATGCCCAGTTCCTAGCCACGATCATCTCCTCTCTTCCCCTCAGTCATGCAGGAAGGATGCCCCACTCACCAGTGAATCATCCAAGGCAGTGATCGAGTTATAGCTGAAGTTCACCGTCTGCAATTCCAACCACGGAAGAGCACAGCTCAGATCTCCACCACATGCTGAAATGATTTCCTAGGAAGAAGTGAGGAGCCATTCCTTGGTGAGTACTAGCTGTTACAGTAACAGCAGATGGACACAGGAGAACAGCTAGTCTAGAAGAAGGCTGGCATATTGTGCCTTACGGACCCTGCCTTGCCTAGAGTGGCAATGACTCTCATGTCACTGATTCAAGTATTTGGAGGTGGTGGTAATTCAATGGCTAGATATTTAGAAAGAAGGCAAGGTGCTTTTGCTTCCTACACTCAAGTGGCAATATCAACCTAACATATTACAGTTTGTAGGCTGTGAACACTAAGCCTCACACTAACAAAACCTTTTTGAGACCTCCATCAAAGCAGAAGTAAGATACACACACCCTGGCCAAACAGCTTGTGCTCTGGCAGACAAAAGAAGCTCTCAAAGCATTCCCTGCCAGCAGCCCCTGTTCCCCAGCAGGCAGCTGCTTCTGTGCCACAGGCAGAAGCCCAGAGTCCCATGGCTAGTAGAGCCCACACTACTCGGTTTGCCACTGCTGGAGCTTGCCTTCATGTCTCAGAAACCTGCCGGGCACCTGTGCAGATAAGGTGCTGACAATCAGCTCTAATTTAAGACTGCTGAGGTACAATGAAATAAACCTTCGAACGTGGAAACGGCTAGAGACACAGAACAGTCAGACCTCACTGACACAAATATTGGCTGGAGCCAGAAGTTCTCAAGCAGTCGGACCCCAGAACAGGGAAGGGAGAAAAAGCCATATACAACGTGGATTGATAAGATGTTTAAGACCATTTCTTTCATCTTCCTTGCATGAAAGACTGTAGGATCAAGGCAGCCTTTCTCCTGCAATTTCCCCCATGAGCTGTGTAGAGACACTCACCTCCAGCGTACTGATACATTTGCAACAGGTTAGAGATTCCAGCTGAGAATAGACAAATCGCAGTCCCCGGAGGCAGTGCGGAGGGACACACCTCAACTGCAGCAGTGATGAGAAAGTAAGGACAACATACATCAAAATATTACAGTGTAAGAGCAGCTGCCATCCCCAGCCCATCTCTGCAAGGGATCTCCCATTTCCCTGCTGGAGGCTCCCTCCCTAACACTCCAGCCTTTGCTCACATCCAAGCTTCACCCCAAGCAAGTGTTGCAGGCATTTAGACAGCCTTCTAGGAAATCCACAAAAGCCTACCCAGTTTTCAGGAGTAGAGGCATCCTGCAACCCCAAAAATAAGTCAAGAAAAGTCAAACCGCAAGACTCGAGGACAGTTCTGCCTTCTATACTTACTTCCAGATGCCGGAGGGACTTGAAAGGGAAGATCTTCACAGCAGATTGCAAAACACAGTTTGGAACATGAACGAGCTAGAGAAATCAGAAAAGAAGTCTCACGTCAAGCTTGATTTGTGCTGCAATACCACCCTCCCGATGCATCGACTGCAGCACCCTGAACAGGTGTGTGTCCCCCCAGCTCGAGTGTTCACTAACAAGCTCTCCCCTGATGCTGGTATCAGCACTTTCTCCTGGCCCTGTATTTCAATAGAGCCCAAAGAGAAAAGCATGTTAGCCAGCACAAGACCATGGTCTGTGCTGTAGAGCTCCTTGTCTTCTCCCCTGCCCACATGGCTTCACCACTTTCAGAATCACAGGAAGATCTGACAGCTGGATTCCTCATCAGCCACCACTAAGAAATCTGCTAAATAAAGAAAAATCTAACTGCTGGAGTTATGTTTATTGAGCAACTGAGCTGACCTCACACCAACTGGTGGGAGGTGTGCATGTGCTTTTCACCAGAACAGGCCAAATAAGGCAAGTCACAAGCAGATACAGTGGAAAACAGAGTTGGTCTCTACGACACTGTTAGCATTAGACTGAGGTACCTGCAAACCTTCTCTCTTCATTCTGTAGTGCAGCCACAGGCTGTTTCACCACAGGGTACTTAGGCTGTGCTCACGTACCATAAAAGCAGCTTATGAAACCCAGCTTTTTATGCTTTCTGTGGACAGTACATAAACAGTACTTTAGACAAAGCAGGTAATGAAGCAGTTAACACTTCCACTGCGGACACCCGCATACAACTGGAGAGACCATCTCTGCCAGCTACGTTCACGCAGAAGTGACTCATCAGGTGCAGAACAGACATCCCAAGGCCTTGTCACCACTACCGCTTCCACAGACACAGCCCTGGTGGCGATGAATCACTGCCCACTGCCTGCCAGCTCTAACGCAGCATGCTGAACAGGACCATTTGTAGGGGAAGCTTGCACCGGGAAGCTCTGATGATCAGATTTAGGCAAATTTATTTCAGATGCTATCCTTGCTCTGTGTCCTGATCACCTCCTCTCCCTCCACTGCCTTAAGAATCTGATCAGGCTGGTATAAATTATTAGTTTCTCCAAGTTACCGCACCACAATGGGTAGCTTCCCCTTCCTTACAGGCTTGTTACAGAAAAAGCCCATTTTTTGGTTAACACAAGCACTCACCACAAAATCCTCCTGACTGCAGCGTCCTTCCCTTCCTCCTCCTGCCAGGGGACCCATGTTTCTCCACAGGCTCTGGGTCCCACTCCAGTTTCCATCCTGAGTACACTGCTACAAAACCCTCCCAACAACGTTTAGATAATCTCTCCTTTTAGATAATTTCTCGTACAGAAAACACTTTTAAAGACATCACAGGCCGCAGTGCTCAACCACAACAGCTCCTGAGCACCACTGTGGAACCTAGGAACAGTTGCTAATTAGCCTTCAGGCCCATTTCACCTCTACTACCCTCCTAGCTGTGCTCCGGTGCCAAGTATAGTCATGTGCAGCCTTGTAACACACGCCACCTTTCAAAAAGCTCTCTGAAGAATCCCAAGCTCCATACTTTTATCTTTATTACCACCTTCTTAAAAATCAATGAGAAACCTTACTAGCAACGTCCCACGCTGTGAAACAAACCAACCAGAACTGCTGCCCAGGCAGGAGCATGCAAGACTTAGAAATAAGCAGCAGAAAGTCTCAGAGTAGTGGATGTATATAACATGGAACTGCTCCGCTCAAATGCCCTGGCTCCGCTGCCTTGTGCGGGTCAATCATCACTCAGGGAGCACTCAGCTGTGCTCAGCTGCCAGATACTGCCTGGATTGCTCAAGCATTTCAGGAAATAATCATTTTCCCAACAATGTCAACACCTTACCAAGGTCAGAACACAATTGACCCCTGCTGCCCCTGTTTTTAACTCTGAAAAACTTTCTGCTGAGTCGCATGCCTGTTCCTGGCGACACACTATCGTGCTGAACTATAGCTCCATGTGACAGCCCTCCGAGAGCTACTCAACCTACACAGCGTGCACGTAAGGGGAGAAATGGGCACCAGAGGAGGCCACCCTGAAGCAGGCAGCTGTGCCTGCCACCTCCACTGCCCGGCCTCGCAGTACCCCTTGGCCCCTCGCATCCCCGGTAGGTAACGGACCTTCAGGGAATGCGTCTTCTGCAGGACGTCGAAGAGGAACTGCGCCTGGAGGATGGCGGCGGTCTCGGCGGGGTGCGAGGGCAGGGCCACGAAGCCCCGGTTCTGGTTGCGGGAGCCCAGGTGCTGCTCGAAGACCTGCGTGAGGTGCTGCAGGGTGGGGGTGAGCAGCGTCAGCGTGCTGGAGCCGTCCAGGACCAGGTCCCCTGCAGGGAAGGGGAAGGACGGGGCGGACCGTGAGCGCTGCTGCACACACCCCCCCCACCCCGGCCAACAACCGGCGCTTTCACCCCGGCCCGCCGGGGCCCGCCACTCACCCGCGTCCTGCAGCAGCCGCGCCAGGCCGTGCACCAGCGTCTCCGCCGCCGCCATCTGCGGGGAGGGGAGAGGCGGAGGCGGCGGAGGCCGAGGTGACCCCGGCCCGCCTGCTCCCGTGCCGCCGCCGGCCCTTCTCACTTCCGCGTTACCACAGAGACGCGCCCTTCCGCCCCACCAGCGAGGCGGCCGCCCGGGCTAGAGCGCCGCCGCTTACATCCGGTTGCCATGGAGCCCG
>JAHREE010000444.1:23799-62460 GCA_033628505.1 Tringa tobata
TGCAGTCGCACCCCCGGAGCCTGCCCACGTCCCTCCGCTCCCCCCCCCGACCCCCCAGCTGTGTCTGTGTGTCTGTCAGAACCCGTCCCCACGTCCAGTGGAGGGGTGTCTCTCCTTGTCACTGTCTGGTGCTCTGTCCCGGAGTGGGTTTTGTGCCCGTGTGTCTGTGTCTGTCTGTCGGCCGTATGAGCTCTGTCCCGTCCGGTACCTCTGTGAAGGGACAACCAGGGGACGGAGCAGGTCCTCGAGAAGTGCAGGGCTGTGGTGGCTTTTCCAGGCTAGTTCAGTAGCCTATGAGATTCACTGAAATATTTAAGCCTTATAAAATACTTCTGTATTCTTACTTTCAGTGTAGCCGTGTGGCAGAGATCCACAGGTTAAACCCTTCGTGCCTGCAAACTTTGTGTGTTTACTGTCTTACGTGTTGTCTTTCCATTCCGGTGTGCGTGTTCCCGTTCCTCCGCCGTGCTGGGGGAGAAGTAGGGGCTGCACAGCCCGCTCCCCTTTCGTTGGGCTTTGAGGCTGTGGCTGTCACAGCAGCATCCAAACGCTTCGTTGTACGCAGCAGCCCCCCTCCTGCTCCTCTCCTCCATGGACAGGCTGGTCAGTATGTCTTCCCAGGAAAATCTTCCCAGGCCTCTAATCCTTCTCCTTTTTGAGCTCTTCCTGTCTGTATCTGTCGGCCAGTCTTTTCTCCTCCTCTATCCCCAAACCAGCTTGGCCCCCCTGGCTTTATCCCTATCTTAACATCCACTCCTTGTCTAGACACTCCACAGTAAAATTATTCTTAGCCTGATGGCCAGGGGATTAGGGAAGAGCTGAGGAGATGGATGCAGGGCCTGACGGCTGTCTCCACGCAGCCCCTTGCTCGTGGAGATGGGACAACCTGCTGGAGCCCTCCCGGCCCATCTTTATTGCAAAGGGGCAGCGTGAACTGCTCCTCTCTGCCTCTCAAAGACCTGCCAGATGCATTTTTCTCAGCAAGACAGGAAAGCTCCTGCCCTGGCACTGTGGAGCAGCCTTTGGGGTCAGGGGATGCCCCGCTGGAGTCCCTGTTAGCAACATGTGGGAGATGCTGTAGCTGCCAGCGTCGCAGGGACGTGCCTGCTCGCTTTCCTGCAGCGCTCCTTTAGCCTAGGTGGTGGGTATGAGGCGCGGTGATTTAGGAGAGCCAGTCCTGTTTACTGGTGTGTGTGCGGAGAGAGCAGGGAGGTGTGAGCGTGCGCAGGTTGGCAGGCTGTGGATTTTTCTGGCCTCCCTTCGAATCTGGCCTGCTGGCATGACTCTTCTATTACTGAAAATTACTTCTAGTGGGAATGCTGAATCACGTACTCCCGACAACCAGGAGATACAGTGGGATGAAGGTATCACTCATTCAGTTTTCTTTACTCTTTTTTTTTTTCTTTCCCCTTTTGTCTTGCGTTCTTCTTATGGCAGCCCAGGCAGTGATGCCGGCAGGCTGACTGCTTCGGCATGATGCTCATTAGCAGAATTCTCCTTGATATTCATTTTAAGTTTCTCTTTTAAATTTTAACCCATTTCTAAGTCTCTTTGTGCTGAAAAAGAAAAAAAAAAATCTTTAGTCGTGTTTTACACCCATGAGATCTTTCCAGACTGCTGGCTTGTCCCCTCCCCATCTTAGTCATCTCATGTTGCGCTAGACAAATTTAGCTCCTAACCTTTCCTTATAAATCAATCCCTCTGGCCTACTGGCAATTTTTTTTGTGGCTCTTCTCTGAACTCCGTCTGTTGTGGGTAATAGAAGATCCAGGCCAGATCCGCGTAGGTGTCCGTCCAGCCTTTCTCCCAGAGGTTGCGCAGAGTAAGGGGCAAGTGGCCTCTAGTGGCCAGCCATCAATTAGTGCACCGAAAGGGAGCACCAGTGCTCCCAGGCCGTGGGCCTCTTCCTTCTCCAGAAGGCAGGAGAGCCTTAGGGTTAGGATCGGAGAATGGAGAATGCACCTCCCATCCTCACCCCCTTCTCGCACCCAGAGATGGAGACCCCTCCGGCAGCTCGGTCCCCAAGCCCCGCCGGCTCGGGGTGCCCGGGCATCACATCCCGACTGCACAGGATGATGGGCGGGGGATTGATGGAAACCCCGTGGGCACCTCGCAGTCCCTCTGAAATTTCAAAGCAAGTCCCAAGAGCTCTCTTGTTTTACTGCTAGTACAACTGTCTTGCTTTTAGCTGTTCAGTAGTGTCATTAGAGTGACATATTTTCATCATATTTCAGAATATGCTGCTTCGGTGGGTAAAGAAAGATTAAGTGCTGGATTTTCCTTCCCTTTTAGCTTCGTTTAGGCAGTCAGTCAGGCTGTAGTTTTAAACTCAGTGTAACACTTGCAAAGCTGGAGCCAGCAGAGTTCGTTGCATCCAGCAGTTCTGGCCGTGGGTTTCCTCCTGCCTGGAGCACGGATGCCCCTGCGAGCCTCTGCCTTGCTCCAGACAAACCTGGGCTTGACCTGAGACAAAGCACATTGTTTTTGCTTCACAACATTGCTGATAGTTTGCAGTTTCCTTTGGAGGCCCCACAAGGCACATTAGTGGCACCGAGTTGGAGCTGAGCATTATTTTTTTTTTGTTAAATTACCTTTACTGTTTTTTCAAGTTTTTAGCGATTCTGCCACTACAGGAGCTGCCATTCAAAGCCCCATTGTCATTTTATTATATATTGTATATTATTTAGTACAAAGTAGTAGTGCTTGCAACACGTTTTTGTAGGCAGTGTGTAGCTGTGAATGTTATGTCCCTTACAAATACTCAGTCCTTTCTTTAACAGTCGTGGTGCCATGGCCCTGCAGGACTGCAGAGCCAGCTTTCCTCGCCAACTCTTCCCACTGGAACGAAGCGTTCCCTGCCTTCAGTTTCAATGTGCTGCTCTTCGCTTTCATGGAATGATACCCTCTTCTTGAGTTAAATGTGAAAGGAAATAAAAGCCATGTATTACCCTTTTCTCTACCAGGTCTCCTACTAAAAAGCAGCTCCGTCTCTGCTTACAGATGATTTCCAGACCTTTCTCCTTTTTTCTGCTTTTTCTCTGGGAATGCTTTTGCTCTATCTTTCTTGGAAAACAGGGTGTAAAGTTGAAGATTACAGTTTAAGATCTACAGAGTAGATTGGGTATTTTCATTCTTTTCTGCCCTGTTCCTTATGGCCTGGACTCTGTATATGCTTTTTAGACATCTGTCTTGGCAGCATATTTCTCTTGAGCTGTTCAGGACTCATTGAGGACTTAAGTTACTGAGGAGTCCAATGAGGTGTGTTTGAGGGGTTTCTTCCATTAAGTTTTGCTTTGTTCCTGATAATGAGGATGGTTCATCAATGCATGCTTCATCAGTGGTCAGATTAGCTCCTCAAAACCTTGCCTTACAGATGACCCTGGGTTTTTTGGTTTGAATAAGCTAATTTTTTGATTTGAATAAGATCTTCAAGTAGGCAATATAAGCAAAGACTGTAGTAGCACCTTCTGGAGATCTTCAAAGTTAAAAGAAGGGATGATGAAGTGGCCTTACCGGTGTCACCTTTAGACCATCTGTTTTAGTGGCCTGTCTTGAACAGTGGCCCCTACTAGGTACTTCAGATGAGACAGTAGGAAACCCTTCAGCAGATCACCGGGATATAACCTATAACACTTCTTCCAAAGCTTTCATAGCTGGAGAATAGCTTGTTCTGAAAGATGGGTTTAACTTCTCTTAATTTTGTCATAAATATAACAACTTGTTACCCAGAGAGATGGCCAAGCTATCCTCTGACTTTGCGGTTTTTTCCTCCTTGATGACATCACTGACAAAAATGTTTTATTTTGCCAGTTTTGAATTCATTTGTATTCTACTCTTGTATTTTTAACAAATGTCTCTTTTCTTGTGCTGAGATGAGAACACTTTGCTTATCCCTGTGTCCAAAGCTCTGTGCATGTCCTTACATCTTCTCTCCTTCTCTGTATGAGTTCAGATGAGGTTCTCGAGATCAGTATCTTCCCAATGGCAGTGTCGGTGACATCTCCAATTCTTCCTGGGGTGCAGCCTGTGCTGAGCTCAGCCTTCACTGTTGCTGTAGATGATAGGATGACAGCTGTTTCTGTGTTGGTCTTCATCCCACTCCTTGTCAACCGTGGCACCTCATTGCCTTCTTTACTTGGCTTTTGAGCAGAGCACTCCCTGGGGCTGCCAGCAGGGTCTTCTGTGTCCCTCAGCCATGCCGGTGCAGACAGGGCACAGATCTGCAGCCTGAAGGTTGGCCTCTTTCCCCGTAACATGTGTTGTTTTGTGTTTGGTGTTTGAATGCTGAACTGTTGTTTGTCCTTGTGCCATCTCTCTGGCCTGTACAGACCCCTCTGAGGTTCCTTCTGGCCATTTTGGGACCTGCCCAATTAAAGCTAGGTGGCACAGGACCACTCTGCTGCCTGCTCCTGGCATGCCCTCCCAGCACCTGATCTATGCAACTTTATCCTTCCCTGGTGGTCAGTCATGCCCCAGCTGTGCACAGATGTGCTGGTGCAGAGGTGGCTGAGCGGTAACCCTTTCCTTCTTTTGCACAGCCCATGCAGGAGCTGCACGTATCTGCTCTCTCGGTCAGCCCTTGCACCCTCCAGGCAGCAGGTCCTTCGGAGGAGGACAGGGTCCCACCTGCCCTTGAACGGTTGGAGATGGTGCACAAAGCAGCGTGGGCTGGGCCGTTCTTGCCCCCTTGCCGCAGTGTGCCAGGGGACAGGCATGTCCTAGGATGCTGGGGAGGTTCCCCAAGGGCCGGTGAGGTGACCTCTCCCGGTTAGGAGCCAGGGGGGTTGAGGGCAGTGGCCAGCAGTCTCCTACGACATTCCCTTGTCCTGCCCTCTCTCCACAGGTTATGCCACTCTCCAGGTTTGCTGGGTGCCTGCCGGTGAAAGAAAAGGGTTGATATTTTGCCCAGGCCCTTAGGTCCTGAACCAAAATGGCAGCTGGAGAGTCCCCTCCCGTAGGAGATGTCTTCATCGACCTGCAGCAGGTGAGGTGGGAATCCAGCAGCAGCGGGGCTGTCTCTTCCCCGGGGACGGTGCTCCTGCCAGGCTGAGTGCGGGACCCGTGTCCTGGCAGCCAGCAGGAGACACAGCCTCCATTCTCCGGGGAGAGGTCTGCACGAAGGGTGCCCCAAGGCTGCCCACGAGCCCACACCGGCTGCCCACGCAGACAGCAAGCTGTGGTTCCGAAAAGGCCAGAGGTTGCTCTGTGGGGTCCTTGTGCCTTCGCATGCTGTGGGGTGGGGTAGGCAAACGGCAGGAGAAGCTGGGCAGCTTGCAGTTAGGCTCTCCCCGTTTAGGCTGGGCTCGGGACGCCCATGCTGAGGTGAGAGGAGAAGCAGTCTCCACACCGGCGCACAGCTGGGAACAGCTGGGGGATCCTAGGAGAGGCACAACTCGCCTAAAGCCGCCTCGCTCCCTCTTTCTGCCCAGCACAGACAGATTTGTCACAGTTGGGCCTCCTCCTGTTTCCATGGAAACACGGGAGTCCACAACAGCTCCGCGCTGGCATTTCGGCTATATTGACGGAAAATTTTACCAGCTGCAGCTGCTCGGGAGGCAGAAAGGACAGGAGTCACCTGGCGATGCTCTTCTCGAAGCGTCTCCACCAGCAAAAAGGCAGAGAAGCGTCCATAGCCCAAAACAGGAGGAAAACAGGCAGAAAAGCCTGAAAGAAGGCATGCCACAGAGGAACGGGGGGCCCCAGGAGTGCGGAGGGGAGGTGGGAAGACACAGGGTGGTCACTGAGCCAAGGGCAGCTCACCAGAGCAGGGATGCGGTTTCCCAAGGGGAAATAGGGAGGAGGTCTAAGAAAGAGGGGGATGGCAGACTGGGCAAAGGGAGGGCAACAGTTAGATGTGAGGAGAGAGAAATTCCAGCTAAACGCGAGCTACACATCTCCACTGGTAGCAAAGACCAGTCATTGACATAGTCCCTTGATACCTGCCACTCAAGGGAGGTGTGGAGGACCACTAAGGTATCTCAGCAGAGTGTGGCTTGGAGGCTTGCTGGTCCGTTCTGGCTCTTGGTTTTGAGCGAAACTGTGCCTCTAAGTGAGAAACTATGCCTCAGCCCTGTCGTGTGGAGCCTGCTGCTCCTCAGCAAACCCAGCACCGTTTGCAGGGCGTGAGGATCCAGAGGGCTGTAGGGGTCTGCAGTGTTTGATTCTTGTCTGGCGATTTCTGTGCAGGGCAGAGATCGCGCAGAGAAAGCCTCTCCTGGTGCCGAGGATGATGAGGACTTGGATAAGACTTTGTCAATCGAGAGATTTGGGGACCTCATAAGCAAGTCAGCATCAAGCAATCTGGAGAAGCAAAGACGCAGCTACAGTGAGAGAGATTTTGAATGTATGTAGGTTTGAACCGTTGTACTTACTTTCACCCTCGCCGCCAACCCTCGCGCAGCCCCACATGCTCCTCAGCCTTGTTAGTCTGCTATTCACTTCCTCCCTTCAGAGCATTCCCAGAGTGCTACGTACACCCGGTTTAGCACCAGTGCCCATGGCCTCTTCCCAATCTGTTCCCTGTTTTCCCCATCCCCAGTGGCGTAGATGCTGCCCAGCCCAGGATGTTGGCTCACCTCCTCGCCCAATGTCAGGGACCTCTGTGGCCACTTCCTCCTCATTGAAATTTCCAGTTTGAAACTATTTTTCTTCCATATGGCTGCAAAGAAACATCCAAATGTGGCCAGAAGCCAGGCTGTCCTCCCCAGTCTGAAAGCAGATGGCTCCAGTCAGACATGCCTGTGTATTTCTAAATAGCAACCATGAAACCATCAAGCTTATCTGCTCAAAGAACAGACTGCAAAATAAAAATGGGGTGTGAATTTAAAATGCTGTAGCTATCTCACCTGAACTCCTCTGATCAACATATTTATTCCTCTAATTGCCCTTCCACCAGGAAGGCAACCAGTCTGCCCAAACTCACTTTGGCTGTAAAATGAGAGTGTGCCCACAAGAGCGGCCATAAGCTCTTGCCTGGTGTAGGTGAGTCGCATTGGTTTGTAGTAACAGCAGTGAAGGGCAGGAAGAAGAGTCCCCCAGCCAGCAGCCTGCTTGTGTGGTGGACGAGTAGCAATGGTTGGGAGAGTTTCGCACTCTCTGGCTCTCCACAGTCAGACACTGCTTATTTTCCAGCTTAGCTTTGATGGGATACCACCTTGGGAACATTATGTTCCAAGTATATCACCAGGCTATTTTCTGCTTGGCCATTCATTTCCAATGGCTGTTGTAAAAGTTTGCTGGTAAAAGTCTATGACTGTAGTGCACCCCAGCTGCTACTTTCTGCTTGTGTCATTTCTCTACAGAGGCTCCATTCAAATAGCACTTTCCACCTGAGCACAGAGTCACTCGCACACATGGCTGCAAGGTGCTAATAGCTTTGCTGTGGGTTGAATACCTGTTCTGTGCTGGTAGGGCTTACCTGCTCAGAAGCTCTGCCTGTGTGCACAGGTGTGGGGGCTGGCTTGGAGGACACGGACAACCTGCTTGAGCATGCATGGCAGAAGCTTCTTTGAAAATTTGACTAGAGATTTGTACTGTTTGGGTTTTTCCTTTGTCAGAATCAAACTTGTTTTCCTCTGACCTCCTTGACGTATCCCTGTTATAGAATCATAGAATGGTTCAGGTTGGAATGGACCTTAAAGATAATTTAGTTCCAACCCCCCTGCCATGGGCAGGGACACCTCCCACTAGAGCAGGTTGCTCAAAGCCCCATCCAACCCAGCCTTGAATACTCCCAGGGATGGGGCATCCACAACTTCTCTGGGCAACCTGTTCCAGTGTCTCACCACCCTCACGGTAAATAATTTCTTCCTATGTCTAATCTATATCTCCCCTCTTTCAGTTTAAAACCATTACCCCTCATCCTATTGCTACACTCCCTGATAAAGAGTCCTTCCCCATCTCTCCTGTAGGCCCCCTTTTAGGTACTGGAAGGCATTATATCGGACTAGTTGTCTAGAACTACGTAAATCCTGGTTTTCAGAAGTTTTATGCAGTTCGTATTCATAAAGCTGGAAGGTCTGGTTAGGTCATTAGGCGTTGAAAGATAATATATGAGCCCATGGAGGTGAATGCTCTCTGGGTTTAGAAATGTTTCCTGCCCTATTCAAAGCCAGGAATTCCTAATATGTAGGTTCTTCCTTCTGGGCTCCCTATCCAAATTACTTTTTCATATCTCTTGTATCAAGTTCACTGAGAAGTGAAATCAAACATCTAGGACACTGGTTTGGCAATAACTTTCTGTACAGGCAGGCAGTGCAAGGAAGGGAGCAGGGAAGGAGAGCAGGGGCTGGCCACACAGGAGTTGCAAGAAGACAGGGAGGAAGAAGAGGGAGGCGAGAAGCCTTTTGTGTTTGGCAGAGGTATGTTTTTCCCACCTCCAGGCCACCTCTGTGGAGGCTGTGATCAGTTGAACACAAGGAGTGCTGAGCGCTGGGGTGAAGAGTAGGGCCACCCTTTTCTGCACCAGATGCAGCCCAAGGCTTTGATTTCCTTCTGATCCAAAATGTGAACCTTTCTGTCTTGGGCTGATGGCAACAAGCTAGAAGGGGAACGTGGGGCATGTCCTCACCAGCAGCTGTGTGCTGTAGAAGGAGCAACGAGTGTACAAATGGGACCTTCCTTGCTTCTTACATGAGAACTTTGTGGCTGGGCTGTCTGTGGCACACAGAGCAGCGCTACGGGGGGGCAGCAGTGGGGCAGCAGTGGGGCAGCAGGGCCCTTCTGCCAAAACCTGTGAGTGGAACAGGGTACGTCCAGTTAAGTCGAAGAACTAGAGGACACTTGGGAGGCAGAAGTGTTTATAAATAGAGCCCAAACTCTTTCCAGTTTGCAGATGTCTGACCATTCCTAATCTCCTCTAATCTTGCCACAAGCCTCTCCTGCTGAACCAGAGGAGTGTGTGAAATATCCCTGCTGTTCCCAAGGGGGGAAACAAGGGAGAAAAGACTTGAGAAACCAAAGGAAAGGAAACATGACAGCAGAACAATGAACCTGCCTGGCTCTCCCAGGGAGAAGGTTACAGCTTCCATTGAAAACGTCCTTTGAAGGTAGTTTTCACTATAAACAGATTTTGCTGCCATGTCACAGGAAAGCTGGGAAGGAACCAAATCAAAACAGACTGGAAACAATTCCTCAGGAAGAGCTGCTGAGCAAAACCCCCTTGCGAAGTGGCTGGTGCCCCCGTCATTTTGCTGCTCCGGGTGCAGCCCCAGGATCTGTGCATCCTGCAGACTGTCTATGGGAGCCTTTGTGCCTGCAGCTAGACCTTGCAGGAATGGCTTTCTTCTCTCTTGCAGGGAGATGCTGAGCTTACCCTCTTCCCTGCACGGTGCCTTATCGTTGTTTTTGAGTGAAGGCTTAGAAATGCCATTAATTTCTTCTCACTCTGTAATTCCCATGACACCCAGGTCAAGCCTATATGAATTTCTCTTTGTAGATTAAAGAAAAGTCATTCTGCCCTGTTTCTTACCCTGGTTTTTAAAAGACAGCCTCCTAATTGGACCTGCATTTCAGAGGCTGGTAGGCATAAGCCCTCACAGTACCTGGGATGTGGACTTAGGTTGCATCTGCACTAAAAAGCTTGGTCTGTGGTTCCTGTGGGTGTGCAGGAGGGACTTTGCTGCCAAAAACCTGGGGGATTAACAAGGTGCATCTACTTAACTCGAAGAACACTAGGCAGGAAAGAAATGTTTGTAAAGTGCCCAAATTGTGCTTGTTTGAGAATGCAAGAAACGTTTCCCTATGTTTAGGAAGGGGATGGTGCCTCTGGCAGGCCGCTGCAGCTCTGTGTAGCCATGCGAATGGCTTTCGACAGCACTGGGAGAGGAGTCCTGCCTTCCCCAGGGCGGTGAAGCTGCCTTGGGGAGGTTTGGCACTGCATTGGGGCTGCCTCCCCAGCCACCCCAGACTGGACACAGCCTGCCGCATCACTGAGAGAGCTTTGCTATGTCCCTGTGGGCTGGTGGCTCTCCTTGCCCTTCCTGGCCCTTGATCTCCAGACCATGCTGTTTCCTGGAGGGGCGCCTGGCAGGTTCCTCCCAGCCTCTTCCTGCCCCTGACTCTCTTTTTCTCTCTCAGTCCACCGCCAAACCTCGCACCACATCCATCATCCCCTTTCCACTCACCTCCCTTCTGCCCTCAAGTTCCAAAAGAGGCCTCCCCGTGCCAGCAGGAGGAAAAAAAGGAGGAGGAAAAAGAAGAAAACCTCGTTACCCCCCTCGGAGGTGACCCCCACCATCCAAGAAGAGGACGAGGAGGGGGAAGAAGAGGAGGAAGAAGAAGAAGAAGAAGAAGAAGAGGAAGAAGGAGAGTCTGAGGCAGAGGAGGCCCAGGTGAAAGAGATCTCTGCAGAGTCTGAGGGCGAAGCTCGTGGGAAGGACACATCCCCTAAGCTGGAGCCCCCAAGCAAACCAAAGGCAAGGCTAGGGCATCCCTACCTGGATGGGGCTTGGAGGCTGGGGGAAAGTGGAGGGAGGGTTGATGCCAGGAGGGTGCCAGGCTGTATGGTCACGGGACCTTGCTGCTCAGGGGAAAGAGGTTGTGTCTGCAATATTGCACGAAGGGTGGTTTTGTCCCTGCCTAGCAGACATGGGCACTGGAGGCCAGTGATGGATAAGCCATTGCTTGGGGTGGATGTTGGGGAGGGTGTGCATGACTGTTTTGGCGGTGTAAGACCCATGGGGGAAGATCAATGTGACTGGTGGTGTTAGGGTGTATAGGATGTGGGGAGGGGCTCAATATGGCCAGCTCCAGGGTATGGGGCACGTGGGGAAAGTCGGCGTGGCCCTTTCTAGGCTGTGGGGAAGTGGGAAGGATCTGCATGTCGGGGACTGGGGAGAAGTCTGCCTGTCCTGGCTCTTGCTGTCAGGACCATTGTCTCTGCAGTTCACCATCGGCAGCGATGAGGAGGAGTCTGGCAACGCTCTGGCCCCTGCGCAGTTCCACGTGGAGGAGGAGTGTGGCATCCTGTCCCCCGTGCCACGCTTCACTGACCTGCTGCAGGAGAAGGGCCCTCCCTCCCTCCGCAGGTAGGGAAACGTGTGCCGAGCTGCCCGCAGCTCTCCTCTGCTCAGGGTCACCACACAGACCCTGTCCCCAGCAATTGCAGCTCTGCCCAGCCTGAGCTTGCCTGCTGAGCCAGAGGGGACAGGGGGCCCCGAGGGAGAGTGGCTGTGAGCATCACAGCTGCTCACCGGTGGGACGGTCACTCCCTGAGGACCTCTGTGACCTCCTTGGGTCTGTGGAATCCTTAGGTGCAGGTCTGGGGGCAGTGGGTTGCACACGTGGAGTACTCTTCCTCCCAGTTAACTTGCGCTGTCATGCTGACCTGCAGGCTGGGAAGCCCCAGGAGGCTCGGCCAAGTCAGGGAACCACGAGGCCATTGACTCAGAGGTGGGTCCCCAACACGGACCACCTTCTGTGGTGGGGAAGGGGCAATCCTTAAGTGTTGGGACAGGTGACTCCTGGCTCTGTTCCTTCTCAGGGACTTGTTGGTCAGGGCTGGGCTGAGGGACCTCAGTCCTGAGAGGGGCTAGTGCCCATCCTTACTCACCCCGTTTGCAGCCATCGGTCTCTTTGGTTCTTACAGCCTCCCTGGGCCTCGGGAACGTCTGTCTCGCGGGTGGGAGAAGCGCAAGCCCTGGGGCCAGGTGGCGAGCGGACAGCGGGTTACCTATGACTTGAAGGAGAGGATGTGCATCGGCAGCATGACCACGCTGGAGAGCGCGGCGTACCAGCGCGTCCCCACGGATGAGGCCGAGGCCCAGATGCTGGCGTCTGCTGACTTGGACGGCATGAAAAGTGAGGCTTTGCAACACTACTTACCCTACTCGTGCGCGTGTCCCTTGCTCCTCCCTGCTTTGCCCTCCTCCCTGGCAGCTCCAAGCATGGTCTTTGGTCTGCTGCAGGACCTGGTCCTCACCTCCCTGTCCCCCAGACCCTGCTGTACCAGCCCTGGCTCCTCTCCGTCAGCTTTGCAATGTCCACAGCGCCTGTCCCTGCGTTTCCAGCACCTCTGTGCACACCCACCCCACAGCTGCTTGCTCCTCCACCCGCCCCACTACCCTCTCCGGTTCAGGGCTCCCTGTGTTTCCCTGAGCCCCAGCTCTCTCCTCTCCTGACACACTTTCCCGGCGACCAGCCCCGCGTGCGACACGCCAGCTCTGGTATCACAGAAGAGCTGAGGTGAGGAGCCTTCCCTCTGCTCCGCTCTCCTGGCGGAGGGAGAGGCAGCTGCCCCCTCCGGAGCGCCTGGGAGGGGGACTGCCCCCGTGCGCGTCGTGAGGGCAGACAGAAGAGACGTCATGGAAATGCACGCTCGGGGCCCGAGGACATGGAGAATTCAATAGGTTGCTCTGCAGGCTGGAGAGGGAGGGAGACACCAGAGGGGAGCGAGGCAGAGAAGCGGTGCTGCACGCACAGCCTGGCTGTCCCCGGGCCACGGGCACTGCCTCCCTGGGCAGCCGGCACGGGACTCCGCAGCAGAGCGAGGATCTTGCTCCCGAGGAGCCGGTGGGCAGCCCCCCACGGAAGCATCCCTAGGTGGAGCCAACCCTCCCGGGACCTCATCAGTCCCCAGGGGCTGCAGCAGCCGGCAGCTTCATGCCCCTTGAGGACGGGAGGTGGGCGCCGGGGCTGGCCTCGGGGCTGCGGTGAAGTCCCCCCAGGGACAGCTTGATATCTGCACGTCAGCCTGGCTACCCCGGCCCCTCCTCTGAAGGTGGGTGGCTCATGGCACCTGACCCCTGAACTCCGCAAGGACAAAATGACAACCCTTCGAGAGAGAGAAGAGGCAGCGAAGGAATCGGAAGGGGGCAGCAGCCCGGAGATAGCGATAAGCACCTGCATTCGCAACTCGCTCGGCTATGAAGACTTTGATGAATTTGCCTTCAATTTTGAAGACTATGATTTATGGGAAGCCATCAGAAACCATCTGGGCTACCCAGGCGGGGAGCCCACCTGTAAGTACCGGACCAGTGACTCCACTGTTGCAGCTGTAGATCAGAGCCCCCAGCTAAAGTGCGTATCCCCTACCCTGTGTATGCTGTCTGCACCCTCTCTGTGTCAGGTTGGTCCCCTGGGTTAGAGGAGGTAACTGGTGACACCAGAGGAGCTGCCTGGTCTCTGTGTGTCTGTCCAAGGTCCTTGTACAGATCTGTGTCATAGTGCTGAGGTGCTTCCTTGCGTGTGTCTCATTTGAGCAGCTCCAGAGGCAGCTGCATCTTGCTGTTTGTGCTTATCAGGATGTGGCCCGTGCCACAGCCAGAGAAAATAGCTGCTGCTCCGAGGTGTGTATAAGGGCAGAGACATTTTCCCTTCCATCTGTGGCAAAAGGTGATGGTGTGCCGCTGCTCTGTTGGCCAGAATTTGAGCTGAGCTGCAGATCTGACAGCAGCGGTGGGTATCAGGTTCTTGGCTCTGCACTTAGTCCCCGTGTCTGCAGGCTTGAGTGTGGCTGTGAAACTAGCTAACGGCAGACTGGCCGGGGTACCTGGATGGGGGAAAAGAGGAAGGAAGCAAGAGTGGGAAAAGCAGGGAAGGAACGAATAGGAATTGCGAGAGTAAAGAGTGTCTTTCTGTTCTCTGCATCTGTTTCTGTACCCACGCATCCCTTGCGGAGAGCTGGATCTCTGAGCCCTCCCGGGGACCGCGCAGAAACCGGAGCCTTACTCCCACCTCGTGCAGGTGGTCCTTCCTTGGCAGGTGGTGGTAACTCACAGTTAAAAGGTGGCTTTGTGTGTCACCTTGGGAAGGACGCTGTTCACAGCCATAGCTCCGTGGCAGCTGTGGTGCTTCTCTGGATGGTGTGTTAATTTTTCAAGGGATTTTAGGAGCGCACGTGGGAGGGTCCCAGAACTAGCCCGTTCACTGGCTTTGCATGCAGGATTGGGGAAGCAAAGTGCTTGCAACAGGGACTCAGGATGCCTCAGTTCAGTTTCTGGCTCTGCCACAGCCTCTGTGTGATCTCAACGCTTAGCTTCCCCAGCCTCCCCGTCTCAGCATCATGTTCTCTTTCTCAGCTGGCCCATCTTTACAAGCCTTTGGGGAAGAAATGTCTGCCTGTGAGCTTCTGCAAGGACCAGCAAGTGGGAATTTGCTTCTGGCTGGGTCCCCACTTGTTACTGTAAATTGATAGACAGCAAAGTTCGAAATAGAAACCTGGAGCAAATTGGTTCCCATCAGCTGTCCTGACCTGAGCAAGCTCTACATTAAAAGTGTGAGAAATTGCCCCAAGTTCACTGGGAAAGGATGGCTATTCTTGGGAAGGTAGAAGGGGCAGATTGCTTCTGCAAGGTGTGATATACGTCACTTATAAAGTGGGGAAATTTGGCTTGCTAGCAGTTAACACATTCATTGATTGCTACACCTAATACTGCAGGTGCTTGAAATAGGATGTGCTGTACCGTCAGCTCTTAATTATTTCTGCACAATAAGTCCACACTGTGGATTAATTCTGCAGAGGGATATGGCAGACACCAGAGTCAGTTCTGTGCGGAGGCAGCTCGCATCCAGCCAGTGCCACTTACTCAGATATTCACTCCATGGCTGTACCTCTTCCTGGACCAGCTGCCATCCAGGAGGAATTCAGTAGCTTTTGAGCAGAGCAGAATCCTTGTCGGACCTGAGCTGGTTTCCTTGCACTCCTTTCAGTGTTCAGAGCATGGGGAGTGCTGTGAAGCGACACCTTGGTGACAGCAGGGATGAGCTGGGGTCCAGCTGTCCCTATCACATTGAGCTTGAGCTCAGCATCAGCCAGGAGAGACTTGGGCTCTGTGAAGGGCAGGGCAGGAGCTTTTTCCAGAAGCCATCATAGGGTTGTGACTTGTTGCATGTTGATTAGGATTTTGTTTAGTCTAATTTGGAATTTTTCCTTGCTATAACTTAACCACTGGGGTGCGTGGGAAGCGTGCACCATCCCTGTGAGGCCAGGCTAGCAAGTTCCTCTCTGGTACTGGTGCAACTACTCTGAGACCTCTTTCCAGGCTTCCTGCTTGTGGATAGAGGGTAGCGAAAGGAGGGATGTAGGACCTAACACTGGAATTGAAGGCAATCGCCTGCTGAGTTGGACTGACCAGCACAGGCACTCTGGGGGAAGAATTTAACGGGTGCAAAGTTGTATTTGTCATCATCAGGTTTAAGCTGGCAGGAGAGGAATTTGGTCATCCCAAGAAATCTGACTGATGGAAGCCCATGTGGCAAGAAGATCTTCTGAAGGAGGCTGTAGGAGATGCTGTGTGGCAGGTCACATTCCAGTTTGTTGTAGTGGAGCCACCACAGGAGTCATGCTCTGTCCTCAGACATGGTCACTGTCCCGTGCTCTGCTCCTGGGGAGCGCTGGAAAGGAGGTGCAGCAAGAGCTGTCCTTGGCTGCGTCATCTCATTCTGGGGAGTTTGGCTTTGAGCAAAGAGGGCAGAGCTGTGCCCTGGGCACATCACCCTTTGGTCTCAGTCCAGCATCCTGTCCTGAGTAAGGACCCCAGACTTCAGGTGCTCACTTGAGCTTGACTTTTAGTTGGAAGAAGCACAAATCTGGTAGGACACAGAAAAGCTCTCTGGAGAGTAGTCTGGAGCACCTGAGCTGGGCTCCCCATGGGACTCCCAAAGCCAGTGCCCTCTTCCAAAACTAAGTCCGTGTGTCCACCCTGCTGCTGTGGGTTGTTCTCCCCAGCTGGCATCTCAGCGACCACAAGCACTGCCGAGGGAGAGCAGCAAGTGGCTCACTTCTTTCTGTAGGGCTCTGGAGGTGTGCCTTCACCGGCTCGCTCTGAGCCTGCAGCACTCCAGCTCTTGTCCCTGTCAGCAGCGTGGGAGTCACCGGAGATGCTGGCAGGAAACTTGGCTCCTTCTGTTTTATCTGTCCTCCAGCCGTTCAGTGGCTGAGGCTGAAGGCCCATGAGTATGTTCAAGGGATATTGTGGAAGAGCACTGCATGACAGGTTGGCGTCACCACGGAGGAGGCTTGCCGTGCTCCTGGTAAGCACTCTGTCTTGCTGGCCAGTGTCCTCTGGCCCTGTTCTTCTAGGAACACGATGAGAATGAGTCCCAGGGTGCACGGGAGAATGAGAAGCTACAGGGATTGGAACAAAGGTGACGGAAGCCAAGATGATCATCTGCCTGGTGACCTGTTTGTTTATGCAGGAATCCACACCAAGTGCAATGAAGTGGCTGCTGAGCACACAGCAATTGAAAAATCCACACAAAAGTCCGAGGAAGGAAGACCCACTCATGCAGGGCTCCCAGAAATGTTTGTAGTGGTGGGCAGTTTTTGGCTCCTATCGACACTGCAGAGCAGTAAGTGGAGCAGGGAGGAGTCCAGACGTCCACAGGACGTGCATCAGCAGGGCAGCCAATGGGGGAAAATGCCCTGAGGCTCAGTATTGATTCATTTTATATTTAATCTAGCGACCCAGATTTCCCAGGAGCAAGGCCATGGTATGCCTGGCCTGATGCTGGGCTGGGTCTTCCCATGCCAGAGATGCACGGATATTTTCCTGCAACATCAAAGAGACCACTTGGCCTTTAAGCCCAGTGCTTTTCACTACCTCTCATGCCCTGAGAGCTGCAGGTCTTGAAGACAAGTGCAGAAAGGTACGTGGAGCCTGAACATTCATCCCCGCCAACAGAAAGCTGCCAGGGAGAAGATGTTGTCTGTGCCTTACAAAGCAGGGCCAGCAAACCTCGATGGACCAAAGCTGAACAGAAGCCCTGACTCTGTGATCTGCCTGGGGGAGTCTGCCCATCCTGGAGCCAAGCCCTGAGGCTTTCCCCATCCCCATGGGCTGTCTGTGCTGTGGAAGGTACACTTGCTGTCCCTGGGTAGTGTCCAGGGAAACTACTCTCCATGACAGGCTGTCACCCAGGTGTTGTTTCTCTGGCATTGCAAACAGGGCTGGCACCATTGTGGCCAGGTTTTGGTGGGTGCTGGCTAGCCAACAGCACTGGTAGCTTGGTAGTGGGCCTGTAATGCAGCCTTTCTGGAGGCTTCAGGAGGCTTCGGTTTGGCCAGCTGAACTCTGTAAGGCAGACCTTTCAGAGGGCATTACGGCGGCACGGCGGATCAGCTAGAAACAGCGATACCTGGAGTTAACTGCCCAGCCTCCGTGCCAGCCCCCGTCTGCACTCTTATCCTACAGCCTCATCGCACAATTAAATAAAACAGTCATTGATATTTCCATGTCTCTCCCAGACCAGCAGCTAAATATCCTTCCCCTTCACTGCCCTTTATGCTTGCTGAGCACCAGGCCTTCCTCCAGTGGGAGAAATGAGCCCCAGCCAGGTGCCTGCCTGTGCTGTCTGGGTGTAGAGTTGTGCTGACAAGGCTTCAGGTTGCTTTTTGTCGAGGGAGTTCATGCACCATTTATTCGGGTGCCACGGATAAAGGTTTTCACAGTGATGCTCCAGCATGTATGCACAGCCTGGGAGGAAGCCTTCTTCTCGAAGGAATTAGCTCACAGGTGTCTGAAAGAGCTGAAGGTAGGCAGATGAGGGAGGAAGGATCTTCAGAGGTCTGGAGGATGCTGGTGAGTTCTCCAGCTGCCAGGGCTTTGCTAGCATAAGCTAATGAGAGAAGTGGGGGGGCTTGGATATGTTCCCCTGCCAGACAATGTGTTTCCACTAGACAAACTGGTGGTCTTTTTTCCTTTCCTGTGTTTTCAGGCCACCGTTTTGAAGACAATCCCGGTGTGAGGAGGCATCTGATGAAAAAACCATCTCGTAGTCAGATCACCAGGACAAGCAAAAAATTAGTGTCAACTCCATCTGTCAAGAAAAAAAAGAAGAAGAAGAAGTTGGATAGAAAGCCCCATGAGGTATTCAAGTGCTTCCTCCCACACTTGTTCAGAAGCCATAAATCAGGACTAGAAACAGGCACTTTATGAAGTGATAAATGTGGTTTCAGTAGAACTAATTCTTTACATGACCTTGGGGGTGACATTTCAAGCTCTTTTCCATTATCACGAGGGCTGAAAATACATTTTTTTTCATTAAAAGCAGAGATTTCTCTGAAATCACAAAGCTTCAACCTTAGAGAAGATGTAAAAAAGTCACAGAAATGGTAGTGCTGTTGTGGAAGTTGGCAGCACATTAATGTCACCATCTCTGGTAAGTGTGGGAAATTTTGGGGGAAACAAAGAAGCAGGCAGAAGACAAAAATGTCACAGTTTGGTAGAGGGGTGCAGCAGTGTATCATTCTCTCTCGTCTGCCCACACCATCTGACTTGGAGCTTTTTGGTGCCCCATGTGCTGATGGACGGTCCTGCTGTGCTGCCAGTGATATTTATCCTGGCTGCTTCTGTTCACCCAACCTCTGGTTAACTAAGGCAGGTTTGCTCAGGCAGTGCTTTAGATCAAGTAGTACCTTGAGAATAAACCCGAGTGTATTGTTGATAGAGCTGTGTACATCAAGGGAAGTCTCATGTCCTCACTGTAATTCACAATAGGTGTTTGTGGAGCTGAACGAGCTGGTGGTGGATAAGAACCAGGAGATGCACTGGAGGGAGACGGCCCGCTGGATCAAGTTTGAGGAGGATGTGGAAGAGGATACAGCAAGGTGGGGGAAACCCCACGTGGCTTCACTGTCCTTCCGCAGCCTGTTGGAGCTCAGGAAGACGATTGCCCACGGTGAGTCAGGAACCATGGGCCAGGGTTTGCATCTTGCCGTGAGACAGATTTTGCTAGACAACTTCTGTCACTGTTTGGCCCCTCAGTGGAGGTGCTCTAACAGTGTCTGTGTCCACGGTTCACGTAGGGTCTGCAGAGACAGACCGTCCTGCAGACCATTTGCCAGGGATTGCAGTAGCCCAAGGACGCCTGTGTTGGTTCCTTGCTCTGCTTTGCTGCTCTCAGACATGTGGCAGCTGTGACACCCAGCTGTGGTTGGGCCAGCAGCTCTTTGGTGTGAAAGGGCAAGTTTCGTCAGGATGGGAGACCAAAACGAGAGGGAAGTACAAGAGCTACCAGTGCGTCTTGAAGCTTTTGGGTTCTCTTGGGACAAGGGTTTACACAGAGGATGTGGGACACCTGGACTTGGTGCATTTCTTAACTGAGATAATCTGTACCCCAATCAAAGCCTTGCTCCTGGTGGGATGGCTCTGTGTCTCCAGAGTGTGCATGTGGTGGGGAGCGCTGCACACTAGGAGCAGGGCTCTTCCTCTCCTTCTGGCAGGTGCCGTCCTCCTTGACCTGGAGCAGACCACGCTGCCCGGAATCGCTCACCTCATGGTGGAGACCATGATCATCTCTGACCAGATCAGAGCAGAAGACCGAGCCAACGTGCTGCGTGCCCTGCTGCTGAAGCACAGGTGGGTGGCACGTGGCTGAGGGCTGCCAGGGCTCGGGGGTTGGCTGCGAGCCCCAGGTAGCAAGGGAGGTGGGTCCCCTCATGGCCACCACTCTCCCCCTCAGCCACCCCAATGATGAAAAAGAGGGTTTCTTCCCGAGGAACCACTCCAGCTCCAGCATGAACTCCATCGTGGGGAACCACCACCACAACCACGCCACCGACACCTGCGTGCCCCTCATGGGGGAAGAGCGTATTGAGATGGCTGACCCCAAGGCAAATGAGACTGAGTGCAAGGAGGTGAGGGTGACATGGGGGGCTAACTGCTTCTTTTTCCACACCCTGGGGACAACTGTTGGCCAGCAGCAGCCCTTGGTGCCCACTTCTGGGCCCCTTCATGGCAGGGGGGAGGGCTTGTTCTTGCAAGGGCTGAGCTCCCCTGGATCACCTGGAGAGCTGGAAATCAGGTCGCTGCATTATGATTTCGGGACCCAGTTTTAGCCTCACACTGTGTTCAAATGTCTGCTTGAGCATGCAGTGGCAGCGACAGCCCTGGCACTTGCAGGGTGGCCGATTGCTGTGAGGGTGCCCTGCCTGTGGAGCAGGGTGTGAGGTCCACAGCCGAGGGAAGCCAGCAGCTGGGACCACACAACTGCTCGCTGACTCCTCCCACCCCAGTAGGGTAGGGAGAAGAGGCAGAAAAGGAGGAAAAGGAAGAAAATCATGGGTTGAGATAAAGACAGTTTAGTAGAACAGTAGTGGAAGAGGAAAATAATCATAATAATGGTAAAAGAATATACAAAATTAAGTGGCACAACACAAGTCACTCTCACCACCTGGTGACTGGTTGCCCAGCCTGTCCCAAGCAGCAATCGCAGATCCCTGCCTCCTGGCCAACCCCTATTTATATACTAAGCATGACATCTATGGTATGGAATATTTCTTTGGCCAGCTTGTCCTGTCTATGCTCCCTCTCAGCTTCTATGGGAAGCTGAAAAAGCCCTTGACTAATATAAATAGTACTTAGCAACAACTAAAGCAATATATGTTATCAACATTCTTCAACATTCTTCTTATACTGAATCCAAAACACAGCAGCTATGAGAAAGAAAATTAACTTTATCCCAGCTGAAACCAGGACATAAGCTAGTGGGGTGCAAGGCTGTGTAGGGAGACCAAGGCATGAGGACTCTGTCCTTACTTGTTTATATTCTTCCCCGGCAGAAAAACTTGCATCTCCATAACTCTGAGGGCCACCGTAAATACCTGAAGCTGATGGAGAAGATTCCTGAAGATGCGGAGGCCACAGTAGTCCTTGTGGGTAAGAAGTGGCATGTGGAGACCCCCAGGGCCAAAGAGACCAGTTCAGATCCTGGTCTGACCCAACTGTCTGTGCCCTCCCTCCTGAGAGATATTTGGACATCTTGTACATGTTCCCAAAGTTCAGCTGGGGAGGGAGCCGTGTACGCTCTCTCCTTTGGTGGCAACACACATTTTGTCTGTAGTAAACATAAGGGGTGCTGGGGTAGTTACTTTCTTAAATTAAGAAGTACTAAATGTGAAGTGGTTGATAGATGCTGTGGCTGGGAGCCGAGGCCCAGCCTAGAGGAGAAACTCCCAACAGGCTCACCAGAACATCCCATTTTGCAGCTTAGAAGTAAGTGCTGCCCAAGGGACTGATGGCCAGGCACTGACTGCTGTCAGGCCTCATGCTGTCCTCTGTCTGGATTCTTCACACCTCACCAGCAGCTGGACCCTGCCCTGGCCAGTGTTGGTTGCCAGCTGTGTGTGCCAAGGAGCTTTGACTTTACGGGAGCAGGGCTTGGCTGGTGGCAAGGTCTCGGGTATCGCCCGCAGTGCTGCCAGGAGATGTTTCTCTGTACAAGAGGGCTGTGGGCGGGCAGGTTTGAGCATCAGTGGGCTTGATGCCTTCTGACCACAAGAGCAGTCCTTCTCAGCGCTTGGCTGGCATTAACATCTCAGCAAATGTAGCTACACTACAGGCAGAGTAAATGTCATTGCCTATCCAGTAGATGAAAAGCTCAGGCAAAGAGGCTTGGCAGCTCAACTAAGCTGATGCTTACCCGTGATGAGGCCAAATCAGCTTCATAAACGTACTTTGAATACTCAGATAACTAAACACTGGCCACTTCTGAGCTAAGGCTGGACCTTGGGATTCACTTGGCCACTCGGATGGCCCAGGTTTGCCAATCTAACACAAGAACACAGCTCTTTGCTGGACGCAGATGGCAGAAAGATCAGTAATAATGCCAGAGAAATACAAGTATTCGATAAACATTTGTGTTCGGTATGGGAAGGAAGCGGCTGGTGTGCCGGAGGATGCAGGAGTACTTCCCAATCTGTTAGGAATCGTGGAGGCTGCCAAGCATTGATGAGATGCGGACATTGTAAAACAAACTGTGCAGTTTGCACCTATGATTCTTTAGAGAACTGGCTCGTTTTCATCTGAAAAAAAAAAAAAAAAGTCTAGGAACACAGGGAACATATGAGAAAAACAGAAGAGAACTCATAGCGTCAGTGCTCAAGAAGGAAAGGACAACGATCCAGTACCTATAGGTTGTTTAACCTGACATCCTTCCCAGCCAAAATAATGGCAGAGCTAATATGGGATTCAATTAATAAAGAACTAAAGGATAAGAATGTAATTATTGCCAAGCAGTGAGGTTTATGGGAAATAGGTCATGTCAAGCAAACCTGATTTCATTCTTTGATGAGATTAGAAGTTTGTTTGATAAAAGTAACATGTAAGAGGCTTCCTTCCATAAGGCAGCGGCTTAGTGGAAAACAGCCTTCTGAGTTAAAATTAGCCCCTTGTAGTGTAAGTAGAGCCCATCTGTAAGAGATTAAGAATGGGCTAACTGGGAGAGCTAAAGAAAATAGCACTGCTTGGGAATGATCAGTGACCAGGGCCCTTGGAGCAGTCCTCAGCAGGAAGCTCAGTGCTGTGTCAGTGGTCTGGAGACAAGCACGGGACAGCAGGGCTCATGGAAACCCCCAGAATCCCTGTTCCCACTGTTAAAGGCAGCCCAGTGCAGTTCACCCCAATGATTAACTCTGTTCAAAACGTTGCCTCCTGGCAGGTTGTGTGCAGTTCCTGGAGCAGCCAACTATGGCCTTTGTCCGACTAAATGAGGCCGTCTTCCTGGAATCTGTCTTGGAGGTCCCGATTCCTGTCAGATTCATCTTTGTGCTGCTGGGACCAAGCCAGGCCAACATGGACTACCATGAAATTGGCCGTTCAATCTCCACCCTCATGTCTGACAAGGTGAGGAGCTGACAGGTGATGATGCTGGCGCAGGCGAGCGAGCTTCAGTAGCTCCTCAGAAGTCAGTCCTGGGACAAGAGGGCTGAGGCCCAGGTGGGACAGGCAGGTGTGAGCATCTGGGATTTTTAAGAGTAGCCTGACGTGACCAAGGTAGGCTGCTCCATTATGGTGGGAAGAGTAGGACAGACACTTGTCTGGGACAGAGAGTGCTAGGCTGGGTGAAGAAGAAGGTATGTAAAAGCAAGATCAAAGGACTGCCCAAAGTTGGGGGAATTGTCTTCAGTTCATGTTTCACAGAGAGGAGGGGAGGCTGAGTGATGCCTGTGACCATATGCCAGTCCCAGGCCATGCTGACAAGAAGATCCAGCAGTGGCTGGGGACTGTTCATCAGCAGTTTGGATAAAGCTTTCTGGCTGAGTCCCATAGCTGGGGTGTCCATACAGAGGAGCACATCCATGCAGGAGGAGAAATGAGGAGGCAGAAACGCTTTTCTGCCAACTGTGTGCACTGCTAGAAGTCCCCCATCTGGCTAGATGGCAGGAAAGTGAAATTCATTATCCTGGGAAGAATTTAAAGGCAAAGAAAAGCCAATCTTAACACCTACTGTGTACATCCAGGAGACGAGAATCAGGGGTTCACAGGGTCCTTCTGACTGGTGCCACGTAACTCTAGCAGAGTAACAAACCTGTCTGTCCTGCTCCCAGCGCACTACAGTCCCTCAACTGGGGATCGAAAGGTCTGCTCAGAGCGAGTGGGTTGTGGGCAACAAGGGCTCCCAGCTGAAAGGTCCCTTCCCAGGAATTGCACAGGGCTCAGCTGACACCGTGTTTTGAGCTAGCGGAGGTGAAGTCCCATATTCCGGCTTCAGCTCTGCATTTGTGGGCTGATCTCGCTCATCTGAGCCTCTGCTCCTCTGTTGCTGGAAGAAGGGAGCCAGCTGCCGCAGCCATAGCAAGGTGACACAGTGGCTGGCGCCGTGGAGAGAGGACGGTATCATTTACAGTTTCAGGCTGTGGCTCCAGGGAGTCTGTGTGCTGCAGGAACCTTAGCTGTCCCCTACCTGCTTTACAGGCTGTTCACTTGTTCATCTTCCTCCAGACCTTTCTCTGCTAGCGCATTCCAGAGGCAATGCAGCACTTCCACCCACTTGCCAGTACCTCTTCTCCTATCTGCAGTAGTGCTGTCCCTTCATGGTCTCCTTGGAGTCCTTCCTTGTCATCTTGCCCTTGCTGTGAAGAGTATCTCCCCTTTTCTGCCTGTTTTCCCTTGCATGACTTCCTTCATGCTGTAGACTCCTATTTTCCTTCCCTCTCCCATGTTTTACATTTTTATGTCCAAGTCTCACATCTGACACCTTGATTTTTGTGCTTTGTCTGTGGTGCTTTAGGGCTCCACCAGCTTCTCTGTCAAACCCGACCCAAGACCACACCAGGAGGACATCAGTCTGTTGAGGAGTCCTAATTTTGAGCTGCAGGGACAGGGAAAGTCTTTAATCTCTGTGGTGCCTGGCTTCTGGTACATCTCTGAGCTGAGCTCTGAATGAGAGCCCTGCCAATCCAAGCGATGGCATGCAGAGCTTGTAAGGACAAGGATCTTGGCCTGATGCAACCGCAGTGGTCTGGTGTGAACAGTGGCATGGGCTGGCCAAGAGTAGCATCTAGCCTAGGCAAAGAGAGGCACCAGGCTATCTGATGGAAGCATGGATCTGATTTTGTTTGGTGGAGAGGTACTACAAGGTGCACCCTGTGGTCTGGTGGAGTGTGCAGCTGGCAGGTGCTGCAGGAGCACGATCTTGGGCAAGAGCAGTGGGGCTTGGGAGAGAAAAGCAGGAGCAAAGAGGTCACTGGAAAGGATGGATAGGGTAGAGTAGGGTAGGGTAGGGTAGGGTAGGCAGGACAGATATGGGATTCAGTGGGACGTTGGGTAATTGGACAGGAGGCATTCAGGAGTGTGGGTCACAGAGTGGCAGTAGTGAGACAAGTTGTGGGAGTGGGACTACTGGATGGTCACAACAGGCATTGTGTTTCCAGGCTGCAGACAGCTGGGTGCAGTGTTGGTCTGACCCTTCTCCCTGTCTCTTTTTCCCTGCCCCTCCCAGCACTTCCATGAGGCTGCATACATGGCAGATGACCGTCAAGACCTCCTCAACGCCATCAACGAATTCTTGGACTGCAGCATTGTCATCCCCCCATCGGAGGTGGAGGGGAAAGACTTGCTCAAATCCATTGCCACCTTCCAGAAGTTGCTGCTGAGGAAGAGGAAGGAGAGGGAGCAGAAGTCCATGAAGGAGGGGACTGTCCAGGAAGCCAAAGGTCTCTCCACTCACATTTGGGCAAAAGAGTTGGTGCCTAGTCCCTGCGTGCCCCAGTGGGCCATCCCCTAGCAGAGGGGTGAGGAGGGCCTGGCTCCTGCAGTGGGCAGCAGGGAGGGGGGCAAGGGGAGGCAGGACAGTGGCTGTGGGCAGCTCTGGCAGCTGGGGGCAGCTGGAGGCGGTGGGATGCGCAGTCGCAGGGGACCCACCAGGTTAACAGTGCTGGAGGAAGGTCTCCACGGCATATGGGGGAGAGGGACAGCCCAAGGGCAGACCTGCGTTCCCCTGCTCAAGCCCTGCCCTCCATGCACCTCCAGAGCTGTGTGAAGTGAAAGCTGAGGAAGAAGAGGAGGAAGCTGAGGACGACCCTTTGAAGCGGACCGGGATATTTTTTGGAGGTCTGGTTCGGGACATAAAGCGCAGGTACCCCAAATACCTCAGTGACATCAGAGACGCCTTGCACAGCCAGTGTCTCGCGGCCGTTCTCTTCATCTACTTTGCTGCTCTCTCTCCTGCCATCACCTTCGGGGGACTCCTAGGTAATGGGCCTGCTTTCTGGTCTGCTCTTTGCACGCTGGGACACTGGCTGTGTCTGTGTGATGCTGTTGCCGGGGTGGGCTTCGGTGCTGCTCGCTCGGGGAGAGCGGCAGCGCTGCGCCTCGGCTGCTGCCTTGTCCCCTCCCTGCCGCTCGGCATCTCCGGCCTCGGCTCCCCAGGCTCCCTCTGCGCTCCCTGCCCAAGGCAGGGGACTCCTGACTTGATGGGACGGGGACCTGCCTCCTCCCTCTGGAGCTGTGTCTGCAGCCTGCCTGCCTGCGGTGACGGTGCCTGTGCCCGGGCAGTAACACTCACACCTTGTTCTCTTTCCCAGGAGAGAAAACTGAGGGTCTCATGGGGGTCTCCGAGCTGATAATCTCCACCTCGGTTTTAGGGATCCTCTTCTCCCTGCTCGGAGCCCAGCCGCTTCTGGTCATTGGCTTCTCAGGGCCTCTGCTGGTGTTTGAAGAAGCTTTTTACAAGGTACACATGAGGCAGTGTCTGTGCTTGGCACCCACGTGCTCTGCCCTTGCACTGGAGAGGGCAGCTGACATTTCTCAGTTCTCCAAAGGGTTTGTGGTGATGCGGCATCCCTGCCAGACTGCCCACAGCTCAGCTGGGGCTGGCCCAGGCTGTGCTGACCCTTTGCAGGTGACACAGTAGGGACTTTTGCCTCCTGTTGCCTCCTGTTGCCCTTGGGCTGACCTCGTTGAGGTGAGACAGTGGCCTCAGCTCTCCTCTACCTGCTGACTGTGAGGGAAGCATCATCCCCCAGCCCCATGCTGCAGCCCATCCTGGCACAATGACCACTTGTAGCTGCATCCTAAAATGCTGGTCCATAATTATTATTCTTGGGGCTTCCTTTGAAGGCCATTTAGCAACTGTTACCTGTCTCCAGGTTTCCTTGTGTGGGAACCCAGTAACACTCAGTGTACCACCCCTACTAGGGACATCCCATGTACATTACTCCCACCTCTCAGGATGAGCCCAAGGGTGTGTGCAGAGATATCCTGGCCAGCCAGGATGGACATGTTTCTTTCTCAAGTAGCAGGATCTCTTCACCGTTAAAAACATCCCTGTGTCATCATACCTCCAAGCAGAGGGTCTAATCCCTCTCATTTTTTGTGAGTCCTTGCATGTCCGGGCTTTTAAAGCATGGGTTTTCCTACACCTGGGTTTTCACCTTGATGTGTCAAGAGTTTGGAGCGGGTGATGCCATTGCACAGTGGGAATTTCTTTGCTCTCCTGTGACCGGACTTCTCACTGTCTGCTTTGGCTTTGCCCAGTCATGGTGTACAAAGGGGTACCTCTGCCCTGCGTGGGGGCACCAGCAGTGGTGGTACTGGGGACAAAGGGAGGGATGTGGGTTGTGCTGGAAGTAGTTGGTGCTGTTGTTTGGGGATGAGCAGAGCTGGTGGAGATGGTTTGTTCTCTGGTGAGAGCCTGGGGGCTTTTCTCCACACACATAAAACGGTCTGGGATCATGCCCAAGTTAGTGTACCCTTTATGCAGTGGCATACAGCAGGCTACTCAGGCTCTCCTTTGCAGGGAACAGGCTCATGCTGTTGAGTGCACGGAGCAGTGGAGAGCTGTGTTTGAGTAATGGCACCTCCACATGGGTGGGATGGGGAGCGTCATGCATGGGATGTCTCCAGCAGAGAGTGAAGGAGATATTGTTACAAAGACTGGAGTGGTAAAGACCTGCTTGGTGTGAGCTGGCTGGTGTTAATGCAAAGTCTGCAAATCTACCTGTGACCCCAGCCCTGAATTCACTGTCTGTGCTGGGCGCTTTTTTCCAGGAGAGTCTGTGATCTTAATGGGAAGGAGATGCGGGAGGCAGCCTGAGGAGCCATGAGTAACTCCTTCCCCTTTCCATTTCAGTTCTGCCAGACACAAGGCATTGAGTATCTGACAGGCAGAGTGTGGATTGGTTTGTGGCTCATCGTCTTTATCTTCATTATCGTGGCAGCTGAGGGAAGCTTCTTGGTGCGCTACATCTCCCCCTTCACCCAGGAGATCTTTGCTTTCCTCATCTCCCTCATCTTTATCTACGAGACCTTCTACAAACTGTACAAGGTGAACCTTCCCCAGGGAGATGTGCTGCCATGTCTCTCGGTCCCCAGGGAACCTGCTGCTTTAGCGTACAGGAGGCAGGGGAACAGGGCCAGCACAGCCACAGCTTTCCTAGGCGCTCTGCAGAGCAGTTCCTCTCTGGCCTCTCATGCCCCAGCCCAGCTGGCCCCTGTGCCACCACAAAGGCTGGCAGGACGAGCCCTAATGTCTGTCTCCCCTTCTCTTCCTGCAGGAGGCATTAAAGAGGGGCCACTTTTCTCTCCCCAGCCCTCTCCAGCTGGGTAGGTTGTGAGGCGAGGTGATGGATGCTGGGATTGTCTGCGCCCACCATCTGCCGCCCTCACCTCTCCACAGAGCAGGACACCTCCGCACCCCCCTGTCCCCAGTAGTGACAGTGCCCCCTGCCCCTCCTTGCGGTGACAGTGTCCGCTGCTTCTCTCGCCTGCCCAGGTGTTTGCGGAACATCCTCTGCTGAAGTTCTACCCGCCGACCATGCAGAGCGGCCTGAATGCCAGCGTGCTCTCTGCGGATGCGATGTCGCTGGGAATCAGGATGCAGCCCAACACTGCTCTCCTCTCCCTCATCCTCATGCTAGGCACCTTCTTCATTGCCTTCTTTATGCGCAAGTTCAAGAACAGCCGTTTCTTAGGAGGAAAGGTGAGAAGTCTGTGGGACCCAGATGTTAAGGACAAGGGACATGCCAAACAAAGAATGCTTCTCGCTACAGCCCTTTGTTCTCCAGAGCATTCGGGCTGTCTCCTAAAGAAACACCAGCTGTCCCTTAAATACCATGCAGAAGGGATGGTAGCCTGACTTAGGTTGCAGACCAGAGCTGGCTGTTGATGGTGTTTGCAGTGTCCTGCTCTAGTGAGCTTTGCAGAAAAGTCCCCTGGACCTTGGGAAGGCTCCTTTCGCTGGATGCAAGTCTGTTAAACTAAAATATAGGAGGCAGAGCTTACAACTTGTTCCCTTTGGACATCTTTCTGCATGCAGGGCACCTCTGTAATACCTGGAGCACCGTCTGAATAGGCCAGTAGGAGCAATTAGCCAGTCACTTAAGAGTGGCTGGAGGACTGTGGCTATGTAGGCCCCATGGGTCAAGGTTGGGTTCCCTTGCCCTGCTCATCAGCAGTGCTGAGGTTTGCAGTAGCACTTGGCCCCATGTGGGGCTTTGCTTTGCCCCAGGTTCCCTGTAGCAAGGTGGGTGCATGGAGCCAGCCCGTTCCCTTTGCCAGTGAGGGTCTCTGTTCTGCAGGCTCGGCGGATCATCGGAGACTTCGGGATCCCCATCTCCATCCTGGTCATGGTGCTGGTGGATTACACCATCACTGACACGTACACACAGGTAGGCACCAGCGCTGCCCTCAGAGCCCCTCCTGCAGCCCAGCAGCGATCCCTGTGGCCTGCTCTTGTGCAATGGGTGATTTGTATTTCCTGCCTCTTTAGTCATAAGTGCCCAAAGCAAACAGAGACTCTCCCCTCCTCCTCGCTCCCACGCTGAAGGGAAGCTCCAAGGGTCTTGCTGAGACTGAGACCAGAGCTGCGGTCTCCCTCCGGTATTCCAGCTCTTAGTAGGGGAGGCTTTAGGGGACCAGAGAGACTCAGTGCAGTTAATTCCTTTTTTGTAACTCTAAAAACTAGCAGTCAATCAAGAAGACATAAACTGGTTATGCATGCTGAAGGGGTGGCATACAGGGTGGTTTCAGTGAGGTATTTGTCATGGGTTTAGTACCTAACATATTTATACTCTCCTTGATTATAGGCTACTAAATATTTTGACCACTTTATCTCAAACACAATTATCTCTTCCCAGTTTATGCACAAACTTAAATGTTGTCAAATAAATCCATCTCACAGGTTTCCATTTCCCCCTACCTTTTTTTAGTAGATGTGCAGTTAAATCTTTTTGTTTTGGTATTTTTTCCAACTGACATCAGGGAGAGGGTGAAAGGTAGTTCCTGTTCAGCGTGCAAGCCTTTTATCAAGACAGCCCAAGGCTTAATGCAATCCAAATGCGTTTTTATTCATTTAAATTTCAATGAAAAATCTGGTTTTACCAGACGTTAGTAAAATCATGCACTTTGTTACATCCTTTTCATACCCTTCTACACTTGTACAATTAATATCAAAAGCATTATCATTTGAGTATTAACTCAGCGTATGTACAAAGCTTTCTGAGAGAACGGTCCTTAGTTACACGGCTTAGCTCAAGCACAAGCATTCCAGGAATATTATTCATACTTACGCTGATTAACATAAATGCAAATCATAAACTCTTCCTGCACTGCTCACGCAGGCAGATAGCAAGAACTGCTGAAGAGCAGCGCAGAGCTGGGAGTTCAAATGCTGATGAACGCAAGGTCGGGACGATGTACAGCTAGGAGTCTGTGTGGTCTCTGGTGGGAACACGAACATAATATTCCCTCTGAACATGGTCAGAGTGAGGTCATTTCCAGAGAATGTGGCCAGTTCTGGGGTCCACACCGCAAAAACAATATTGGAAAAATGTCTCAGAAAAGGCTTGGAAAGTCTGGAAAGCCACCTCAGAGAAGAGCAGGCAGTTCAGAACACTTGATTTGTCCAAGCAGAGGTCAGGGAGCATTTTAGCCACGCAAGCATTGACATGGGGGTGAGGTTCCTGAGGGGAACATATTTCCTTGGTCTCTTGGACAAAAACCAAGAGAATTCCAATAGCTGAAAGGAAATGAGACAGGCCCGTGTTAGGGGACATGGGATTTTTTGCACTGAAGAGGATTATCCATGAGAAAGTCCCACTTGGGTCAGGGTGGCTGTCCTATCATCTGAGATGGTCAGCCCAGGGAGACCAGGAGGATCAAGGTTAGTCCTGTGTGAGGCTGTGTCACATGTATGTTGATGATTAACTGCTGGGTTTTGTTGGCTGCACCACCAGAAGCTGAATGTCCCCTCTGGCCTGTCGGTCACATCTCCTCACAAGCGTGGCTGGTTCATTCACCCCATGGGCAGCAGTGGGACCTTTCCATTGTGGATGATGTTTGCCTCTGCCATCCCAGCCCTCCTGGTCTTCATTCTTATCTTCATGGAGACACAGATCACTACGTGAGTACCTCCTTCATCAACGCCAACCATCACAAACCCCTGGGCAGGCAAGGCTGGGATGGCTGCTGGTGGAATTGGTGTGGAGATGCACCTGTCCCAACAGGACAGCAAGGGCAGGATCCCGGACACTGTCTGGACTGTACTTTCTTGGGTTTTCCCATTGTCTCTTGGCTCCCCTCCTGGCATACAGTGTGGTGGGGACCTGCCTCAGCCAAGCACAGGAGGAAACCTCTAACCTGAGGGTGACAGCCACCATCCCTCTCCTCAGCCATCTCCTTGTTCTCCCCATGTGTGCCCTCTCCAAGGAATGAAAACTGTCCCCAGGCACAGTGCTGTCCCTGTGAGGCTGGCACTGACCCGGGCTCTTTTTCCTCCCAGGCTGATTGTGAGCAAGAAGGAGAGGAAGCTGCTGAAAGGCTCTGGCTTCCACCTGGACCTGCTGCTCATAGGGACTATGGGGGGGCTTTGTGCCCTCTTTGGGCTGCCCTGGCTGACCGCAGCGACAGTGCGCTCCGTCACCCACGTCAATGCCCTGACGGTCATGAGCAAGGCCATCGCACCGGGAGAGAAGCCCAAGATCGAGGAGGTGAAGGAGCAGCGTGTGACCGGAGTCCTCATCGCTGCCCTCGTTGGTGAGCCTCTGCTCGGGTGAAGGAGTGAGGGGGGAGGTCAGGGCCAACCACCTGAATGTCCTGGCAGTGTCCCTGCCCCACCGGCCAGCCTGCACTCTGCCTGCTTGCTGCAGGCCTGCCCCCAACTACACTCGGCTCCCCTCTGGCAGCCTTCGATACCCCTCCATGGTCAGTCCATCTCTGCAACCCATCCAGCTAGACCCCTCTTGAGCTTCCTTTCCCTTGCACCCCGGGACAGACAGAAAGGAGGCGGGAAAGGGATGGAGGCCAAGGTGCCTTGTGGAGGGGCTGATGTGGGACATGCCGTGCCCTGAGCTCTGTCTGTGCAGGTCTGTCCATTGTGATGGGGAACATGCTGCGGCAGATCCCGCTGGCTGTGCTCTTCGGCATCTTCCTCTACATGGGGGTTACGTCGCTCACTGGCATCCAGCTCTACGAGCGGTTGCTCCTGATCTTCATGCCATCCAAGCACCACCCTGACCACATCTATGTTGTCAAGGTGAGCAAAGGGCAGGTTGGGGGATACCAGGTAATGAGGAGCAGAGGAAGTAGAGGCAGGTGAGGGGAGGATGGTGCTTTGCGAAAGTGCTAAAGGGGCTTGGTGACCCCTTCCTAGGCTGCATGTTTGTGCCAAGAAGTAAGTGCAAGCCGTGCACAGAGGTGATACAACACTAGGAGAGTGTGCTGACAGGCTGCACGCAGGAGTGTATTGCCAGGATGCTGTATGGATGGGCTGTTTATAGGAGTGATGCGTTGCTTGTGTGGGCATAGGGACACTGCGGTGCCAGGTGGGTACTCTGCTAGGTTGCACAGAGGCTGGTGGGTTATGGAGTTCTGCCTTGCTGTAGAGTACAGGCAGGTAGAGCGTGCAGCAAGGTGGCATTATGTACTGTGCATTGCAGAAGGGTTATGTTTGGCCAGTTGGGTCTTCATTAATCTCTGTGGAAGTACAATGCATTGTTAGATTGGATTTACCTCCCTAGGTGAAGACTTGGAGAATGAATCTCTTCACCTGCATTCAGCTGGCCTGCATCGTGCTGCTCTGGGTGGTGAAATCTACGGTGGCATCCTTGGCCTTCCCCTTCGTCCTCATCATGACAGTGCCATTGCGACGCTTCGTGCTGCCCCGCTTCTTCCACGACAGGGAGCTCAAAGCGGTAAGCAGATAACTGTCCTCACAGTCTAGGTTGCAACACTGGGGTGAGGTTGAGGAGATTTGGCAGACTGAAAGGCTGGGAGATCCTGGGCTCACAAAGCCTTGGCTTTCCCTGCTGTTGTCTGGGGGTCTTTGTTCAACAGCAGTAGGTGGGTGGATGGATTCCTCAGAGCTTGTAGCCCTAGGAGGTCAGTGTGAGATGGATGGGCACCCTAGGACAAGGAGACAGAAGATCCTACCACACAGAGGCCTGGAATAAGGGTTTCCTCTTGGATCTTCCTCCCCATTTGTGGCTCATTCATTAAGAAACACCCCATTTCCCCACTGAGACAGCAGCAAGGACATCCAAACAGCACACCAGAGCCCTTGGCTGCTTGGCACAGGAGCACGTAACCACAGTGCCAGGGTGCTGGCAGCTCCTCAAGTGCTGGCAGCTCCTCTGCTGCTGTCAACACCCTGAGCTCCTGCTGGAAAGCAGCCTGGAGCAGCACCCAGAAGTGGGTGCTTCTGGCAGGGGAGGAGGGCAGAGCTGCTGTGCTGGACCAGAGCTCCAGAGATGGGACACTGTCAAACAAGAACACTTACAGGAAAGGGCATCGGGCTGGGGATACATGGATGGGCATGAGGGGCAAAGAAAAGGAGCCTGTTGGGAGGGGAAGGAGGAAGAGCTTTGCTCTTCCTGGCACAGCCCAGCTGCCTGGCTCGCTGCGCAGCGATCCCTCCATGCCAGGCTTGGCCCCGCGCTGGGGGTGGCTGTGGCCTTCAGAGCCCGGTCTCTGCCTCTCCCCAGTTGGACTCGGAGGACGCAGAGCCGAACTTCGACGAGGACGGCCGGGACGAGTACAACGAGTTGCACATGCCTGTGTGAGCTGGGAGCTGCCCTCCCCACTCGTGGGACAGGCCGCTCGTGCCTGCTCATCCCTCCTAAGGACAAACTGGAGACTTGCTGTGAGTCACGCAGTCTCTTGCCTGGACCAACGAATGGCTGTTCAATAGCCCCGCAGGAGGCGGCCATGGCTCCTGCTGCCCCATCTCTCACTCAGCAGAGCCTGTGAGTCTCTCTCCTCTTGGACCTGGTGGACTAAGAGATGCCTCTCACACCCCGAAGCTGCGTGGTGCCCGTGGGTCAAGGGTCTGCCCCCTCCCCGCTGGAGGCAGCCTATGCCTGGTCTCCAGGTGGTGAAAGGGAGCCACGCCAGCTAGTGCCACTGTGTCCCCTTGTGCCACCATGAAGCTTGGGTGTCTCAGCACCACGTGCCACCGAGCAATCACAGGGATGGGCTGGATGCTGCCTGTGGTTGGCCGCTGGGCTTCTCCCAAGCCAGCAGCCTCTTTGCTTGGCTGGCAGATGCCTTGCTCCCACTCCCTCTGCCCCCTTCCAGGAGCGCTCGTGCTGGGCCTGTGCCACAGCCCCTGGCCCACGGGGCTGCTGCAGCCTGGTTGGGCAAGGAGGGACCAACACCCTGGCCTTGTCTACAGACCATCATCTGTCCAAGCCCCCTCCCACAGGACTGTTTTCAGCTCTTGCCCAGCACTGGGGAGGCCGTTTGCTTCTTCCCAGGTTTCCCAACCCTCTTCCCAAAGGAAACCCGCACAGGGAGGCTGGGGAACAAGCAGGTATCCTGAAGCCTTGAGTGCCTGCCCTCTTGCAGGGACTGAGAGGAGTCCTGTGCCATTTGGCACCTCCACAAAGGTTGTGGGGGTGAAAAC
The DNA here is from genome assembly GCA_033628505.1 of Tringa tobata. Classification (NCBI taxonomy): domain Eukaryota; kingdom Metazoa; phylum Chordata; class Aves; order Charadriiformes; family Scolopacidae; genus Tringa; species Tringa tobata. The sequence goes on from JAHREE010000444.1 coordinate 57,859, forward strand.
TCATTACAGTTCCCGATCCCCGCATTCCTGTCCCCGAGAACAAACCATATTTAAAAAGCTATAAAAGAGACATAGTGCTGGAGCGCAAAACAGTCCTTTGGGTCCCCTCCCTTTCCCTGTGCCACTGGGTCTGGCTCCCTGCAGCCCTACAAGGAAGTCACTGAAACCCCCAGCCCCAATTCTGCTGCCGTACCGGGGTGACCTTTCACGTCCAGGGGTGCCCTCCAAGTGGGAAGGGGCAGCATTCAGCACACCCAGCACTCGGCCCCCGTCACCTCTGGGCAGCTTTGAGCACCTTCCCGCCCCAGGGCTGTCTTCTGGGGTTTCCCCAGGCTGGCAGCCCCCATTCAGAGCTGCCTCAGAAACCACTGATGGTGCCCTTGCTGCCTGTGGCAGCTCTGAGGGTAGTGCCAGAGGAGGTGGGCACCCCAGCCTCTCCCTGATGGTTGGAGCCAGAGTGGCCTTGTGGAGGAGGCTGGGATGCTCGCTTCACTCTTGGATTTGGGACAAGCTGCTGCCCCGCTTCCCACTTCTCAGCTTGGCTCCTGTGAGAGATGGTGGGTGCTTCATTACCTGGAGGGTCTGACGCCTTCCCCAGGAGGCTGCAGAAATACCCCACCAGAGGGAGAAACCTCCCCCCACAACAGGTTCCTGCCCCACAGCCTGGCCCCCCTGCAGGGCCCGGGGCGGAGAGACGAGTGTCTCTGTGTGTCTGTGGCCGTGTGTGTCCTGTCCTCCCCATGTAGTGTAGGAGGCCTGTTGTCGCTGTGCATTGTGACTCCTCTGACTGTAGTGGAAACAGCTACACCAATAGACTCTTCACAGGAACCATATCTGGCTCTCCGCTTTTGTTTGTTAATTGGCAATAAATTAAATTGATTGAAATTCCCTGACACAAAGCTCGCTTGCCCACCAAGGGAGCAAGCCCCAGCTGGAAGGGGGACTGTCACCTTGTCACCCACTACCAGTACAGAGCTGGGCTCTCCCCCATCACTAGGCAGGCTGGTTACTGTGGGCCCAGCTGGAGCTCCCATGCTGGCTGAGCCCTGTATTTAACCAGAAACACGTACTTGTGCCTGCTTGCATTCATACACGTGTGCATCCGTGTGCGTGCGTGCTCAGCGGTGCTCGGTGCCCATCTCCTTACCCAGCCTGGAGCCACACACCAAACAGCAGGGCCATGGGCTGAGTGTGGAGGAAACATCTCATTAATTCCCTCCACGGAGCCAAGCCAGGTCCCCATGAACAGCTGGCTTCCCTGCACCCCACGTGGTGATGGGTCCTCCAGTCATGCTCTCCTGGGTGGTGCTGCTGGGACTAGGCGATGGTCCCACCTCCCGTGGTCAGGATTGCTGGCTGCTCCTGGGGCTGGTCAGTGCTGTGGGACACATGGCAGAGGGCTGAGCCTGCCTGGGTGCAGGGGTGGTGGTTGTTCTGCTTCTTAGCTGGGCCCGCTGTGGGGCAGGCAGTGCCTGGCCTCGCAACATCCTCTCCAGGTCCCGGCAGCGCTGCTGAACCTGCGGGAGAAGGCAGTGTGGGTGCCCAGCTCCTGAGCATCCAGGTGGGCTGGACAGGAGCATCCACGAACGCTTCCCACAGGCTGGTCCACCCCATTAGGAAACTCTCCCTCTCCCATTCCCCACTCCATGGCTCTCCTTCCTCACACCTGAATGCCCGGGGCTGCCCAACTGGCTGTCAGTTTGGACTGGTGAGGTTGTGGCTGTATCCAGTCCCTCAAGATCGGTATCTCCACCTTGACGTCCAGCCCTTTCCATGCAGATCCCCTGCCCGTGGCAGGGCCCCCACTCTTGCCCTGAGATGCAGGGCAAGGAGCTCAAGCAGAGGCAGTGTGTGCCCCTTACCGCATCGATCCTCCGGATGAGGATGGGCCTGACCTCCAGCTCCAGCAGCCAGTCAGCCTCCAGGATGCTGTGGTGGTACTCCTCCAGCTCCAGGCTCTTCTGCAGCTCCTCAGCCAGGGCAGCCCGGTGCCACCAACTCCCCCTCCGTGGGCTCTGCCGGTGCCGTGCCAGCTCTGTCCCCTCACCCTGCTGCTGTAGGCGCAGGACCTGGATGCGCCGGGCGACGTGATGGACCTGGGCACGCAGGGTGGCCGCCCGCTGCCCACGCTGCAGCAGGGCCAGCAGCTCCTCCTGGCTCTCCCGCAGCCGGGCTCGCAGCACCCCGGGGCTGCTGCCTGCGCCCGAGGACCGTGGTGGGACCAAGAGGTCGGGCAAATCCAGGGGAGAGCCAGGCTGCCGGGGGTTCTTGCTGTGTGGTGGGGGCTGCACGGTGCTGGGACCCAGCCCTGCTCTGCCCCACACTGGTGGCTGCTGTGGCAGTGATGGAGATGGTGATGGAGATGGTGGCAGGGAGAGGCTGTACCTGCTGCGGTGGAGATGGACCCACCGTTGGGCAAGCTCCGCCATGGCCAAGCTCTGGTGAAAGACATCGGGCACCAGCCGCAAGACCTTCACAAAGGGCTCCACGCCAGCGAAGCCACGCAGGTCACGCAGGCTCCGGGGGCTGAAGACCCGCTCGCTGAGGGCCCCCCCCTGCAGCAGCAGCCCCCAGTTACGCCGGTGGGCGAAGAGCTGTGCGGCCAGGTGTGGGATGGATGCTGGGGAGGACCGCTGCGTGGGGTGGGCAGCCGGTTCCTCGTGCGTGTACAAGTATTCGCAGAGTGGGACCACCACCCTGGAGTCAAACCTCTCCTTCAGCACGCTCAGGTGCTGCAGGTAAGAGGCCATCCAGCCCACGTAGCTGGCCACGTCGGGGCTGGCTGAGCCGGGCCAGTGCTGGGCAAGCTTCTGCAGGTGCTGCCAACTCTCCACTTGCCCCGAGGGGCTCTGTGGCAGCACCAGCAGCAGCACCTGGTACAGGCTGTGCAGGTCAAAGCCCTGCCGGCACCGCTGCACGTGCCCCACAAAGGTGCTGATCTCCCCTTCAAGGGCAGAGTAGAGGGACTCCATGGGCAGCCACGGTGATGGAGAGGAGACAGCTGGGATTGCAGCTCACCCACACGGTCCTGGGCCTTGGATGTGCTGGAAAACACACTGCACCAGGATGCAACACTCAGGGTGGTGCAGGCAGGGTTGCTGCGGGGCTCTGGTTTGGGTCACACTTGTGGTCTCAGCCAGCAGACGGTGCTACCGAAGGCTGGCATCCTCCTTTGAAGGATGGGACATCTGGCCAGCTCAGATCCAGTTGGTCCTGGTTGCTCTGCTGGAGAAGGGAAGACACATGGGTTGGAAGGAGGGCAACAGAGGTGAGCTGGGGCAGGAGGAGTGAGGGATCTGCATGGGGTGAGCTCAGAGGGGCACCCCCACTTTTGCTGGACCAGGGTAGGGAAAGGCTGCTGGGTGCTGCTGCACCAGGAGCATGCTGGATCGCAAAATGCCATTGAAGTGCAGGGAGAGGAGTGGAGAGGCTGCCTGCAGCCCCAGGGGATGCTGCAGGTGGGGGGAGAACAGCCTGGGTGCCCACAGCTCCCCCAGCTGCCCAGGGGATGCTCTGGGATGGGGCAAGTGTCCTCCTGCTCCCTGGAAGGGGACTATGTCGTGCTGGACCAGGGCTGCACTCTGACTAGCAGTTTCTCCCATCTCTTCGCTGTTTGAGAAGAGGTTTATCTTTACAAAAGTAAGCAGCCACACTTGCCTGTCTGGAGAACTAAAAATAGGAGGTCTGTTCCCAAACCTACCAACTATTATTTTAAACTATTTTGTGTTTAGGCAAGCTATTTGGGTTTCTGTTTCTGCCACGGGGGTTCAAGTACACTCAAGCTATCTTCTCCAGCTATTTTTGTTCTCTGCAGCCAGGAGGGGGCTGGCACATCTCTGTTGTGAGATACCACTGGCACCGGTTCACGTGGCTGTGTGGCTGGGAAGTTAAGGAAATTGCTGGCTAAGGTCATTCCCATGACCAAACTGGGGACCAGCGCCACCCACCAAATTTCCTCTTTCCCCTGTATACCTGGAAGCCCTTGCCTGGACTTTCGTGTCTGCTTTTCAGGCACTCAAATTTCATTAAAATAAATTAAAAACTCTTTTTTTCCTCTTCTTGATAAGGAGGGGATTTGGAAGCCCTGCACCCTGGGGGTGGGGGCGGCAGATAGAAATGGCAGGAGGCAGCAGCACAGTGGGATCCTCGCAACGTGGGGTGGAGAGGGCAAAAGCAGCTTCGGTTGCACTCACCTGCCCCAAAAAGTGTCCGTAACTGGGTTTGCTTAAATGTGAGTTGCACCAGTTTTGGGGGGGGAGCAGAACCGATGCTGAGGGGGATGATGCCTGCACGTGAAGTAGCAGAGACCAGACAAAGATCAGCCCCAGTTCACGGGTGCCCAGCTCGCTGTTGTAGATGCTGAGACCCACCAGCGAGTGCTGCTGAGCACCAGTAACCGGCGCGTCCCTGCCGTGGTGGCAGCCCCACACTCACTGCCCCCGTCTACCCTCCTTCCACCTCCCCTCCACATTGAAAGAAGGGACTCACCAGCCCCAGGAGAAGCACCGGGGAGAGGAGAAAGGGCTGAGCTGTGCTCTGCTGGAGCAGAAGAGGAACCTGCACTCCTCGGGCACGGACACAAACCTTCCTCCCCATGGGAAC
>JAHREE010000444.1:77425-128218 GCA_033628505.1 Tringa tobata
GGAATGGGGCTGCTAATTGGCAGAACTAGCCTGAGTCATGGGCTCAGCCTGGGATGCAGCTCCGGAGCAGCAGGACCCACGGCTGCAGCTTTGTGCTCGGCTCTGGGGGCTGTGCTGGCCTGCAGAGGCTGCCTGGGCTCAGTGGGCTACTGTGTGGTAGCCATGGGTCCTTCCCAGGTGAAATCCAGTCCCCTCTTGCTCTGCAGCCTGTCACCCTGCTGCCTTGCAAGAAGTAGACTTCTGTCTCAGTTGTCCCTGCAGGTATCGTCCCTCTTGCCAGGCTGCTGCCAGCTCAGCTGTTCTTGCTTCTGTCCCTCTCCTCACCTGTGGCCGCCTGGGCTGCCCCCTCCCTTCCAGCAGCTGGTCCTCCAGGTTTTGCTGATCAGATACAATCCAGGGACTGGCTGTATGACTTCATTTTTCAGACTGACATCAGCAAAACAGCAAGGTTGCATTCCTTCCCATAAGGGTCTAGGGTGTCAGGAACTCCCCNGAGAGGAACAGAACAGATGGGAGGGGGAGGCGAAAGAGGGGTGGGAAGCAGTGCACATACATCAGTGACCAGAAGTGACAAACTGCTCTTAGATTAGATGATTTAAAATGCACAAACCTCTTCCTGATACCGCTATTCTGCAAAGCTGCTGGCAGAGTGAGGGCTGGGCTCCTTAATTAGTGAGGGAATGGGGCTGCTAATTGGCAGAACTAGCCTGAGTCATGGGCTCAGCCTGGGATGCAGCTCCGGAGCAGCAGGACCCACGGCTGCAGCTTTGTGCTCGGCTCTGGGGGCTGTGCTGGCCTGCAGAGGCTGCCTGGGCTCAGTGGGCTACTGTGTGGTAGCCATGGGTCCTTCCCAGGTGAAATCCAGTCCCTTCTTGCTCTGCAGCCTGTCACCCTGCTGCCTTGCAAGAAGTAGACTTCTGTTTCAGTTGTCCCTGCAGGTATCGTCCCTCTTGCCAGGCTGCTGCCAGCTCAGCTGTTCTTGCTTCTGTCCCTCTCCTCACCTGTGGCCGCCTGGGCTGCCCCCTCCCTTCCAGCAGCTGGTCCTCCAGGTTTTGCTGATCAGATACAATCCAGGGACTGGCTGTATGACTTCATTTTTCAGACTGACATCAGCAAAACAGCAAAGTTGCATTCCTTCCCATAAGGGTCTAGGGTGTCAGGAACTCCCCCTCCCCACCGATCTCGTATCCATTAGCTAAGTCTCTCTGTATCTGTCCTATCACTTATTCATGATCATCCAGATCAATCTGTTGAAAAGTGCATTTATTGAAACCTGATCCCGGCTTTGTCTGGATTGCAAGGGCCTTTCTGGCCCAATCTCCGCTGCGTGGTTTGCAACCACAAAGCCCACTGAGGCTGGGAAGAAAGCTGGTTTAGCACAATGCTGCTCCCAAGCCCAGGCGCGTATGGATCCACCACCAGGAAAAGCACCGGGCTTGGATGCCTAATACCCACTGAGCATCTTCAGTGTGCTAGGAGGACAAAGGTATGTACAGACACAATACTTACAGCCAAAAAACCTAGAGCAATTTTTGACTTGGACTGACAGTGCAGAGGGGTCTGGTTTTGAGACATCCCTGGCCCTTGCAGCGTGGCTGCAGCGGCGATCGGGGACAGGTACCCAAACCAAGGCCCTGCAAGAGCCTCTTTAGTATTGTGTTTGCAGGTGGATCTGGAGCCCGAGCACTACGTTCACTCACAAAGCAAACATCACAAAACCCTCCCATAATGGGAGCAGAGTGGACACTCGTGTGCATGGTTCGTACCCTGGGAGGTGACTTCCAACCAAAAGCACTTTTCCTCTCTGAATAAATAACTCTTGGAAAAGTGATGCATGGTTGTAGCCCCAGCTAAGCATGTCGCTCTTGGGAGTTGTGCAGGTTTGTTCCCGAGGAGGAACGGGGCATGTGAGTGCTGTCAGAGAGAGGCAGCACCCCTGTCTCCTCAAATCCCGTGCAGCTGGGGCAGCTCATTCTAGCTTGCACCTGGGAAGAAGCCATTTCCAGAGAAGAGGAGGTCATGGGGAAACATGAAGATTCTGGGGTAGTCCAGGCTACATAAATAAGAGGAGAGGACTACAAAGATGATTAGGGGCCTGGAGCATCTCTCTCACAAGGAAAGGCTGAGGGACTTGGGTCTTTTTAGTCTGGAGAAAAGAAGGCTGAGGAAGGATCTGATCAACACCTATAAATACCTAAAGGATGGGTGTCAAGAGGATGGGGCCACTCTTTTTTCAGTGGTTCCCAGTGACAGGATAAGAGGTAACAGGCACAAACTTGAACATAAGAAGTTCCATCTAAACATGAGGAGGAACTTCTTTACTTTGAGGGTGGCAGAGCACTGGAACAGGCTGCCCAGAGAGGTGGTGGAGTCTCTGTCTCTGGAGACATTCAAAACCCGCCTGGACACGTTCCTGTGCAACCTGCTTTGGCAGGGGGGTTGGACTAGATGATCTCCAGAGGTCCCTTCCAACCCCGTGTGATTCTGTGATCCTGTGAGAGCAGGGTAGGATGACTTGTTTCTGAAGCGTGGTGCAGTGGCAGAGCAGTGGCTTGCTCGTGTCAGTCTCTGAACCTGTCTCCTGCCAAGCTGGGAGGTTGTGAAGAGGCTGAAGTGAGTAGAGAGCTCTGTGTCTTGTTCTCTGGAACCCTCTTTGCCTTCAGTAGCGGGATGGCTGATGAGGAGGGTGCACCCACTGGTAGCTACTGGCTTGGCTTTGATGCCTGGGTGCTTTGCAGTTGCACTCAGGGTTTTGCTCTGCTTGTCTGCCTCTACGCCCTTTCCCTGGGGTACAGTGTCCCTGGGGTACAGTGTCCGAGACCTCCTTCATCCTTTCCCTGCCAACCCAGCATGTCTCCTCCCCTGAGGTGCAGATACAGGCGTGTGAATGTGAGAGATAATGCCTGGTGTCGGTCACTCTTAAAAAGACACAGAAGGCCAAAGAAATCTGTGGCTTCAATTGATTTCTCGCTGTCACGGGTACCAGGAAGTGTTATTTATTTCCAAGTCTAGGAGCCTGAAGTGCCAGGTGGTTGCGTGAACAGAGAAAAATGGCATTTTAGAGTTTACTGTTCAGAGTGGAAGTTTAGAGTTTACTGTGGAGTGGAAGACAGCATGGAGTGAGAGTGAGGCAGCACTGGTGAAACGGTATGCGAGCAACTTTATTTTCTAAATTATAACCCACTGTTATGGGATCAGTTTTCAGGATTGTGCTTTGCTCTGCACTTTGTGGCAAGGCTGGTTCATGGACAGATTGTCACTGAGACCATAGGAATGAGGATGCTGGTCTCTGAGATTTCATTTAACACCTGAGTGACCTACCCTTGATACAGGAACTCTGGTACATTACTACTTCATTCTTTTTTTTCAGTACCTGCTGTTGTTGTTCCCCTTAAAAACAAAACAACCCCCCTAACTCCTAGTTAAAAGAAGAATTGGGAGGGGATGAGCTATTCTCATTATATAAGGGGGCTCAATTAACTGTATCCTCAGTATTCAGCCAGTTTTACTCGATGGAAAGCAGCTACGCAAAATCATCGCTCTGCTGTTCCTTAGCTCTCTTTTAAGGTGTTCTTTTCAAATCTGTGATTGCTTGTTGCTTCATTTTGTTAAACTGTTTTGTCTCTGGATGTGGGTGAGACCTTCCGCATCCCGGTTTGAAAACTGAAGGGTTTTCACTCTAGTGCTGGGAGAGCAGGGATTTTTCCCATCGCCCGTGGTGCCCGCGGGAGATGGGACCCACCAGAGCCACGGTCACCACGGTGCAGTGCGGGGCCACACTCTGCTTTGCTGCCCTGGCTTCTCCCATGGAAGTTCAGCCTTGCTGCCTGGCAGTTCTTGGGAGTTTTCTGCTCAATTTAATCCTTTCAACTGATCAATGAAATGTGTGGTAGTGGGGGAGAGGGGAGTGACGCGAGGGCATCACTCTTTGGTGTCGCCATCTGTTTCTGTATTTAGTCAAAGCTCCTTGGGGAATTTCATGTTTAGAAAAAAGGGCTGATGGAAGGAGAAGCGCTAAAACAAACTCAGCCTTTCAGGAAACGGGGGCTATGCTGGGCAGAAGTTACAATCATTATTTGCTCTGTGGTTCCTAATTCTGGCTGTCTCAGCATGATGTTCCTTTTGGAAACAACATAAGTGGGTGCAGTTATTCTACTGGGCAGAGGCAATTGCTGTTGTAAAAACAGCTACAACGTCAAAGTAAACCGAAGTAAGTAGTTCTGGGTAGCTGAAATGCCACAGTGCCTGGAAGTTTCATCGTGTTGCCTTCTACGTGGCAGCACACAGCAGGATCTGCCTTAAGTCTGCAGGAGATGGTGTGATATTGTACAAAAGAATTAGGTCTCCTTTGGGGGGGGTATTTGTTACTAGTTTTGCAAGTGGACTTCTACTGGGAAAGGAGTCTGGATCAGTCTGGACTTTCTGATAATTTCTAGGTGTTGAAGATACCAGAGGGATCTCATTGTCCATCTCCCCTCTTTTTCCCTCTAAATGTACCTGTTAAATAACAGCATTTATGCCTGCAGAGTCTCTCTTGTGTGTCAGATTAACAAATGCCTCTGTCTCCAAACTTATGTCCAAGCTTAGGGAGTGGAAAGTGTGTGTAACCCGGACCCACCCAGGTCTGCAGGGTTCTGTGACCGTGGCACCCTCCTAATGCTGGGGGGGTGGGTGCTTGTGTGCATGCTATGGCCTCGGGGTGCAGTCTGTGTGGCAAGGTGTTGCCTGCAAGCTCTCCTTCACGTTACTGGTGTCCGAAGGCATTGAAAGACACTGCTAGGAATGATTGCTTATGATAAATGTGTTAGATAAGTTTTTCTTTCATCCCGCTGTTGGGAACTCCAGACGCAAATCTGCCATTTTCTGACTCCTGGCTCTTGGTGCTGTGATGGTAGTAGGAGCCTCTGGTGAAAACAGCATAAAGATCTTTTACTAATGCATGTTGCTGTTCATATGTTTATGCAGAACAGTCAAAATATGATTTGGGAAGTGGTTGATTTCTCAACAGTAATGTCTTGCCCGGATGCCTCAGGACACTTTGTCTCAAGCATCAAGATTTTCAGAAAATGGAAGAGGATGTAATGAAGACCTCTATAAAGTTCCTCAAAATCTGTATTCAATGCATTGCTTACCGGCTCTCTGTGGTCTTGAAACTTGAATCTGCAACATAAGAAAACATTTCTTTCTGTTCCTCACTGGGCGTGAGGGTGATCTTTGTGCATCATCCTTGGGTTTAGGTGCTGGTCGGATGCACTGGTGCTTTTCATTGACTTGGTGAGGGGAAATTAATCTACCTGCTGTGGAAACTCTAGAGCAGAATGCAGCAGCAAAGCTGGAATTATGTAGGCCCTTTTAAATGTCATTAAAACTAGTTTCTTTATTCTGAGGACTGGAGGTTCGCCAATAGACATATCTTCTACAATAAGGAAAATCCAGGGTACTAAAGTGTTTAAAGTGACTAGAGTAGATTAAAAAAAAACAACACCTAAACTAAAATAAATCATTAGAAATAGAATTAGCATTCCACATTCTGTATAATGTAATATAGAAATACTATTGCATCTCTTCAAACATAATAAGCCTATAAGCAAAGAGCTAATGGTGCTGTCGGGTTTAAGAGGATAGGAAGGGCTTTTATAATCAATAACTTAGGGGCAGAAGACAAATTAGGAAGAAAGTAGGTCTATGAATCGATGAAAAGCAGGATGGCCTTAACATTACTCAACAGTTCAGCACTTTGTCTTTTTCTCAATACTTAGTTTGTTTGATTTCTATGGGAAGACATGGAACAGATTAGTTTGCAATAACTGAAATGTGGTGTGACGTTATGCCTGATTCTGCATAATTGTAGGTCATGCTCTCCCTGATTTGCCTTCGTGCTCCTGCTCTTTCCCTTGTGCCAGCTCCCGAAGTTGGGCAGGGCAGAAGAGGCCAACTCAGAAAACTTATTTCTCCAGCACGTTTTTGGTAGGTGAGGTATGAGATCTGCTTGCCCTGCAGATCCGATGCATATGTGTTCCCAGCAGTCTGCCTTTGTGCTCAGGTTTGTCTTGAGAGACACTGAGCAATTTAAGATGTGGTGGTGTGTATGAAACTATATATACATCAGGATGGCTATACAACAGTGTATATTCACATCACAGAAGCACTGGAGTCACGTTATTTACCCAAGGAAACTCTTGCTGGAGAGGAAAACAAAGCTCTGTGAAGTCTACTTAGCTGTTGCTGTTGACTTCTGGAAGCATTTTGATTTCCAATGATGAGTGGGTGTATGAAACTCTAAACATGCTTTATTTACATTTTCCATTATTATTATAGCATGACTTTTAATGACCGGCTATTCTAAGTTTGAAAATATTTAGACAGTCAAACCCACTATTCTGCATGTTTGTATCTTTCCATGACTCTCCCTATAAAAACTGATGTTTCCTTACGTTGGTTTCTGCGTGAAACTGATTAAAACTGCTTTTTCTTCTTCCTGTGTTATGTTAAAAAGTCAAAAACAGGTTCCCTGAAAACGTAAGTAGGACTTGCTTAAAAATTTTAAGCAGCTGTAGCTTGGAAGTAGCCTCCAAAGACCACAGCTTCCCCCAGCTTTCCTTGGGTGTTTGCACCCCATGTATGGATCTGGAAACTTCCAGCCCTTTCTAATGGGAGGTCTTCTGATTTTTGCAGGGTGCCAGGGTATGGCTGCGGGAGCAGGACCAGCTGCAGCCATGCACTGTTGGCTCATGTGCCGATGGAAACATCCTCTTCACCTCAGATTATGGCACGGTAAGTGAAGTTTGCATGAGGCTGTAGCAAGTTGCAAGATGGACTTCTTGGTCTTGCCTGACCTTCATGTTAAAAGGAAATTCATCAACTGAAATGCTGCAATTCTGTCTGAAAATTGACTCAGCTCTTTTACAAACCGTGCAGAAGTTCTAAAGAAGGTTAAAAAGATAAGATTGTTCTTTTTCTTCAGTTCATTTGCCTGCCCATCTCGCTTTACTTGGTTTTTCTTGTGCCGTCTTTGAAGAAGTTGCATTAACAACCTAGGGAAACCATTATATTGGCAAAATGCTCCTAGGAAGGGAGGCAGCTCCACCAACTAAGCAGCCATTTCTGCCAGGATGTGCTTCTTGCAAGGTGTGCTTCTGCAGGGGCTGTTGTGCCCACCACCCTCTGCTCCATCAGCTTCTGCCATCAGCCCTTTGGGTCAGGAGCACGTGGAAGTGAGCTCCCCGTGGAAGCACAGCAGCTACGCGCAGGGCAGTTCAATGAGGCAGCTGAGCTCCTCTGAGAGCAGAGCTCACTGCTGGCAACAAGAATCCAGTCTTTTCCCTGCCTTATTTCCAGCCCCGTGGTTCCTTGGAGTGCCTGCTGCAGCGCTCATGGAGTAATATTGGTTAGGAAGGGACCTCTGGGGATGATCAGGCTCCTCAGTGAGTCAGCTCTGCTCCCTAGCCCTGGGAAAACTATTCACTGCTTTCACTGAGGTCCTTACTGAGTCAAACTGGTGCCTGGGCTGGGAGGAGGATGAGGAAATGGGCAGGACTGTGCCTTCCAGCAGCGAGCAATTAGATCCGCTCAGCTGTCTTGATGAAGGGTGCTCTGTGGGCAGCTTCTCTGTTACAGAAAATCGGACAGGTTTTTTTCAGCCTCTTACCTGGCAAACAAAGGAGGGTGCAAGGAAAAAGGCGATTTAGGACTCCAGCTTGTGGAGAGTCAGTGGTAGGACTGGCATATTTTCCAGTCTTGCTTTGAAAGGGCTAGATTTCAAACCATCGTTCCTTTTTGAAGACCCTGATTTGTTTCTCTGAGACAGAATGTCACCGAGCAGACTCATAGGATTTCCATCAGGTTACTCAAGCCTCTCAAATCCTTTCTTGAGGAGCTGGATCTTGTGTTAGTAGACTTTTCCAGAGCTTCTAACGCATTTTAAGAGGTCACAGAGGCATTCATTCATCACAGGTAACGCAGCAGCCTGCGGGCTGCCAACAGACAGTGAGTACTTCTGTGACTCTCCCAGACGTGCTCCTGTCTCTTCTGATCTGCTGCTGTGGCCTGGGAAAATCCTCCAAACCCACCTGGCACCTCTGGAAGGACATCAGGAATCCCACCACAGAGCCAGCTGAGTGGGTGGCACCCACCGCCAGCCTGTGTCGGCGCTAGAAAAAGCGCACAGGATAATGCTAGGTGGAGTCACAGGTCTAAAAAAGTTGAATTTCACTTTTTCCTCCGTGAAAGAAGACACTGCTTGGCTGAAGGAGCATGTACTTTATGGCTTATGCAGAAAAAGCACATGGTGATCGTTAAAGGTCTTGCTCTCTTCAGTGCCCTCCACAACAGCTGTCCTGTGTGCTTCCCCTGCCTCCATTGCTTGATAACTGCAGGGAGGACTGGCTGTCTTACCCCAGGTGAAAACACAGCTGAAAACACAGCTGAAAGCACCTTCACCTTAATTTGGGTTGGGTGGGCCAGTTGCTCTCCCTGATTTTAGGATCCCTAAATCTGGTGTCCTCATGTTTGCTGTGGTCCAGCATTCCTGCAGCTCTGAGGTAAGAGTGCCATTCATGCTTCAGGGCTTTGGCCATTTGTTTTCACTTCCTTAAAAACACCTCAAGCAACAAATCCATCAGAAATGTGGCTTCCTGGGAGGAAAGGAGGAGCCGACACTTATGAAACACAAGATTAGAAACCACAGTCCAGACAGACCAGCCAAATGCTTTATAGATAAACATCACTCAGATGCTGGGTGGGAGCTGAGCTCACGTGCCCAGGGTTGCACTAATGGATGGGTTTGAGGTTGAGAAGGGATCACTTCTCCCTTGCTCAGCCTGGCGCCGTTGGCAATCCTCATGTTGGCTTGTCTGCCAGCCAGGTTGTGCTTTTTTCCTGACTGTTGCAGGAGCTTGGAGAAAGTCCTGGTCATTTTTTTCCTGACTGTGGGCTAAATCTGAGACAATCAGTTCATCACTGGGGGAAAAAAAAACTTTGGCTGTGTTGTGAGTCGCCTGGGTGGTATTTGATGGCTTGTTTGTAGTTACACTGAAAGCTGATGGGTTTTCTTCCCAAATCAAAAAGATCTGCTTATTAATGCCTATACATTTCTGTTTAAGTATTAACTTGTTGGAAAAGGGGTATTCCAGGGGCAGCTCTGCTGAGAGATCAGTTTGTCTGTGTTCTCACTTGCTTCAGGCAAAATTAGCCAGGATATTCAGCTCAGTAGTGCAAGCTGCTGAAGCCAAACTGGCTCACTGTACCTGGAGCAGGACAGTGGGGAGGATGTTCCTCCAAACTGCTCTCCTAGCACATTGCTGGAGGAGTCCAGAAGTGAGTGGTGGGGTAACAGGAACCTCTTTACTGGGGTGGCTGGAGCTGGGAAAGGGTCTGGCTGGCCTGGATCAGTGCAGCACCTTGCAAGCTCTAAGGGGTGAAGGCCATCATGTCTGGGTCATGTTTGGGAACCACCTCAGAGCCTCTCAGGAAAAGCCCCTTTGACACAATCTTGGGAACCAAAAAACCACCACGTTTGTCTCCAGGAGCCTGGATGATCCCAGGAGCTTGCTGCTGATATGAAGGCTGGAAACTTGTCTCTACCCTGGAGGGCTGAAGACAGATTAAAAGCCAGCTCTCTCCCAGTGCCAGGCAAAGCCTGAAACCTCTCCCGTATTCCACAAGTGCCCTCCAGAGGCACAGAGAACTCACCTCCCAAATCTCAGTGGGGCTGGAGGCCCCAGCCTCTCCCTGAGGAAGGGAGAGCTGCTAGGAGTGCAGTGATGGGCCAGGGTATTCGGTGAACCTCCCCAGCCTCAGGGACAGACAGGTAACATCTTGGCCTCATCTAGGGTGTCAATGTGGCATCAGACCACTCCTCCAGGGAGTATATTTCACCAATGCAGTGTTTCTGTCCAGAGATAACTCTCCTAATCCATCTTTCCTGCAGTCCTGCCAGAGCACCTGCTTCACTCTTTGAGGATCTTGGACCTGATTTTATTTTGAGAGGGATGACTCAATAACTCCAATCAGGTGGCTCAAAACAGGCTTAATAGGTGATGATCTAATCCCCACTAATCATTTACTTGTGTATTTAGGGCCCGTGTTGCTCTTCAGAGTCCCATTTTCTCCTGAGTTGCCTACAAGAGCAAGTAGACAATCTCTGACCTATCAGACAGTTATTTTTCATCCATAGCAGCCTCTTGGCACAGGTGCTGCCAGCTGCCTGGCATCTTTTGGGACATTTGTCCATTCAGCTTTTTCCCCTAGATGTTTTCTTAATGTTTCTCTTCTGGCCCAAATGGCCGCAAGTGCTGACAATGTGGTAAATGAGTAAGTGCCAGGCAGATGTAAGGAAAGATCACGTCATACCCTTCTGGGCTCGTCCCCTTCCAGAATTTGCCCAAGTCACCAGAGAAGAGTGAGCCAGGGTGGTTTGCTGTCTCATGGTTTGGAAGTGCTGCAAGGGTTTTGCTCCTGATGGAGTCCAGCTCATGTTGTGCATCTGCAGCTTGTACTCTCCCATTCCCCCTTCCTGCTCCCTCAGGTCTCTTGTGGAAGTGCCTGAGACCTCTGCTCTGAAGAAGAAAAAATAAATTGATGTGGGTGGTGTTTTTTTTTTTTTTGGGCCATGCTTGAAGAGCGGGGGTCCTGCTGCTGGCAGAGTCATACCTCTCTGAAATCCAGGTGCAAAAGCGGTCCAGGGAAGACCAGAGCAGCCTGGACAGAGCCTGTGTGCTTGGGGTGGGCTTCATCCTCCGCTGTTCATGAACATGAGCTATGTATTCTTGAAAGCCTCCTGGCTGGTGAGAAAACAGGGCTGTGGGGCAGTTTCCCAGTGGAAGAGACCGAGTCCTTGTCACACCAGGTGTGGCTGGGCAGACCTGGGGCAAACGCATCCGGGGAAATGAGCCTGCTTCTCCTCCCTCCGGGCACAGAGCTGCTGTTTCCATTGCCCCACGCTTTTGCAGGCATCACGGGGGTCTCGTAAAGAGACCCCGTGCCAGGGTGTTCCTTCCCCCCGCTGGCAGGGGTGCAGGTCAGAGGTGAGAAGGGGATGCTTATGGGCACCCGCAAGGCGCTGCGGCAGCGATCTCCTGGCAAGGGACTGGCACGGGTGGCTCGCTGGAGGGGGGGCAGGGTGACCTCATTCTGTCTTCAACCTGCAGCTGCGTGGATGGTCTCCCCCTAGCAGTTACAGCAGCCCGAGGACTCCGTGAAAGCAGGCAGGAGAAACCAGTCAGATCAACGCTATAGATCCCAGTTCGTTCTCTGTGGAGTCTGTCAGTTCCTTGCTGGCACCTAGGAGGTCTGACAAGCAGGGATGGAAATGAGGTAGAGAGCAGAGCCCCAGAAAGGAAGGAAAAGCCTGAGTTTCTTTGGAAGGGTTGCTGCGGGCCAGTTTGCTTTTCCAGGCTGCCTGTATGAAGTCTCCCATCTGTCTGCCTTGGGTCTTACCACGTAGCGCAGCTCGGGATGCCGGGTGGGAGATGGCGCATGGTTGAATCCAAGAGTGGGAAGCAACTGAAATAACTTCTGTGAAATGCCAGCATCGTGCTTGAGGAGGAGGGAAGGAGGGATGGGATGTGGCAATGGTGGAAGGGGAACAGTCACGTAATCTCAGCTGTGTTGAAAGGGGGTGAGGAAGGTGACCTGATAGCTGAGGAGTGGGTTATTGAGGAGGAGGAAGCTCTAGCAGGAAGAAGGATGAGGCAATTGAGGCAAGAGGAGCGCAACCGCGTAGAGAGAGAAGGGGGCACTTTCCAGAGCAGCAACAGAAGTTAATAGCTGTCACTGTGCAAACATTTTGAAAGCTGTATCACATACATACATGCCAGCATGCACACAGGATGTCGCTACTTTATTTGCCTTCTCATTTGCTTTGCTTTCCTTTCCTTTTGACATGACAGCCTCTCCCAGACACTCTCTGGCTGCTCCTACAGAAAGTGCAGGGCCAAACCTGGAATGTGAATAAGGTTTCCCTCAGCCTCCCCACAGTCAGAGATGTGTTCCCACCTGTGTTTTTGTGAAAGACTGTTCCTGGTCTTTTGGGAGCAGCTGCCACCGTTATTCACACTCAGAAGTGTGGTGTGTAATACCTGTCCAGCCTCCGGCAGCTGGAGGCTGGCGCCCTGCTCCTGCTAAGGGGATTTCACTACAAATCAAGTGACCTTGCACTGGCCTGTCCCTGTCAGCAGCAAAGGTGAGAGATTGACTCTGTAGCAAAAGAAGGGAGTGTGCTGTGCAGTTTCTGGCCACAGAGCTCAAATAGGTAGGAACAGGAATGGAAGAATGAAAACAAAAACAGGTAATAGACCTGTACCTTATTGCCTTTTCTAGTGCTGAAGTATAAAGTTGTGGAAAGGGGCCTGGTTCTGGTAGGGAATCAGACCATGTGTCCAGGTGTCATGAGCTTATTTGTCCTTCTCCCTATTCTTCCAGGTATTCCAGTACCCCAGGGCCTCCCTTTCCAGAGAAAAGGTCTTGCCAATGCACCAGACCAGCGTTGATGGGGTAGAAGACATGTCCATGCTGGGAGATCTGCATGAAGCTGCCATCCTGCTTAACCTGCACCAGCGCTACCAACAGGGCAACATCTATGTAAGTGCTCAAGCTGGGCCATGTCCCTTCTGGCTAATGATTTTTATTTAGCTTTGGGGCTGCCATTTTGCATGTGAAATACTGATTTTGGCACTGTTTCCTGAGCATTGTTTTGTGTCGATAGAAATGGAGGGGGTTTTTCTGCCTTGCCATGTCCATCAATCCTGTGAGATCCTACCCCTGCTAGAGGGGACTCCTTCCTTCTGTAGAAGAACTTCCAAAACATGAACATTCACCTCTAGGCTTTGTGGTTGTTGTGCAGCTCTGTACCCTCTGTGACCATCCGTGTTTTAAAAGCTGGTGTTCACATTCTCCAGATTCCCCATCATTACCATTTAGAGGTTTATATGGACAAGCAGACTGGAAAGCACAGTGTACACAGGTTGTTGTTGCGTATCCCTCCTGATCAGATAAAGCTACTGCTCGATGAAACTAGGAAACCAAATCTGTTACCTAGTTCTTCTGCTTTTACGTGCCATTGTGCCTTCTCCTGATTTCCCTCTTGGGCCCTCAGGAAGGAGGCAAGTGTCAGGAAAGGGACCTGTGAGGAAAAGTACATCTGGGATGAGCCATCCCTGGAGTGCTGGGGTGGCAGCGTGCTCTGCTGAGACTTGGAGAGGACGAGGAGGATATATGGCAAAGGCTGCTTTACCTTGCTTTTTACTCTTACCTCGTTTGTCCACGCTATGTGCACCTAGAGTTTTTCAGATTATGACAAGAAAAATGTAAATCTCTATCTGTGTTGCATAGCAACTGTTACCAAGACAACCAAACCATATGCACCTGTATTGCAGGAAATGATCAATAAAGTGACCCCATTTCAGAACCATCTCTTGCGCTGGGATGCAGAAGAGACTGCAAATTCTCTTTTTTTGTTGCCTGATGTCTATCAACATAGCTTTGTGACCCTGTGGCAGTACCCACATGCACACGCTGTTTTGATGGCCCTTATCCTTGCTGCTCGTCCTGACCTGTGTTTGACGCGTGCTGTGTGTTTGTGCAGCTCCTTGCCCATTTGAGTATATTCCTCCTATTACCTCTTCCTCACACTTCAAAAAGTGAGGCTGGATTCTCTCCCTTCCTTTTCAGTCTGCGCCTTCTACCAGAAATGCCACACCACCAGCACTGTGACAGTGTCACAGCAGCTGTATCTCCTTAAACCTTTCCTCTAGCTCTGATATGTCATTCCTTCTCCTCTTCAGCGTTAGTTCTGTGGCTTCTCCATCTGCGTGTAAAGGTGTTAGAAGTTTAAATATATTGTAATTTTTTTTGCCTGTGCATAGTGCATGAATGTCAGCAGTGCACCTCAGATCTGAATTTTTGGGAGATTTATGAAGGGGCATGACTTCTGTAATATGCTGAGCACTGGGAAGAAACTCTTGGTGAAGGATCATAAGCCCCTTACTGAGTGGGACCATATCTGGGTACATGTTTGTGCAATGTCTGACCTGAAAGGACACCAAACTGGACAAGTGCTGTTCTGCATTTCTGCTGTGCAGACATTAATATTGCAGTTATCTTATCACTAACTACTAGTTTTTGCCATGGCCCTGCTCTGTACAGTTTTTAGTTAAGCAGAAATTGAGAATGTCAGCTGTAGTGCCCTCTAATGACTTGCAGTGATCTGGGAACACCATGAATGTTACAGGGGTTGAGTTCATTTAATATCGCTCTCCGTGGGCTCCACAGAGAGAGCATATTAGGCTAAGGTTGCAGGTGAACCTGTACTGAGAGGAGTTAGGTCTATCAGTCAGGGCCAAAAACATTTGGAAGGAAATGGTAAAGATCAGAAACGGGTGAGAGATACCATCATCTTCTGGGAAACAAATTCACCTGAAGGAATGGGTAACCTGGAATACTGATAACTAGTATTAAAAATAATGAAAAATAAATAGTGAGGGGATGGAAAACTGAGAACACGAAGGGGGCACCTGCTGTGAAGAAGGGCAGTGCAGTTCTGAGCTGTACGCCTGGAGGAATCCCACCATAAGCTCCTAAAGGGGATCCTTTCTGGCCAGGAATATAGGTAGCAGTGCTGGTGTGGTACCCATAATTAGCATGCTAGAGGAATACTGAAAATCTCAACAGTATCTTTTGTTTCCCAAAGAAATACTATTCAAGTTCTAACAAACTGTGTAAGGAAATCATGTGAGTGCAGCAACATCCTGCAGCATTTAAAAGTGTATCTTCCCCCTGCATTCCTTCCATTCCTGTATCCCTTAATAAAGTACATCCAGCATAATGTGAGTGATGTATAAATAATCCAGGGGCTGTACTGTGGCATTTTGTGCTGTCCTCAGTTCTGGTATGCCTAACCACCCAAGTAGGATCTATTGTCTTGAGAAGTAGACATGCCATGGCCTGCTCTACAGAGTTCTCTGGGGATGATCACTCCTCACTAACAGAGTGGCAGATATGTTCATGGTTGATGCACAAATGCCACTATTAAAAATTGTGGAGAGAAATTGTCTATAAGGGACTGCAGGTGATGAGGAGACTGCAACTGGGAGATGGAAAAGTTTCCTAGAAACACCTTTGAAACAGATGGCTGTACTGGACGAAGCTCTAGAAAGGAGACTGCGGTGGGAGCTCTGTTCCTTGGGATAGCTGAAACTAGAGTGGGAAATGCAAAATCAAACATCCGAGAGGAAAAAATGCTGTGAAGGTCTAGGAGAAGTGTTAGGATGGACATCACTGTCCTGCAGTCTCTGGACAATGTCTGTTGCTCAGCTGGTTGTACAGTGCTTTTTCCAGATCTTTTCCTGATCTTCTCTCTCTCAGTGCTCTCCCATTTCCTCCCACTTGTCTTGCCAAAGTTCATCTGCTTGCTTCTTGCTTTCATCACCAATGAATTATGTTTCTGCCCACCAAGATCCATGTCAGAGGGTCCTCAGGACTTGTTCCATGCTAGCCTGTTCATACTGATAATGTAATTAGGCCTAGGTGATGGGTTTTTTTTCCCTGATGACCTCTGACTGCCGCTTTAATTATTTTTAAATATTTTGGTGACTAGAGCATCTTAATCTGGTTTGGCATTGCAGTATGGCCCCAGATTTCAGTTGGCAGGGAGAAAGCATGTGTTTTTCTTGTCACCAAGTATTTTGTTTACAGCTTCTCTGATGGATGCATGCAAATCCCTGTATATCTATGTGGCAACTCGTAGTTCATGGTTTGGAAATAATACTAGATGTTGTCCCTGGCCACAAAGCTTGGCACCTTGGCAATCTTAAGTGTTTCCTCTGTCACCCCTGCTGAGAAGGGGTATTCCTAGATTAGAGCAGCCCAAGATGTCCCTGTGAAGGAGGCCACAGCAGCAGGATTTCAGGTGAATGTTGACCATATTACAAAGCCGTTGTTAGGAGAGAGGTGGCACCATTGCTCTGAACTACAGCTCTGAGAATAACTGGATTTGAGCTGGTTGGCTGAACCGAAAGAGTCATGCCCCAAAAAACAAAATTGATTTCCTTCTGACTTCACAAAAACAATAAATTTGAAATTCAATATTAGGCTTTGTATATTTTGTTTTAAACCTTACTAACTCTTTTCTTGAACTGTGAGATTTTCAAAATAAAATTTTCAAAATAAAAATGTTTAGAAAATGTAGAAGTGTTTTGACTTGAAATCCGGAGCTTCATCTTCAGCTGTCAGTTTTGATTTGGCTTACCAAATGATTTAAGCTGCTCCAAACAGTATTTTTCAGTAGAATAAACCCGATAGGCTTTAGTGGCTTTTCGTACACGTGTGCATGTCTATGTCCCACCTCTTCATTCAAGAGCTGCTTGAACCCTACCAAGCCCCTTCTTTGGGGCTTAAGACTGTGGATAGGGGCTTTGAAGGTATCTCCTGACACTCCTTCCATCCTGGCTCTGCTTTTCACCTTCAAGCACGGTGCAAAGTAGCTGGGTATGAAGATGGCTTCATGTTTTTAAATTGTGTAAGCTTAATTTAGCCAAGAAAACAGACTAAGAACGTTTTATCGTAAAGCAGTGAAATTCAACCGCCTCATCCATACCCAGTCGTGCAGCCCCTGCCCTGGGGTTTGACATTCTTTGCCAAACTGGGGAGCTCTCCGCTGAAGCCCAGATTTCTTATTTAAGCTTTCTCCCTTCATCGTGAGTTATTTTAGGGTCCAGATTTGTCATGATTTTTATTTTTTTTCCCAGGAGCTTTATTTTCTTTGCTGTGTTTTGTTTTCTCCCCCTAGACAAACATTGGTTCCATCTTGGCATCAGTAAATCCCTACAAACCCATCCCAGGTCTGTACGGTGGGGATGCCATAGACCTGTACAGACAGCACCGCCTGGGTGAGCTGCCTCCCCATATCTTCGCCACCGCTAACGAGTGCTACTGCTGCTTGTGGAAGCGTCATGACAGCCAGTGTGTTCTGATAAGGTTAGAAATGGGAGAACCGGCTACTCCCTGACTGCATTACACGCCTCGCTCCTGCTGCTCCGTTTGCAATGACATCTGCCTAAATATCCACACCATCCCACCCCCATCCCTGTGCCTGACTCCTGCTTGCCGCAGTGGAAATGCCATGTGTTTATTCCTGGAGATCACTTCTCTGCCGTGGGTGGGACGGTCTTTAGGTTGTTCTGTCCTGGATTTGTGAATGGAAACTATGTCTTTTCCTTAACAGCGGAGAAAGCGGAGCTGGAAAGACTGAGAGCACCAAGTTGCTGCTGAAATTTCTGTCAGCCATGAGCCAGACCTCCCTCGGGGGCCCTGCATCTGAGAAGAGCACTCACGTGGAAGAAGCCATCCTGGAAAGCAGGTATGGTCACTCCCACAGGCAGTGTGAGCCCTATCCCTGCAGACACTGGCGTGCTGGGGTGGCTTGCCTTTGGCAGGGGAATGCCTTTGTGGCAGCACCTGCATTTGGGCCACGGATGGAGGCGAAGCTGGGCGGTGAGGCTCGTGCAGCTGAACGGCGTTGTGTCGGGGAGATGAGGAGGTTGTGGTCTCGCTGGGACACCTCACACTGGCTGCTCTCCATAGCTGCTTGTGGATGAATCTGGCTTCTTTCCCATAGCAGCATGAGGGGTGTGTGGCAGCCGGAGAATTCGTGCTCTAGCCAAGGCTGGGATTTCTCCTTCCTTCAGTAACTCATCATAGAATCGTAGAATGGTTTGGGTTGGAAGGGACCTTAAAGATCATCTAGTTTCCAACCCCCTGCCATGGGCAGGGACACCTCACACTAGACCAGGTTTCTCAAAGCCCCATCCATCCTGGCATTCAACACTTCCAGGGACGGAGAATCCACAGCTTCTTTGGCCAACCTGTTCCAGTGTCTCACCATCCTCACAGTAAAGAACATCTTCCTAATATCTAGTGTAAATCTCCCCTCTTTCAGTTTAAAACCATTACCCCTCCTATTGCTACACTCCCTGATAAAGAGTCTCTCCCCATCTCTCCTGTAGGCCCCCTTTAGGTACTGGAAGGGGATATGAAGTTTCCCTGGAGCTTTCTCCTGTCCAGGCTGAACAACCCCAACTCTCTCAGCCTGTCCTCGTAGGAGAGGTGCTCCAGACCTCTGATAATCTTTGTGGACCTCCGCTGGACTTGTTCCAACAGGTCCATGTCTTTTCTGTGCTAAGGATTCCAGAGCTGGACGCAGTACTCCAGGTGGGGTGTCATCCTCAGTGCCCACCTGGCCATACCCTTGAGCTTAGCCACACATCACTGCACTGTCCCTCTTTATGGCTCTCAGACCCACATCTCTTGTGGCAGTGGCTGGAGGGGAGGCAGGTAATGTCCCTCTCTGCCACAGGGATGGCTGTCCAGGCAGGTCATCCTCCTCTCCCACAGCTCTCTGTTGTGGCTATGCTCGTGGCACATCCCACAAGTGAGTCTCCATCACGCTCTGATTCCTGGTCTCCTCATTTCACCAGAGCTCTCCCCTAGGCTCCGTTTGTCTCAGGCCACTGGTACATCTTGCCCTCGGAAGGTTCTGTGGGCCACCTTGCAGCTCTCTTGCTGTTCCAGGCAGATGATTTCATGGAGAAACATCCATGGGAGCTGCAAGGGACAGGAGCAAGGAGGTTTGCCTGGGGGCTGCAGCAGACCCTGTGTGGAGGAGATCTGGGGCTGGTCAGAGCTGGTCTTGGCTGCAGCTGGCATCAGGGAATAACCACCAAAACCTTGCCAAGGTGTCAGGCAGGCAGGGAAGTGCAGGGTGCCCAGATCAGGTGTGAATGGAACGAAACCAGCAGCCATGATTGGGTGGAGATGCACCGTGCAGGGGATCCTTCACGTCAAAGGAGGTCCTGATGCTCTTGAGGGTCCATGGCCCATGCCAGGGCAGGAACGCTCCTGAGGGACCATGGGTGACCCATGCTGGAACAGGGACATCAAGGAAAAAAAGTGCCAGGACATCCTAAAGAAGCAAAGTGCAGCTGAGGAAAAGCAGTAAGAGGCAAAGAGCAGCTGAGAAAACAAGGAAGAAAAGAGCGACAGAAAGAAAGAAAGAGTTTGTGTGTGATCCCAGCCTCCTGTGCTGCCCACTGCCTTGTGGGGGCAGCTGTAAGGGACTGGTTGTAGCCTGAGGTGAAAATGGAAGCTGAGGCTAAGAAACGGAGGACAATAGTGGTTTGACTTTCAGGTAAGCCTTGGGAAGAGGTAGGAAAGATGTTTACTTAAGGTTCTGTTTAATTGTTCGTGTCCTCCTCTTTCTTAACACCTGAATTCTATTTAATAAATTGAATGTAATTAAACAAAAATTTCCCAGGGCAAGACTGTGACTGGAGGATCTTGCTGTGGGTCTTGCAGTTCGATACTGTCAAGGGCAAGGCTGCAGGTTGGTCCCAGTTTGAGCCTGTGATAGTGGCAGAAACCTCCAAAGGAGTAAATCAGATGCCTGCAACAGGATCTAGTTGTGTGATAAACTGGAATCCTTTGAACCATCTGTGTAGAAGTGGCCCTCATGCAAGTGGCATATTTCAGGGCTCAGGGAGTAGAGAGAAGGAATGTTTCCTGGAAGACAGTGAACTCGAGAAGTTACTAGCAACTGTGAGGAAAATAGCCTAAGCAGACATGCAGCATCTAACATGGCAGCTGCAAGAGCAGTGCGGGTCTAGGCTCCTCAGCAGCAGAGCAGCATTAGCAGAAGGGTTGCTGCCTTTGGCCCTGCTGCTCGTGAGACCGTTGTCGGATGATTTATTCTTTGCAGGTGTGCGGATTTTATCAGGAACTTTGGTAAACTGGAAAAAGCTCTTAAGTGTGATACAGTCGCAACTCAAGATCTGCAAAATCCACTTTAAGGCAAGTGGCTTAGAAGGCTCAAGCCCGCTTAGCAGTTAAGTGGTAACTTGACTGTGATCCAGAAAGCTTACGATGCCAGTAGGTAGGTGATTCCTGAGTCTGCAAGATCCCACAGCTGTGAGGAGGGGTAAGAGCTCGCAACCCATTTTGTGTACATCCCTAGTGTGCCGTGTGAGCTCCTGCAGTGCAAGTGCAAAAGAATTTCATTTGTCACTTTTTCCCTGAAGAAGAGAAGATGAAGACCTGGCCCGGAGCCAGGAGCTGCTGCCACTCCTAAGGAGTCTACCTCATATGTTTGCAGTTCAGCTTCACTTGTTCTGCCAGCCGCCCTCCTTGGGTTAGCTTATGGTGGATTTTCATCCTTGCACCCCAGCACATACCCACAGAACAATGCTGGATTCTTTCTCCATTTCAGACAGCGTTATAAACAAAGCGTTACGTCAGCTTTCTATCATTTACTTGTGTGTTGTAACATTCGTGCTTGGTCTATTTCTCAGAAATCAAGCTCTGAAAACTCCCCTGGCACTTTTGATTTGGCCTGTTTTCCATCTCAAAAATATCCATCAGTCCATTAAAAAAAACCTGCTAACTTTCCTCTTGGCCTTTTTTCTTTCTTGCTTGACTCTGAGGCTCCCGTCTTCTCCATGCTGGGTGCCACTGCTGACAGCATAGCCACCTCTCCTCTGATTCACCCCTCTAATTTTCGAAGCATCTTTTTTTTGTCTGCGCCTATACGTCCGAGTCCTGGAGCTGCACGTGTTGCAATGCTTCTATAACCCAGGCTTCGCTTTCTGCTGCCCTGCTGAAACTGCTTCTCATCCTGTGGGGTCCCGCAGCCCACCCTGCCCGCCTCCCGCATCGCCTTCCCCACACCCCGCTCCGCAGGGCTTCACTGCTGCCTCAAGTGCCACCTTGCCACGTGCCCGCTGGCAGCTTGCCTGGCCCGGGGACCTGCCCTCCTTGCCCTCATCCTTGGCCACATCAGCCCACCCACCCATCCCTCTGCCTGGCAGCTGCTGCCAGCCTCAGACACCCACGTGCCTATTTCCTTCCCATCCCTGGAAGACTTAGGCACTCCTGTGCGCGAGCCCATTGCCAAACTAAGCTATAAAGATACTTCCTTGTGCTTCGCTTATCTAATTCAACATGACTTAGAGCCATAAAGACTGGCTGGCTGATTACTGCACTCTCACTGCAACTGCGGCGGCCGTATAACATAACCCTGTCCTCCCTTTTGCTGGTTGTCCCCATTAATTTTTGTTGATTCATGGCGTTGGTGCGCTCGGCGGGATATTCCTGTGCAATGTCCTTATTTACATACTTGATTCAGAGGCGTGGGTCTTGGAGTTCACATTCTCCAGGGCAAGGAACTTACGTCCTGATCTGTGCTCAGAGATTTCCGCGACATGGTTGTTAATGTGTTATAACAGAGCGACTTTATTTCTTGTTTAAAGCGATATTTTCAAGGGATACGTTAGGAAAATACTGCCTGAAGTTTCCTGAAGGTTGCTGGGCCTTTCCCACGACAACAGCTCACGATCAGCTAACACTTGCAAGGCCTGAAACAAACTCCAGTGGTATCTGTAATTGTGATTATTTGTCATGTTAATAATTATTAACTGGTGAATAATCCTGTATCTGCCCCGTCTCAAGTGGAACTGCACAGTAGATTGATGGAGGTGTTTAAAAAGGGTAATAACTGAAATAACCTATGTTAAAAACTATGTATGTTTTAGATTAAGCATGACCGCATACAGGCTGTTCTTGTAGCATCTCCATGACTTCTTGCTTGTCAGGCCTCCCGATCATTTTATAATTGGCTGAATTGCAAAAATGGATATTTTAATCCTGGATTCATTGAGTCAGTTTGAATGGTTTAAGCTTTTCTCTTCTACTGTTCTGTGGAGCAACAACCAAGCCGCGTTTATTTTCCATGTTGTATGAACCTCCTGGATACAGGAAGGTGACCAGGAGACAAAATTCTTCAGTTCATCACACATCTGAAGTTTGATGATAGATCACTTTTTTTTCCTAACATTTTTTTTACTAAAGTGGATGATGTGGCTCTCTTAGAATGAACTTGTCAAATTTGTCATGCGTGTATATTCCCTCTGTTTGGAAACCCTGTGGCTTGTATCAACCTTACAAAGATTTAAGTAACAAACAAGGGTTTGAGTGTTCTGGTATCAAATTTCAGTACCAAACAAATCAGTTCAGTACTATGTTTGTCTGTTAGTTTGAAAATATTTGCCTGCAATTTTAAGAGATGGCTTATACTGTCTTCTCTTTCAAAGGCAGAAACAGAAACAAAGAAGTACGTGGTTTAAACACACGGAGTGTTTGCCCTGTGGGTCTGATGCTTCTGAAAACCCTGAAAAAAAAATAAAATACAAACCCATTAACCTATTTCGTGGGATGTCGCTGCGTTAAGCACACAACCTGGCTGAGCCTTGCCACCTTTCATTTCCTGAAGCCACACTGGTGGGGAATGCCCTCGACAGTGTGAACACCAGCTGCCCATACTGATTGGGGACTGATTTAATTAACTCCAATCCCAAAGGTTTAAAATT
Organism: Tringa tobata; assembly: GCA_033628505.1. Classification (NCBI taxonomy): domain Eukaryota; kingdom Metazoa; phylum Chordata; class Aves; order Charadriiformes; family Scolopacidae; genus Tringa; species Tringa tobata. The sequence goes on from JAHREE010000444.1 coordinate 99,835, forward strand.
CATCTAGCAGTGTCTTAAATTGCTCCTGCCATCCTTCCTTGCCCTTGAGCCCTTCCTGCTTGTCCAGTCTGGTGCTGTAACAAATTAATCTCACAGGGCAGTACATGCTGTGCAAATGGCAAAAGGCTGGGCACAGGCTTTGCTGTAACGGTATCCCATCACCAATCGTGTCTCCACTGCTTTGTTTCTGCAGCCCTATCCTGGAGGCCTTTGGAAATGCCAAGACAGTTTATAACAACAACTCCAGCCGCTTTGGCAAGTTCATCCAGCTGCACTTCTCTCAACATGGACATATCCAGGGAGGACGAGTAACTGATTGTATCCTTTTCTTCAGTGGAAAATGGATCAATGGATGGAGTGAGTGAAGATGAGGAAGAGCTCAGAGGGGTCCAGAAATCCCTCATCACGGTTTCTCAAAGCTGGTTTATAACCGGGGGCAAATTTGCAACTTAAAGAAGGAAGAAGTTTTTGGGTTTTGGCTCTGCAGCACATAACTCTGGAACTTTTTTGTCTAGGTACTACATTAGGTAGGGACATGGTTTGGCTTTTCACTTTGGCAATCACAACACTTGATACTTAAAGTCCTAGAATTTGCTCCCTAGGAAGATCCCTCATGTTGATTGCATCCTGTATTTGCAGAAGATTTGTCCTTTATGTTAGTTCTGCCAATGAAGTCATGATTTAGAAAAGTGATACCAAGCTAAGAATCAATAGATTCTGCGCAATATTTGGATGCAGAGGAGAACAGGAATTTAGAGGCCAGTTATGACTCCCTGTTTTGGGCTGCTTGTCTCCAGTGGACCTTTGAACTCTAATCATAGGATACCTCAAGTTGGAAGGGACCTGTAAGGATCATCAAGTCCAACTCCCTGCTCCTCACAGGCCTAACATTTACCTAACATTAAATTATATGATTAATAGCATCATCCAGACACGCCTTGAACTCTCACAGGCTTGGTGCTGTGACCACTTCCCTGGGGAGCCTGTTCCAGTGACAACAAGGACAGGGGAGACTGGATATAGTTGAATTAAGTTGTGCCATGACCACTTTCTTCCCTGTATGCCCAGGCACCCCTCTCCCAAAGGCTTTGATATATCTTTTGTCTACATGACGCAACTAAAGCTGCCCTGGCTATGTTTCTTGATGTTGATGTTCAAAGCTGATGATGACCACAAACCACACCAATTTCCACTGGAGTAGCAGCCAGATGAATTTACTGCTGTTGTAAATAACAGGTTTGAATTGTTTAGTCTCTGCTCTTTGTGTTGTTGGTAGATTAAAGATAGCGGTGTCTTGCAGAAGCAATGAGAACTGATGCAAGAGTTGCTGTGCACAATACAGACTTTCAGATTAGAGTGGCCTCTCTAATCTTTCTAGGTGTCCCTAATGGGGCTCATCCTTTGTTAGATTACCTCCCCATTGTGCAGATCCTATGCTCTATCTGACCCTACCTATTAAATATCTCTTTGCCACATAATACCTCTGTGGAAAAGGAGTGCAGAGGAGGATCTGAGATGATGTTTGGGATTACTCTTTGTCCATTTTGCACCATTTTGCACCAATTATTTGATGATTTGTTGCTTGTTACAGGGTTCATTCCAGTGTGTCTAGAAGATTCTTTGCCCTTTTTCAGGAGATCTGTCCATATGTCATTTGAATGTTTTCTCCTTAACGTGCTGTTCAGATTTACTGGAAAAGGTAGGTATCACCTCTACTGGCTGCTGGGTGAGCCCCCTCCTCATAGTGTGGTGGGGAAGTGCCAGGTCTCCTCCTGGATGACGATGCCTCCCTCACAGCACATAGACATTAGCTCTTTAGGTGTTACTACTACAACTGTCCCAACTGAAGAAGAAGATGGTGGAGGAGCAATGTTTGTCCTATATGTGTCAGAGCCTGTTCTCCCATCTTTGATAAACACTGTGCATTGCAGAGAGACTCCAAGAAAAAGCTGCTTCCTGAGGGGAAAGGGAGAGAGAACAAATACCTGGAAACTCAGTTCCATAGAGTGGAATGTGGGGGTACAACTCCAAATGCAGACATCTCTGCTCTGATGTAGTTTAGTTTGGACTCAGGAAGTCGCTGAGCAGCAGGGCCAGAACAGACAAGGTTCAGTTTGCCCATGCACACACTCTCTAAGTGAGTTCAGAGAAGTCTGTACACGCTCAGTTGCACAGCCACACATGACAAAATCTTGATGTACAGCTTATTTAGACAATACCGTCACTAAACTGGAAGAAGCCCCTCTTGTGCATTGGCCCTGGAGACTTACCTGTATCCTGGTCCTCTCATTGCCTTTGCACCAGAAGTGTGATCTCTTTCTACTGGCTACTCCTGTATTCTTTGTTTCAGAACAGAGTGGTACACCAGAACCCCGGAGAGAGGAATTATCACATCTTTTATGCTCTGCTAGCTGGTGTGAGCGGGGAGCAGAAAGGTAATTTCATTTTTTTGGATATGGCTCTGTCCTCTTTCCAGTCCAGCATATGAAGCAGGTATAAGTCAACTAAGGCATGGATATTTCAGGTTCTTGATATAAAACTTTCTTGAAGGCCATATGGTGATTTCATTGGAAATGGAAAGGGGAGTTGAGAGAAAAAGGCTGAGGATGATGGAAATACTGTATGAGAAAAGACACTTCAGGCATTCTGAACTCGAGGGAAAAGTCTGTGCAAAGTGAAGAAGGGGCATAGAAAGATGAGGTAATGAAACTGGGTAGAGGCAAAGGAGGGTAAAGACTCTTGATTCAGATGCCGATGGAAGCTGTTCCAGGTTGTTCAAAGCTGTTCAAAGGTTGGACTGAGAGAAATACTTTTACAACAAACCTTCATAGGTATACCATAGTATAGGTAATAGGAGAGATAAGAATTAGAAAGACCAGTGATGTAGTGGCAGAACTAGAATCAAAACATGATCTGAACAAAGGGTTTACAGCTGCGTATGTGGGGAAGGGAGAGGGGGGTCTGGAAGGGGGCACGCAGAGGAAGCGGCAGCTGTGAAGAATCCTCTTTGTAGAGCAGCACCCCCTTAACAACATTTGTGTGTACCTGCCCTGGGCACTGCTGAGCACTGATGGCCTGGCTAAAGAGGTCAGAGAGGTGGGAAGGAACAAGTTACAACTACGCTCTGGTTTTGAAGGACTGGGGAATTTCTTTATGTCTTTGTTCTGTGTGTGTTAGAATAATCAAACGGAAGAACTAGATCTGATACAGAGTGGAAGGAATTAGGGCTTTAGTTTTAGGGAGTTCATGTGGTAATAGCCACGTGAATCAATTCAGAGATCCATCTAAAGCAAAGGGAAATAGCAGGGACCATGGTTATCAGCAGGCACTTAGGGAAAGCATACAAACCAGATTATTTTCTTCAGCACATCTCTGCTATTCTTCCCTATCTTCCTTTCCAAATTGGTGTCCCCGGCTGCTTCACTTCTCCCGTCTATAATGTGTTTCTGTCTCTTGATCATCCTTGTTTCCTTTCTCCATAGTTTTTTTAGTTCTCCTCTATCCCTTTCAAAATGGGGAATCAAACCTGCAGATAGTATTTCAGATGTGGTTGTGGTACAGATAAGTACAGAGACCCAATCCTGATGTTTAGTTCTGTGTTCCTTCTAAAAGTGAAGGAACTGAACTGTGTTTAGTTTTTGACTGCTGCTTAGCACTGAGATGATGTCTCCAGACATCTTACTGTGACTCCCTGAACTCTGTCTCAAGTGGTGATATCTAATTTAGAGGTCATTACTGTATATGTATAGTTAAGACTATTTTTCTGCACACTTCATGAGACTGATTTTCAACTTCTGTGTTTTTTTGCTGAGTCAATTCAGTATTGAAATATTCCTCTGTGACTCTGCAGCTTGGGATTTGACTGTTCTAAATAATTTTGCATACCATCTGCAAGCTTTGTTACCACACACCCTTCTCTTCCCCTTCCCCAGGGAATTCAGTGTGGCTTTTCAGGGATACAGAGTCTGTTCAGATGAACTCTCCCTATGGTAAACATACATACTGTTTTGGGGGACCAAGATCATAGCATGAAAAGGCTGATTGATAAATAAAGTGTTGTCTTTCTCTTCCCTGCCTCTTTTTCCAGAGAGCCTCTCCCTCTCTGAGCCAGAGACTTATCACTACTTGAACCAGTCTGGTTGTGTGACTGATGAGAACCTCAATGATGTAGAGATGTTCCGTAAGGTCATGGTGAGTCCTGTCCTAACTCCTCCTGAGCTTCTGGCCACAATCACAGGGACATGCTGCAGGGTCTAGATCTCACAGGTGGAATTTATTTGCCCTAAGACAAAATTTGATGTTCAATGAGTCTGAAACTCAGCTCTAACTGTTTATGGTGAAAACAAGGCTCAAAGAGTGTTTTCAGCGTACAGAAATGGGGGGATTTGGAAACAGTCAAGGATGAATAATAATTTAGAATGATGGAGACTTTGGAGAGCATGAACCCCACCTGCCACCCCACAACAGTTTGTGGGAGCCCTCTAAATGGCCTGATGCAGGAAACCTCACATTGACCATTAGAAGGGGAACAGTTTGGTCTGAAGGTAGCGTTCTCCAAAATTGTTCTGGTAAAGTTGTATCACCTGTGCAAATGCCATATTCTGAAATACTACACAGATTTCAACAGACATCTGTAACTTTTCCAGAGATTATGGGTTTAGCAGGATGAATATACAATTCCTGTTTTGCTTGATAAGTGGTTATCAGCCTGAGGGCTTTAATAACGCAGGTGAAAACAGATAGGCAAGGTGAGAGGAGTCAGTTTAGGATTTTAATAGCTCCTGCTTAGGTGTGATTTAAGGGAAGGAAATGCCTCCTGCATAGCAGAGGTTTCAATGGAAACATGGTATTTATACTTCAGTCGAGGAGAGGCCTGGAGGAAAGAAGGGAATTAGAACTCTGACAAGGGCAAATGCTTGAAAACTAGGATCTGCCTCTCAAAGTCAATTTATGCCCCAAGAACCCTGACTCACATGTGTGCACTAAGACAGAGGGAACGTGCCATACTTCCTCATTATCTGTTTCTAACCTTCTAGCAGTTAATGCTGAAAGCTTGGTTTTAAATCTTGGTGCATACATTTACTATTCTAAATTTGAGTAAATTAAGGGGGTTACATGGATTCAGAGTAAATTAAGTATATTGCATGGGCCTGTCCTTCAGGGAAGACAGTAAGGCAGAATATGGAAGCAGTCCAGTGACATCTGTAACCTCTACTGCCAGTGGTCAGGGAAGGATTTCCTCACACAGGCACAGACAAACCAATGTCACATTCCTGTGACAGAGAGGCAACGGCAGCAGCAAAGTCCGACTTGAGGATGGGGCAAATGCCCACCTGCCTCAGATGGGGATAGGGTAAATGAAGGAGAGAATAGGAGACAGTGAGCACCATTGACAGATGTATAGCTGAGCGAGGGGCTGTGCCATCCCATTTCACTTTAATTCATGATAACTGTAATTCTGAGTTTTACATCTTACACGGGCTGGGCAGGAGTGTGGTGGTTGCATTGGACCACGGGTGTATTTACAGTCAACATTAGCTGTATGGTTTTGCATAGACTGCCATGAAGGTGGTGGACTTCAGCACTGAAGAAATCAGAGACATCTTCAAACTTCTTTCTGGCACACTTCATCTGGGAAACATTGAATTCATGACAGCTGGAGGGGCCCAGATTACAACGAAAGCGGGTAAGTGGGACCCTAACAACCCGGCAGACCATGCAAAGCCCTTTAGGCCCCCAACAAAGCTCATTTTCCCTCTGCTGTGCTGGTCCTTAGTGACTTTGCCAGCAGGTTCCCTGCAGTTTAACCCTGCAAAAGCATTGCCACAGGATGTGTGGCTCCGGAGCACCGGTACGATTTGGTTGGGCTGTGACCCGTTTGTTCTCCTGGATACCCTCAGACTGAGTCCACAGCCTCACAGTTTGTGTTGAAAGAGCAGTGAAAAATAGGAACGAGGAGGAGTCTGAGATAAAAGTAGTCTGTTACAGGTTTTCCCACATCTTCCTTTGAAGCATCTGTAAGTGTGCACTCTGTTACAGTTACCCAATCTGAGCTGGTCTGGTAAAGTGAATCCCTAAACAGACAGAAGTAATACGTATATATTAAAACTGCTTCAAGTCTTAAGTTAATTGTCTCTCTTCTTGATATCCAAATTTAGCACCCCATGCTCAGACTGTACTATTGTGCCTTTAGGAAAGCATATATTCTCATTCAGTAAATATTTTGCTAGTGCTGAGCTTTACACAGTGCTTTGCTCTTCCTGTTGCCAGCAGAAAGGCTGACTTGTGTGTCTGGCCGTGGCCCATAACAGGTGCTGACCCTGCCTCAGACTGGATATGTGAGCTTACAGCTTTGGGGATGATGAAGAGAATTAAGTAAAGGGCAGTGTTTTTGTGCTGGGTCTTAGTCACTTGCCTTGTAGGAGTCTCTGGGATTTCCTCACTGGGCTGCAGAATGTGGGTCCCCCATGAGTGATGGGGATCCGTGCAGTAGCAGACTGTTTGTCCTCCTTTGTTATTAGTGCTGAACATTGCCAGTGACCTCCTGGGCTTAGATGCCTTCCAGCTTTCTGAAGTGCTGACACAGAGGTCCATGATTCTGCGTGGGGAAGAGATCAGCTCCCCTCTCACTGTGGAGCAGGTAAGTGTCCTAGCGTATGCTCCTGCGTCTGCCACTTCTGCACCTCCAGGCCCCCTGTCTCCCTCTTGTATTATCCACTCAAGTTCAGGGTTTCCTGTTACACCCCTGGCTGCTCAGCTGTGTCCTCGAGTATTTTGCCCTTATTAGTAGTTCAGGTCCCAGTGTTGACCCTGCTTTTTAGGCTTCACAGGGGAGTTCACCTGCAGATGGCAACGCACGATACTGGTTTTAAGTCACCTTCACTCGCCAGGAATTGGTGCTCGTGTCATGCAGAAGGTACATCAGATGCTCTGTGGTAATTGCATGTGTGCATGCTTTTACCTTGCAGAGCTCCCAGGTTACGCTGCTATGCTGCTATGCAGATAAAAGCTTGCACACAGTTACCACAAAACATCTGGCAGATGGTAGGTTGTTACCCCACAGTAGTGTCTTTGTGTATCTGCACAACCACAAAGAGGACAAATAAACTGATAGGTAGTTCCCATCTTCTGAACCTGTGCTGTGTGCTGGAGCCAGTCCTGCTTATCTCTTACATTTCTCTCTGGTTCATTACAGTGTTGTTTCTACTAACTTTAACTTGTGGTGTTGCTGATCACTTGAGGGCACTCTTGGTGTTTTAGGTCCACGGACAGATAACTGTGGAAAATCTTCCGGCATTAATAAAATGCAAGACACTGGGAAACAAGGAACAATATTACTAGGACGGAAGAAACATAATGTTATAGCAAAATGAACGTTTGTAATGGAAATTTTGTGCTGGCACGGACCGTAGAGGGTTATCAATACAACCCCTACATTGGCAGAGAAACCAGAATTACCAGGCATTCTGTGACGGATGTCTGTCTAACTTTCCTTCATATTTCCCATGGAAGGAATTTCACAGCCTCTTTAAGTATCCTGCTCTGGCTGCAGCGGAGCCTGGAGCTGAAAAGATTCTCCTTATATTTAGATTACCTTTGACATCCCAGCTGTCCACCTTATAAGCTTCCGCTTCTGTGAAGTTTTTCACGTGGTGTTCTCTTTTCTAAGCTAAACAATCCAGCTCCTTCAATGTTTCCTTGTAAGTAATTTTCTAAATCTCTTCTTCTTCCTCTGTCACTGTTTTCCCACATCTTTCAAGAAGTGGAGTGCCTATAACTGGACACCATAGTCAAGCTGAAATCTCAGAAGTGCTCATTACAGAAGAATAGTTCTTTTCTTGCCATGAACAATTCTGCTCATGTATCACAAACTAATCTTTGCCTTTAAGAAATGGTATTTTTTTTCATACTTTGTGACTTTCTTTGCAATGAAATTGTGTGAAAATTATTTTTCAGCCTACAGCCTGTGGTAGATATCCTCAGTATCCAGAACCGCAGTTTTTCTTCTCAGCTGTCTGTCCTAAATAAGCCATACCTTTCTGTATGGGTGCAAAAGGATGGATAACAAGCAATGCCAGAGACACTCCACGCAGTCAGAACAACAGTGTGCAGTTGTAGGATTTAGAGTCTCCCTGAACAGAGCTTTCCCCGACAGTATAGCTATTCCTGACATTTGTGCGTGTTGAGCCCCAAATTTAAGGCTTGAGCCCTCCTGTACCGTGCCCATCTATTCCCACTTGTTTGTTGCAGGAAGACGTTGGTAGAGCTGCCAGGGATTTCTCACTGTGTAACGGGCTCGTTGCCCGCCTGAGCTTTGACATTTCAGTGGGCTGAATGGATGAACTGGCCTGAAGGCGGGCAGGGCTGGAAGGATGAAAGGATCCTTTGAGAATCTCGTTTGAGCCATATTGTGGGGAAAGCGGCTTTGCTTACCGCTGGATGGGGAGGGCCCGTTCCTGGAAAATGAGTCCAACTGACTGGGTAGCCAGAGACACTGCGGAGGCATGGCCTCGAGGGCATTCTCAGTCCCAACTAGTCAGACAGATCATCTGATGGAGAGAAGAAATACCCAGAAAAGGCGTGTGCGCCCATGCTTTGAAATGTTCTCTTCTGTGCAGAAAGGAGATTGCTATGTGTCCTCCGCCTTGGGTTGCTGGAGAGGAGATACTAACCAGGGAGGGAATTTCACTGAATTTCACTGATTTTTAGAGTTGGAAGGGACCATAGAGATCATCTAGTCCAACTCTCCTGCCAAAGCAGGACCACCCAGAGCATGTAAAAAGGAAAAGGAGGAAAAAACCAGTGGCATTGGGTGAAAAGGAGAATATTGCAGGCTGGGCCTCAGAAGCTTGCTGAGAGTGGCTGGGAGGATTCAGAGGCATTTGGCCTGTGCCATAAGCAAAGCAAAACAGGAGAGGTCACGTTATTCAGGCTTGTAAAACTACAGAGGATGAGGGTGCATTTAGAAGATGTCTGTCATCGCTAGTCAGGCCTGCTGAAGGAATTACCCTGGTGTCGGAGGTGAGACAGAGTAAGCAACCTGTAATTGATCGAGATACTGCATTTTATTTATGAAATGGCAAAATTATAGCTTTTACCTCACTTGATTATTTCACTACATGTCAACTTCTTCTCCCAGTAGGAAGATTGCTGCTTGTCCAGGAGGGTCGGGCAGAAAGTTGTGTTGGTTTGTGTTGTGTAGCTCCTTGCAGTTACGAGTCTCAGGAACTACCAGCCAAGGTCCTTGGGCATACCCTGACATTTGTCTCCACATGTCTCTGATCTCCAGGATCTTTCCCCACTTCCAGCATTTTTCTTCCAGTCAAGATTTTTCCCACCATCTTTCTTGGCCCTTTTTTCTACTCTCTGGGATCACATCCATATGTTTGGCCTCCTTTCCAGAAACCTAAGCCCTGGCTTCCCAGTCTAAATAGTGTATGTGCAGGAGAGCATGCGATCAACCTCCTAATTTGTGGTTTTGTCTCATGTCATTTTATTAATTGGAGGATTTGGAGCGTGCCACTTTTGTTTAGTCCAAGTGTTACCAAAACTTAGAACCAGCCCATTCCTGTTACAGCTGTCAAGTAGCAGGCTTTTGCTTGAGATTTCAAAAGTTCAGTTTCGGACATTCATCCACACACTTACATACACCCTATTATCTACTGCCTGTTAGTCATCACAAGTTATTTTTTCCACCCCTGACACTTGGTTATGATCACTGTATGGGATGTTGGCTCAGCTCCAGAAAGGTCTCTCAACCCATGCTCTTCTGGGGCATGTATCCTGGCTGTTGGCCGGCCTACCCTGTCTTCCAGTAAGATAATGCTGTTTGCAGGAAGGTTTTGGAGAGGGGATTTTTTGAGGCTAGCTTGGTGACAGAATACTCTATTAAATCCTGCCCTGCCAGTTTTTTAAAAACTGCGTGGACGCCCATTTGACAGCTCTACTAGGAATACTGAACCGACATACCTTGCCTGTCATTGCAAATCTTGGCTCAGGTGATGCAAATGACTGCTGCCCCTTAGTCATGAGGTATTTTGTGACCTTCTCTGCCCAGGTACTTGTTCCAAAAGATGTCAAGGATTTTGCTACTTCCTTCAGCCTCTCAAGTTCAGTTACCCAAAGGTCAGACATGGTATATCTGTGTGCGGCTGGGCTATTTGCAAACTTGAATGTTGACTGTACATACAGATACTGCACCATGTACAAGCAGTACAGAGTCTGAGACATCTAAAGAGGAGTGGAGGAACCTGAAGTCCCATAGAGATTTGTTCTGCCCCTTATGCTTTCTCTTCTCCCTGTGACTCATTTTTTCTCTCTGCACTTACAGGCAGCTGACTCCAGGGACTCCCTCTCTATGGCGCTGTATTCCCAGTGTTTTTCATGGCTCATTAGCAAGATTAATACGAAGATCAAAGGCAAGGAAAACTTTAAGTCGGTGGGCATCCTGGATATCTTTGGCTTTGAGAACTTTCAGGTCAGGATTTTGTCTTTTGCAGGGTGGGTTGGTTTGGGAGATATCAGTGCATATAGGAAGGAATTTTGGTAGATTTGTATCCTGTTTAGGTTAGCGTAGAGCATTCTGGGATTTCTGCACTGTCGCTTCCCTCTGGGAGCAGCAAGATACATTTAGCTTCCCATTTCTGCCACCTGTATTCATGTAGGCTGATGTTCAAGGTCTGGTTTGTGACACAGACCCTAAACAAATGTGCTGTGATAGATAATATTGAATTTTGACTTGTATGCAAATTAAACGTTCAACTCCTATGTGCACGTTGTTTGTTTACATCTGTTTTGCCTTGTGTTGAGAATGGTGTGTGTAATGCTTCTGATTGCAGCTGATGAGAGATGCATGTTGAGCAGCCATATAGTCACTGCTCAGATGTTTCACAAAAGGGAAACCCCAGTGACCTAACACTTAGGGAATTATTTTTCTTTCTTCCTAAGAAAAAGAGAAATGTGATTGTCTTTAGCATTCTTTACTACCATTTAGGCCTACTGAATTAGCTTTGCATGAGCTACAAAAGCTGCTCTCCTGGCGGACCTCCCAATAGTGTCCTCCTCATGTCCATCTGACACCCCTTGCCTCTGTGGTGTCTGGCTTTGTTCCAGCCTGCCACCTTCCCCATCACTGTTACGCATTCTTTTTGGAGCTTAGTGAAAAGAATGTTAAGTTTTATAATCTTTGTTTCTTCTTACAGGTGAATCGTTTTGAACAGTTTAACATTAACTATGCAAACGAGAAACTCCAGGAATATTTCAACAAACACATCTTCTCTTTGGAGCAGCTGGAGTACAACAGGTGACAAATGGAGGGAGTGGCCCCCTCTTATTTTCATGGGTGGTAGAAAGGAGGACATCATTCCTCCTTTCTGCTCTCCACTCCCTGCTTCTAAGGCAGGAGAGGCAGCTTGGACCTTAGTGCAACCCTGGCTGTAGATATGTCTCTGTCAGTACTGTCCATGTGCTTTGCCAGCATAGGTCACTTGTCTGCAAGCAAAAACTTTCTCCCTGTGGTATTTAGAAAGTCCAGATTCCCTTCTACCTCTCAGCTGCATGGGAATATCTTGGGCTTTAACCCATTAGAACACATGGTCACTGGCCTTATTACTGACTTCAGTAATGATTTACCTAAGGTAGTGGTGGTACTACGCAGGTGAAATCTTGGTGTGCAAAATGTAAAGTCCCTTAAGATAGATGGACAGATATCCGACAGCTCTTTCTGTCCTAGAGATTCCTACGCTGTGAAAAGGGCTCTTTTCCTCAGCAAGGAGATTTACATCAGGCTGTTTCCTGAGCTTAAAGAGCATGGGGCCTTCTGCACAGCTGTTTCTCTTCTGTGGGCTTCATATTGGATTGTATTTTGTGAAGTACCTGGGATGTTCTAGAGTATTTCTGCTTCTAGAGAAGGCTGCTGGGCAAATCCTTCAGTTCTTGCTCTGAAACAGAAGCCTTTATGTTTGTGAATGAAGCAATTGAATAGGGTCGGTGAGGGCAAATGAGAGCAGCCTTGTAAAGGGAGACAGTTGAATAGGCAATTCATGAAATTCTAAAGATTACAAAACTGCAAGACTATTTATGCACTCACTTCTCAGGCCAATGCCACCATTGCAGGAAGCTTGTGTTAAGAATGGTATCATCGTGACAAAAGATTTTTTCCTGATGATTACGGAGGAGTTTAAGTTCTGTGGCTGAACTTTGGAAAGAACTAGAGAATTTTATTGTTGACTACTCAAGTTATTCTAGGGTGATGTGATTAATGCTTATCTTTCACAGTATCATCTCTGCTTCCTCAGTTTTAGTAAGTAGTTCTGTGTATTTCATCATTCAGTTAGAAAAGAGGTCTGTGAAACTAGAAACAAATTGATTCATTTGTGATTTGATTTGTTTCAGAAAACTCTGCTCCCTTCAGTTCTGGAAGGACTTCTTGCTCTTAGAAGGAATCCAAAAGGTCTTTTTGTAAAACTATATGGCCTTTCTGATACCCATTGTTGCAAAAATCTGAAACACCGTGGAGTGATATCTTTTGTCTCTAACTGGATAAGATGCTCTGTTTCTCATACCCATGGGGAATAGATAGTTCTTTCCATTCATCAGAAATTATTCCAGTTTGTTGCTTCCAGCTCTTGCCCACAGGCTTCTGAATGCTTTGAACCTGAAAGTATGAAGCCTAGGCTGAAGGGTTTGTAGACAACAGCTTCATTATCTTCAAAACATTAGCCTTCACCTGAAAGGTGTCTGTATCAAAATGTTAGTAAGTAGCTTCACACATAGCATGTAGTCTTCCTTGGATTCCTGAGCAAGAGTTATTCCCAGGCTTCTCTGAATTCTGAAAACAGAAATGGCCTGTCTTATGGGACTATAAGAAGATGATAAGGCAGGGGGCAGGGGAAACACGTTCAGCACAGATTTACAGAATTTCATAGATGATTATCAAAACACGTCTATTGCACTGCTGTACCTACATCAGCTCCTGTCTGGAAGATGCAAGGCCACCCTGTAGGTCCCCTGCACGTCAGGCCAAAGCTTATCTGTGTCAGCCTCTTCAAACTCTCACAGAAAACTTGCTCCTGTCGCTTCTTCTTGGTGGACCTATAAATAGTGGTTCAGTCTTTTGGCAGATGTGCTTCAGGGTGCGTTCCAGATTTGTGGGTTAGCAGTTGACTCTTGAAGCTGTGTAGCAAACTGTCCATCATCACCGCCACTTGGGCTGATGCTTATCACTCCTGAAAAAGCAACTGAGAGCAACTACAATTTCTTAGTGCTTGGTGTGGAATTTGCTTAATGACTAGAAGATGAGCATCAGTCTAAATCACTGGGATGGATAAGAAAGTTTGTCTCCTACTTCCATCTCCGTGTGTTAGCAGTGCATTGTGTGTCCTATTCTTTTTCCTCAGCCATGGCAAAGCCTAATTCCTGTGCATCATTTTGAGTCCTGAGACAGCTGCCATGCTTAGCTGCTTCTCTTCTTCTGCACGTCAGGGGAATGGATCCTGCATTTCACATCTTTGTTCTGTTTGTTCTTGACTGTCAGGGAAGGGATAAACTGGGAAGCCATTGACTGGATGGATAATGCAGAATGCCTGGACCTTATCGAGAAGGTGAGCAGTTATCTGTGACAGTTTCCAGGGATCACAACTGGGACCGCTGATTACCTTGAGACCTTCCCTGGGGTCTTCTGGTCTTAAAATCAGGTAGTTGCTTAGATCATCTTCCTATCATGACCTGGAAAAAGTATGAGCTGTTCTAGCCACATCACAGCTCAAGAAAGCACATCTCTGCTTATGGTTGAGAGTAAGCTTAGGAGGGGGGTCATAGTTTTAGACAGGCAGCAGCACTTAAGTAAAACCTTAATGTGATTTTTTTATAAATAATCTCCACTTATGTTCTGCTTTGGCTGGTCAGAATTGTGCTCTCAGCTCGAGCTTTGCTGGGTATAACTCAGGGGTTTATTGCTCAATGTGGTGTCCAGATCTCCAATTCTTGGCTGGGTGCTGTGCAGTTAGAACTTTTGCTGACTGTAAAGCCTGTCTCTTGTCTGGCTGTAGAAACTGGGTCTCCTGGCTTTGGTGAATGAAGAGAGTCGATTCCCCAAAGGCACAGACAACACCCTTCTGGAAAAACTTCACAGCCAGCATATGGTAAGTAAGAAAATAACCCGGCAGGCAAGTGATCAGTATGTTAGCCCCATCGGCATTTCAAAACTGAAAGTGAAGGTTTTGTTGATGTAAAATATGTGCTTTGTGCAGGAAATTTGAAATGCCTTAGGCCTGAACCTGAGAGTGTTTAATAAGGCTGCGCTGAACAAAAGTAATATGGGAAGAAACCTGCAAACGGTCTCTTGTGCACACAGAGAGAGGGAGTGTGCATTCCACAGGCTGTGGGTAGAGGATATTTGAATTCATAGCACGGGTTCAGGTCAGGTTCTGCTGGTCTGCGACGGGACATGAGGCAGCACCCCAGGCACAGGATGCGGCTGCACAGCGGGCATGGGTTTCTCCTGCCAGCTGACTCACAGGAGTCTGCTCCAGAGCATGTCAAATCTCTGTCTCCTGGGGCCGGGGATGGCTTTTGCCTCATGACTTTTAATGAAAGCACTCTCATTGTTCCTAATTAATTAAATTCTTTCCTCCGCTTTCTTGTATTCTGGACACAGGAGCAGAGGGGTTTTTTCATGCAGGTCAGAAAGTTATCCTGGGGACACAGAAACCACAGTGAGATCACCATAGCAATCTCTTACCCTGTCTCTGGTGCAGCCAACGTTCTGTTCTTAATAGTAGATAGACTGAAACCAAAGCAAATTAAACCCTCTAGCAGGGAGTTATGGAGTAATTTACTACTTAGTAAGATCATTGTCAGTTAATATGTTTCGTAGTTGTCCAATTCAGGCTCCATCCAAGCCAGAAAACATACTGTTGTGTGGTTCAACCCCAGCCAGCAACTAGGACCACGCAGCCACTCGCTCACCCCCTGAGTTGGGATGGGGGAGAGAATCAGAAAAGTTAAAGTCAGAAAAAACTCGTGGCTTGAGCTAAAGACAGTTTAACAGGTAGAGCAAAAGCTGCACATGCAAGCAAAGCAAACCAAGGAATTCATTCACTGCTTCCCATGGGCAGACAGGGGTTCAGCCATCCCCAGGAAAGCAGGGCTCTGTCACACGTAAGGGTTACTTGGGAAGTCAAACGCCATCACTCCAAAGGTAACCCCCCTTCCTTCTGCTTCCCCCAGCTTCATATGCTGAGCATGACATCATATGGCATGGGACATCCCTTTGGTCAGTTGGGGTTAGCTGTCCTGGCTGTGTCCCCTCCCAGCTTCTTGTGCCCTCCCAGCCTGCTTGTTGGCAGGGCAGTGTAAGGAGCAGAAAAGGCCTTGAGAGCTTAGCAACAACCAACAACAGTAGTGCACTATCATTACTGTTTCTCATCCCAAATCCAAAACACAGCACTATACCAGCTGCTAGCAAGAAAATTAACTCTATCCCAGCTGAAACCATGACACATACAAACGTATCCTTTATCTGGCAGGGTTTTTTTTAAATTGGCATAGATGCATATATTCTCATTTTTCATATTTGCATCTAACTCTGCCAGTAGTACTCATGACTACAAATTGCATAAAATAGCAATGACTTCTGGTTGGATATCTATGCAGTTTTGTGGAAATATTTCCTTTCTTTATGCTTAAGTTGATACCTTCAATTTAGTCTGCTATGACTGTCCCTGGTATTATAGATCAAGGTATACAAGAATGCCTGATTTACCTTTTTTATTGTTGTTGGTATTTTGTTAACTTTGAATCTAGAACTTATGAATATTTTTAGTATATCACTTCTTTTGAATTTTCTTTATGAACTGTCCCAACCTCTTTGTTTTTTCTCCAAATGGACAAATTTCAAAGCTCCTCTTTCTTGCTGCCATTTGTCTCTGAATTCCTCTACGTCTTTTCCCTATTCTTTTCTGACATAAATAATCAGACCAGGATGCATTTCCCGTGGTAAGAAGGTACCTGTGGTTTATTGTACAGCAACTTGAGACTTTCAGTATTAATTTGCATTCCTTTATGCTCTGCAGCATTTTGGTTGCTATTTCTGGTGATTTCTGTGCATTGAGTAGCCTTTTAATTAAGCTGTTCATAGTGCTCAGTAGTAATAAAAAACCCAGATCAAGTATTGGAAATTCCTAGGAAAGCAACAGAATAAAAACAGAAAACATTGTTATGGCACTGTATAATCCATGGATCTCCTGCACTTTGAGCAGTGTACATCACTGGGCTGCTCCACTCAAGAAGGGTTAGATCAGATCTGGTAAGCAACAGGTCTGGGACAGCTTCAGTGTTATGGAAAATTACATTGAAGGGACCCTGCAGTGTGGAAAAAAGATGACTAAGAGGGGATGTGGTGGGTTTAAAAGTCACACGTGGCCCATAGAAGACAAATGGCACTAATGGGAGCCAGGCTTAAAACCTACTGGCTGTAGTTCCCTGTGCAGTTGGTTGAGAGCTCCCTGTGAAAGGACACTCTGGATGCAAGAAGTCTGCATCAGTTCAGGCGGGCAAGTATTTAAATGAGAAATGCACTTGGGGTTACTAGTTAGGCAAACCTCATGAAAATAATTGGAGTTTGAGAGATTATTAGGATGAAAGTGTCATTACATTGCCTTGTTTGTAAGATTGTTGCCTTCTACCCTGCATTGCCACTCCTGAAGGCCAAATATTCAGCTATATGGACCTCAAGTGGCAATGGCAGTTCTTACACGGTTAACAGTTTTCACAGAACAAAGAAAGGCAGGTAAAAATGAGAGAGTAGAATAGCTAGTAAAAGGAAGGAAAAGTGAATATTGAAAGAGGGTAAGAGAGGTGCAAAGAAAATACAGTGAAATATAGAGGAAGACAGGAGATTGTTCTGATGCTTCCTTTGACACATAAAAGATGTGTAGGTATTCTGCAAAGCTGCCATCTTCCCTGCATCCCGATCTGGTGTCCAGCACCTTGTGGTTTGTGTGGAGCCCAATCTCCTCAGGTGTCAGACACCCAAGAATTAACATTTCATCCATGGCATGCCTGCCCAGCCTTGATTGTGCAAGCCCTTGCTCACATGAGGAGTGCCTTGAAGGGCTGAAGTTTTCCATCTTATTGGAGTAACGTATTTGTAATGTAGCTGCAGGTAACTGCAGCAGATGTGGTCAGGCTCTGCAACAGCTAAAGTCCTTGCCCGTCTCAGCATTGTCATATGGCAGAGTTCCTGACTGAGCCTATTTATTCTTACACTGGTATTATAAGAAGACTTATTTGTCTTTCTTTTCAGAGCAACCACTACTATGTGAAACCTCGGGTTACAGACCATCAGTTTGGCATAAGACATTATGCTGGGGAGGTAGGTGTTCATGGTGTATCTGTGAGATGCTTGCACTTGGGCTTGAGGTCCTGAATTTTAGATTCCAAAAATCAATAATATCTCTGAGCTGTGTGTTTCCTCACAGTCTGTGCCCTGTAGTAGAGTGCAAGGAGTGTGATGGGCTTAAAATATCATATCATTCTCCAGCTTGGATGTTTGTTTGAGTTTCTCAGGTAACTTTTGTTTCGGCTTCTGTTATTCATGTTGTCTTTTCTTGGACATTCACAAACAAAACCCAAAGTAAAAGTGACAAGGAAAATTTGACTTTTGTAGAGGAGGAAAAAAAGCTAAATACCTACTGCAAAAAGGAAAAGATCTCCAAGCCTCCAAGGTTAAATGCTGTTTGTTGTGGAGAGGTATGGAGCAGATGGAGGTGTGTCACACTAAAGAAGGGCTAACCTCTTTCTAGAATCATATCTGCTGAGCACTAGTGGTTAGGAGGTCAGGGCACTGGTTAGCGTTTCCTGATGTGAATGGAGTACCTCACACCTTGCAGAGGATTTCCCCACATACACACTCCAGGCAAATCTCTGCAGCTGTTTCACTTGGCTCCCGCTTTTGAGGATTTTCTGTTTGGTTGGTTGTTGTTTGTTTTTTTTTAATTGATGGCTAAAAGCCACTTGCCTGCCGGGAACTGCAGAGCTCTGGAGCCCTTCAACCCCAAAAGTTTGTATCTTGGCACATGCCTGCAGCGTAACTGTGTAGCTCTGCTGGAGGTCTTGTACATTGGCATCTTAATGTAGAAGTGCTTAATGATTTGTACTGCACAGTTCTAGTAGCTGTGTCTGTGTTGCAGGTGCTATATGATGTGAGAGGCTTTCTGGAGAAGAACAGAGACACCTTTCGAGATGACATTTTAAACATGCTGAAAGACAGCAGGTATGCCCCCCTTATGCTTGTGAGGAGGCCACATCTATTGTGGGGGACTAAGCCACATGCATTTAATAACCAGACCAAGGAAAGCAATTGCTTTTGTCTGAGCATCAGGCATCATTCTCGATCTGTTCTTGTCTTTGTGCTTAAGTGTCCTGGCAAAAGAAAGGAGAGCTGGAGAAGTCAGTGGAAGCACAGATTTAATCAGTACTCTTGTCCCCGTTTTGAAAAGAGCTGTAACAGCATGACAGAAATCCCTCCAGGCAATGCTGTTTTTTTCCCCTCCTCTCTTCTCTCTTTCCTCTTCTTCCTCTTACCTCCCTGTCCCAACAATGGCAAATTTGCCCCTGAATGAGTCAAGGCTCTTTGCTGTGCTGTCAAATCCCAACATTTGTACAGAGGCTGCTTATTTTCCAGACTGCTTGTTAGTGGAGAGCTTCTGTCCTTATCCTTAGACTGATCCTTCGCTGTGGGACCAGTCATGGCCCTGAATTTTATATCCCAGTGCTGCAACATGACCTAGAGAAATTAGCTGAATTTGACCTTGAGCAAGGTCTGGAAGACAGAACTGTGGTCATCGTTGACCAGCAAAATAGAAGGACTCAGGGTTTTTCAACAATCCAGAAAGAGGAATTCTGCTAAGAAGCAGTCTTAACAATAAACAGGCACGAGAAGTGCTGGAGAACTTTGTGGCACTTCGTAAGAACCAGCACCACTGTCTAAGGAGTGGCAAAATGTTGGAAGATTCCCCAGAGCTGACCTACACTGAGGGTAGCTCTAGAAGTCCTCTGGCCACAGAAGGGCTGTGGTGGCACTTGCACAAGCAGGTCACAGGTGCTAGCTACGAGAGCTAGGTCAGGAGGGGCGTGAAGGCACACACTATAGCTGGAGTACTCTCAGGGTAGTCTTGCCTGGGGACATATTGCTCTCAGAGAGGTGTCCTAGCCAGTGCAGAATGGAGATCTTCTATTGTGTAATATCCTGCCTGACAGCATGAGATGGGGTTTCTGGCTTGGCAGCCGAGTGTGGCATACAGGGCAGCCCACAGGGGCTGGGCAACCACATGGAAAGTATTAATTTCCTCACGGCGCCCAGCCAAGCTGCCTCCTGCAGCCACTCTGTGGCACAGCAGGAGTGAAAATGAGGTGTTTCAAACTGGGACAGAGCAGTAGCTGGGAATGAGAGCCCTCTTCTCACAGGTGGTGGGTGTCTTGCATATTCTTTAATTCTTTTCTTCTCCCTTAGGCTGGACTTCATCTATGACCTTTTTGAAAGGGTCTGCAGTCGTTGCAGTGACGAGACACTGAAGATGGGCACCCAGAGGCGCAGACCGACTGTCAGTTCCCAGTTCAGGGTAGGATGTTTTCCAAGAGAGCAGCAGGCTTCTGGGGAGGAGCAGATGGGTAAAGCAAGGCCTGCAGCCAAGAGGAGTCATTCATCCTTGTTTTGTGTCCAGCACTGAAAATGTGCAGGAATGTTGTAGTGCTAAGAAAAGACAGTGCCACTGCCCCAAGGATTTCCATGTGGTGTAAAATGTGAGATGCTAAGACATGCAGGATGGCAGAGGAAAAGAATACTTTGCTAAGTGTATGAAGTTCTTGAGGTTTCAGCGAAGTGTATGTGTCCTTTTAGGCCACATTTTTTACATATATAGTGGCAATTCCAGTCAAACTTCACTGGGGGGACCTTGCAGGTATGATTGGCTGAAAACCTTCTGTTAGTTTCACAGTTTTAGTTTCCTGTATTTAAAGTTTGAGAGACTTGTAACAACAACTCGTATCAGCTATACAGCTCTGAGAACAAGGACGGCCATGTGAAAGTGTTAGAGTGAGGTGTGTGGGTGTGTTTTGGACAGGAAGGGATCTCCTGGGTGGCTGGGGTTTTGGTAGGCAGAGTCAAAGGACATTAGGAATGGGAGGGCTGCATGAAGACCCTATTGCATCAGATGTACCCTCTTTCCCTCCCATACTGCTTGATCCTTAGGGTTGTGTCTTCCTGCTTTTTAGGATTCTCTCCATTCCCTGATGGCCACGCTTAGTACTTCCAATCCATTCTTCATCCGCTGCATCAAACCAAATACAGAAAAGGCAAGTCTGTCTTTCAGCAAAATGTATGCATGCAACACAGGCCTTCATGAGCACCCACTTGCACAAACCCCTGACGGGTGCCTCTGTCAGGGTCCAAACTGAGAATAAGAGCAGTTCTCACTCACCTTCCTTGTTTCCTTCTGGCGGTTTTATACTTGAGGGAAAAATACACTCTCCTCCTGGTATCACATGAAAAGTCTGCATGCTGAGTATGATAAGATACAGCCATTCCCACTTCTTTATGTGCTTATGAAGCCTGGAAGATGAACCAGGCTTGTGCGGAGCCCAGAGCTGTGGCAGAAGACGCAATCGCTCCTATTTGTGGTGCCTGTAGACAATGTGCTCTGGAATGCAAGCCTCCTGCAGGAGGAAGCGTCTCCAGCAGATCCCTGGCTCCGAGGCAGAGGAGGTGGAAGCTTCATGAGCAAGTCACAGTGCTTAGAGACCGGCTGACTCTCACTTGTTTTGTGAAGTGTGATGGGAGGATATGCTGCTAACTAGACTGGTTGGGGAGCTCTGAACCTATCCTTTTCTTTGTGTGTTTGGAAACCGTGTGTGATATGGCAGAGGAAAGCCTGCTGGGGGTTTATGCCAGAAAAGAATTCTGCACTTTGTCTCCAGTTTGACTGGAAAGAGACCGCAAAGAGAACTGAGTCAGAGTTCTGCATTTTGTATGTGCTCATGCATTGCATCATTGCTTTACTGCGATGATCCCACAGCAGCCTGCAGACTGTTTTCTTCCTGGATCTGCCCAACTCCTTTCATCCCTTTTTCTGCATCATGCAGTGTTGTGAGGTTGCTTTCTCCTTGACCTAAATTTCCCCCTTTTCACCTGGCATGCCCAAATATGCAGGCTTGACTTTCTACAAAGAAACAGACGCTCAGCCTGTGTGACTGTGCTCAAACAGTCTCTGTTCAAGTCAGCAAAGAAGTAACACCAAGATCAACACTTACTCTGTCTCTCTTCTTATTTGTTTTTGAATCTGGATCATTATGTAGGCGCCGAACCTCTTCAATCCAGATGTGGTGCTAAATCAGCTCCGTTATTCAGGGATGCTGGAGACAGTGAAAGTTCGGAGAGCAGGTTTCCCTATACGGTGCCTTTACCAGGACTTTCTCAGCAGGTAATTGCTATCATTGTACCACATGCTGTAACAGCCCCAAGGTACACGACTCTACATTTTTGTTCCCTCTCTAACTGCTAATGCTGGTGTAGATCATTTGTGAAATGTTTTTCTAACCATGCCCTTATTGCCCATATCATAGACTGATTTGGAAGACCTTTCGGAGACCTGCCTTTAGGGTAAAAGTCAGAATGGAAAAATAGCCAGATGGTCCGTTTTTTAATATTTTTTTTTGTTGTAGCCTTGCCACAGATTTGCTTGTGTGATGCTGTGAAACCCAGCTGGTCATAATATGTAAAAAGAAAATACCATACTTAAAACCTTTAATCTGGCTGGCTGAAGCAAATCTTAATGGACAGTATAGTTCATTATGAATATTGGAAAGAGTGATTATTTCTTTTAATTAGCTGCATCAAAAGGATGTCTTGAAGTTTAAGGCTAGAAGAGACCATTGAACATTGCTTCCTTTGTCTCTTGGAGCATTAAATGCCACCCCTATACTGAACAAAATAACTTGTGTCTGATGAAAGCACATTTCAGAAAGACAGTTGTTCTTTACTGAAAAATGCTGTTGAATTTGTATTTTATTACTGGGATTGCAACAATAATTGCCAGTGTTGTAGGAACATATAAAGGTTGGGGGACGGAAATTTCCAAATTGGAAGGCAAACATGAAGAAGAGAGATCCCAGAGGAAGGACTAGTGGGAGGAGGATAATTACAGTTAAAAGATTGGGACAGGGGGTGCGGGTTACTGTTATACATAATCTCATGAGATTTTGTTTGGTTCTTAGGTACAAGATGCTTGTGAAGGGGCCACGTTTCTCAGACAACAGCAAAGCTGTATGTGCAGGCTTTCTTCAGACGTATGACAGCAGCAAGAAAGAATGGCAGTTGGGTAAAACCAAGGTACTTCATCAGTGTGGGGCAGGGTATGGCTTTGTTCCAGCGGCCAAGGGATGCGATTGCATCTGGTGAGATTCAAGTCAGTGAAAAGGGCTAAACAGTGAAATACATTGGACTGTGCCACTGACTTATAGCCTCTCAAATATTTCCCATATTATGTACCTGGAGATGTAGAAGGCTTTTTGATTTTGTCTATCATTGACCAAGGCAGATTGATTTTGTTGTGTCTGATCTGATTTAGGGATCCAAGGAGAAGAAGCAGGGGTGTCATTGTATGCAATTGCAATGTGTGCCATTAGCTCTTGGCACATAACTCTTGCCAGGTATTTCGCTTTGTTTGGCTAACTGAAATTCTTGCAAGAGGCAGTGAGCTGCTGCTTGGTATCCAAACTGTGAAGAGGTAGCTAGATCACCAGATGTGTGACAGCCTTCTGCTGTGGAAGCTCAGCTGAGGGTTTGTGCAGTTAGCCCAGATGCTAGCATACATTTTCTAGGAAAAGGTATCCAAATGCTTCTCCCCACATGAATAATACAGATCTTGCTTCTGTTTTGGTGAATGTTTAACACTTCTCTCTTGCCTGATATAGTCTTGGGTTTTTTTTATTCCAAGCATCCAGCTGGAAATGTACTGTTGTCTTTCATTTAATGGGGAGGGAGCTGGATGTTTCAGTCTGAATTTTTTCCAGCTTTGAGACAGCTTCACACAGAAATAGACATGAGCATTGTGAGGTATATTGCTATAGAAATCCAGGAGTGAGAAACTGTCTCTATCATAACTTTCCATGGACTCCAGTAAATTCTTCAAAGAATATTCCAAGATGGTTGGTGTCCAGTGCAGACAGCATTTCTAAGTAGGGGGTATGCAGTCCAGACCCAGAGCACGTGGTGGTCTATCAAAGCATTTTTTCTTGCACTTTTTGCCCTTAAGCCTTCAAAAAAGTAGTTTAGAGTATTTCCAGGGTCACAATGGAACTGGAAGTAATTCTAGTGAATATTCACATTTAATTTGTCCAGGAGACAAATTTGTTGGTTTGAGCCATCATTTCCTAATGAGTGGATAGACTTTAAAGTTTCTCTCTATATAGACTATAATGAGATCTTTCTCTCCATTTCTGAGAGGGGTGGTAATATCCCAGTTGGTAGTCTGGGCTATGAAACCTTTGTGGCAACCAAGGAAAATGCTGGCCATTGCTGTGGGAAGGAGATGTGTTAACCTGAAGTTTCTAAGGCCTTCCTTCACATGCCTGCACTGATGTTCAAGAAAGAAGGTTTTATCACTTTGCCGTATTTCCACTCTATAATTAAAGCGTTCCCCATCTTTGATTTGGGAATCTGGTGTCTCCTCACTGGTCTCAGCAAACCAGGAAACCTTTTCACACTTTCTTGTCTCTAGTTAATCCACACTGCTTGGGTGGCTGCCAGTCTCACAGCACTCTAGTGTTAAAGCCTGTGTGGAGAGTGTGTGTGTGTTGCAGAGCTACTTGTGCCTGGGAAGCTTTAGAAAGGGGTGGTTAGAGCTGGTAAACATGGAGTTTGAACTTTCTTCCCAGCATGACAAGAAATGCAAGATTGCTGGGCT
The DNA here is from genome assembly GCA_033628505.1 of Tringa tobata. NCBI lineage: Eukaryota > Metazoa > Chordata > Aves > Charadriiformes > Scolopacidae > Tringa > Tringa tobata. The sequence continues at coordinate 123,798 of JAHREE010000444.1, forward strand.
ACAGCAAGGGCAGCAAGGAAATGCATGTGAGGACCAAACTCAGCTTTTAGAGTATAAAAGGTTGTAAGCTATACAGCTGGAGTCCAGGGACTGCAACAGCCTGATGACAAGCAGGACATCCAGGCTGCTTTGAGCCCCTGGCAGTAGTAGGATCCCTCTTCTCTTCAGTCTCCATTGTGCAGCCCGAAGGACTGAGTCCATCTGTCTGTTTTCACTCACTCCTTGACCTGCACAAACAAATTCTTTTGGACAAATAATACAGGTGGTAAACTGTGGCAAACAAAATGTGTTTGTATTTTGCCAAAACACTGGATGTACTCTAACATAATTTTTTTTGTCAGTTTGGTCCTATAAACGAAAACTTGGCTGAAGAGCTGTATGTGGCATGTTGGTAAACAGCAGTCTCTCTGCTAGGGCACCATTTGCTGAAGGGTCTGAATATTGTGGGAAGAAATAAATGATTGAGAACGGCAGTCTTTCTATTTCTTTACAACTGAGAAGGAAAAATGAAAAGAGTTGGGAAGCAGTTGAGCCATCTTGTTCGGTTGTAGAAGTTATTTTATATCCAGCATGGTTTGGATTAGAGATGTGTCTCCTGGTAGAGGGAAGCAGTTCTATTTGCTTGGATGGACTGGATGGATGCCCCATCCCTGGAAGTGTTCAAGGCCAGGCTGGATGGGGCTTTGAGCAACCATGGCAGGGGGTGGAACATGATGATCTTTAAGGTCCCTTCCAACCCAAACCTTTCTATGATTCTATGAATTCTGTCACTCCAAGGCTGTCTGTTCCACCCTTGCTGCCATGCTGAATGGCTGGCCAGCCCCTGGCTGCTCCAAGGTGCTGTTGCCATTGCCTTTAGATGAGTCGCTTGACATTCTTTCCCATGCTCAGATGGTGGCAAAGCCATTTCATTGCTCCCTTGGAGACCACTCTTGCAACTCTTTTCTGGCAGTGCCTTCAGAAAGCCTGCCCGTAGGAAAGCAACTGCCAAGGTGAAGCTGAGCAGAGCAGTGGTGCTCCCTCTTAGTCCCTTCCCTGCTGCCTGTATCCAGCTGTTGTGCCTTGGTTTTGGGTTACAGAGCGCTCTGTCTGTGTTTGATGGTTTGGCTGGTGCTGCTAGGTAACACAGCCCTAGAATACTTGGGTTGATGAAGAAAGGAGCCCTAGTTTTTCCAGAGGCTTTCAGGTAAGGGTGACGTGAAGCTACCAGCTCAGGGGCACAGAGTGTAGGTCATTGTCCTGAAGGGGAAGTCCCCTGTGTGCCCTTGCTGCCACTTTTGCTGCTACAGGTGCAGCTCTGTGCAGCTACAGGTGCAGCAGGTACCCAGGTAGCGATTCTCAGCACCAGGTGAGAACTAACCTTGGCTTATGGAGTAGCTGCTGAAAAGGGTGTGACACACCGATGGGGATGTAACCTAGGAAGAAGTATGAGTGGTGGGTGAAGAGCAAAGCTTATAGAAGGGGGAATACTTCCTGCAAAATGAATGGAAGGATAATTATATCCCTAGCAATTGTTTGGAGGAGGAAGGAAAAGACTCTGTGAATTAGTGCAGGGGATTGTGAAGCTTGGGAAAGGAAATGGGGGAGGAAGGGCAGGATGATCTTTGTGTTTTTCATTAAGAATAGAGCAGCTGCTGTGCTGGCAATTGTCAAATTAATGTTTATAAGAGGTATTAATGTATACAAGGCAGGTTTTATCCGGTGGCACGGCAGAGATGAGGGCTTGGATGCAAACACGCAGCGTGATGATGGAAGAGCTTGTGCCAAGATGCCCTTGTCTTTACTGGGGATGTGCTGGGATGGAGCAGCAGCTTCTGTGCCCTTTCCCTCAGTGCACCCAGACCTCCTGCCATACTTGCCCATACCCACAACACAGATTTCCTAAAGCTGTTTAACACAGTAATCCTTGCTGTTAGAAAGCATTAATTTCCACATTTCAACCAGCTGTTTTGCAGGGCCTGTTTGAAGGAGGAGGTTTCTGTAGACTATTTGGCATCCAGGTCACAGTGACCCACTTCCTGCTTTCCCCGTGTTGTCCCCAAGAATCATATGATCCCACTTATGTACACATGGGTGCACACACAGTTACATTTGTGTCTGCTGATCTACACGTAACTTCAACGTGTTCACTGTTGCACTGAGGGTGCGTGCAGGCACTGGGGCTGTGTGTGGAGCACTGTGGTGCTGCACTGGGGTTTAAAACTTGGCCTGTGTCTAGTAGGAGTAGATATGATAGAAGTAACCTTGTATGTTTTGTTTAATCATTCCTTCCTCAGATGAAAGTGATCCCATGTTTTCAGAAAGTGACTGAATTATGACAAAGAAATGGCCACCTTCCAAGTTATTTCCACAAGGCATCAAAAGTATTTCTGGATTTGAACAAATTTTACTCGTCTTTGTCATCTAGGGGAGTCTAAAAAAATACCCTCAAAATGCCAATAGCTTATAACTAGATATTGTTATGTTATTTGAGATTAACCCCTCACTCTCAAGGATATATAGAAAGCCCTATTAGATTAGAGTTGGGTCTTGTTGAACTCTGCACGCCTCAAAGTTGTTTTTTTTTTTACTGCTTCTTACTGGCACAGCAAAGTCTATGCTCACTAGGGAAATACTGATGGACTGGGTATTTTTTTTTTTCAATTGGATGAAGATAATGGACAGATAGTGTTTTGCTGGTTGCATTCTTGAAATGGGTGACTGCTGCTTGGTTCTGGAATGTAACGGAAAGAGCAATCCCTGCCTCAAAGAAGTCTTTAAAAGATTGTTGAGTTGACAGAGGGAGTGGATGTACAACTTGCAGGGAAGGATGCCAGCTTCATGGTTGGCAGTACCTTGATAATGAACTTTCCTTTAAGGCTACCCACGGTTACTTAGTCATTATAAAACAGCTCATTTCTGAAGGCCATCTAAGTGAAAATGGCTCCCCAGGAAAAATTAGAGTCCAGGGAAGCAACTGGCAATGAGTACTAACTCAGGGAGAGGTGTCAGTACATGGTGGTCTTTGTAGAGGGAAAAAGGAGACTAAAGAAGCGATTAGACCAAAAGCAGTGAGGGAAGGGAAGGTATACAGAGACATAAGGGGAGGTAAGCTGGGTGAAGGAGAACTTGTGCAAAACACTGGACTAAATGACTGTTCAAATCTCTGAACATCCCTCCGGCCTCTCTCAGCATAGCCACATGGATCCCAAAAAATTGTAAGGTGTTTTTACCCATTAATATAGTTCTGCAGATTGGTGAGTGTCACCTCAGAGCCTGTGTTCACCGCAGGGCTCTAACCAGCGGGGCAGCACCTTCCTAGCATAGTCGGTTCTGCTGCTGGCCCTGGCGGTGATTTAGCCCGTGTCAGGCAGCAGGTCACACGAGCAGAGCCATATGGCAGTTGCTGCTGTGACTGCAGCTTGTATGGACATACCTTAGCCAACTTTAATCTAGGCTGGGTACTGCTAGCAGCGTGTACCCACAGCGCCGAGGAGCTCCACGCAGGCTGCGCTCCCATCTCAAAAAGCGAAGCATTTATCTCAGCAATTTGTGCTGAACTCTGGGCTAACGTAATGCAAGCCAGCCGATTTAAAGTAGCTCAGATAAATCATCGCAGTTCCCGTAAACATGCCCTTATCTTGCTTGTATCTCAGTCCTTTTGTCTCTAAGATAGCGCCGTCATCCCTCACGCAGGCATTTAGCACTGAGCAGAGGTTTGAAATACAGGTGATGGAAGAGGCTTGAGAATTAAAATACTGGACACTGAAATGCAGTCAGTAATATTTGGAGACCTCTCCCATCAGGGCTGTTTCCTCCAACGCATGCCACGCTGCTGAAGTTCCTCAGCAAGGAAACATCTCCAGAGTTTCTGGAGGTTACAGAATCACAGAATGATACGGGGTTGGAAGGAACCTCTGGAGATCATCTAAGTCCAACCCTCCTGCCAAAGCGGGTCCCCCTAGAAGTTGGTGGAGGGCTTCAACTTCCACCCAGAGCTGGTGGACTGGGTGCTCAGCTTTGCACCTCGACAGGGATTTTGGTTTTCCACTGGCTTCCATTACCAGGATTGCTGTTAAAATTGCTTCCTGGAGTCTGGAAACCTAAATGTTCCTCCCTCGCCTTGAAATGCGGAGGAGTTTCTTTGCCAAATATTTAATCGCCCCAGTAGGTATCAGTGCCTGCTGCAGGGAGGTACTGGATCGCGCAGGGAAAGCTGTCAGCGGGGAAAGAGTTAATCCCGGGAGCAAGCACAGGCTCTCCTCCTCCTCCTCCTCCTCCTCCCTCCTCTTTCCCTCCTTCCTCTGCTCCCTCCCTCCCTCCCTCTCTCTTTTAAGTCTTGACCACAGAGTGAGGGAGGCGGGGGTTGGGCGCAGAGTTTGGCTCATGTCGCCGCAAAACTTTTTCCCGGTGCCGTGAAGGGGGGGGGGGTCCCCGGGAAG
>JAHREE010000444.1:132875-215838 GCA_033628505.1 Tringa tobata
CCGCCTGGCCCGCCGCCTCCACCAGCACCTGCTGCAGCAGGAACTCCGGCGGAAGCAGGAGGTGGAGGAGAGAAGGAGGCGAGAGGAGGAAGAACGGATCAGAAGAGAGGAAGAGGAAAGACAATGGCAAGAAGAGGAGGAGCGTAGGAGGAAACGGGAAGAGGAAGAGGTGAAGGAAAGGTACAAGATGGTGTCTTGCGCTCGCAGTTCCCCCAGCGCTAAAGCTGCTGGGGTGCAAAGGCGGGTCTGGGGCACTGAGGTGATGGTGACACCACCAAGCGTCCCAGTGCCAGGGGGCCGAGGTGGGGTGGGCTGGGGGCAACTCAGAATAGAAAAGCGGAGTGGAAAAGGAGTGTCCTGCTTCCTTTAGGAAAGCTAATCCCGGTGTATTTGTACCTCTGGTTTTTAGTGGTTTTCTGCTTTGGAACATATGTGGAAAAGGGCAGTTTCACTGACAGGGCAGAGATGCATAAGTTTCATGTTGCCTTTGCAGTGGTAAAGGAAGCTTTATGCAGTCTTCCAAAACCTGGAGGGATTAGCAGTGTGAGAAGGTGCCAGAGTTCATGGGTACCTTGGGGTGTCCATTAAGCTGGGCCGGACAGCAAGGTGGGCAGCACACCGCTGCTGCTGCTGCTCTTCTTGCACTCAGGAGAACACACATGCTCTCCCTGTTCCTGCTGCTGTTCGTCTCTCGTCAGGGATGTGGATGTGTCAAGAGATCAGGAGGGGAAAAGAAAAGCTAATATGATGAAAAGAGGCAATCTGTGAGCAGTGACAGTACACCTGTTGAGAATCCTGCACCTCATGCATCATTTACTGTTCACTCTGTGGTTACTTACATCCTTTCCAAACTGGGTGTCTCTTTTTATAATCTTTCGTTGTAAGAAGCATAAAGCTTCAACTATGAGATTATTATATAAGTTTAAACAAATAATCCTGTGACATTTCAAGTTTTTCATAAATAGTAGGTTACATTTCTTACAGGCTTTCATTACATACTTGTCCTGAAGTTGGATCTCAGCAGGGTAACGTGTGTGACAAGCATCAGAAAATTCTAAGGTTAGAAGGCTGTCAGAAGGAAAAGAGAGATTGCCTGTGCTTTCACTGGAGATTGTCAGATGATGTATCTGCTGGGACAAGACACAGAGTCAGTGACACCAGTGATGAACAGTTTGGTCAAGGAATTTGTTGAACACTGAAGGCTCCATTTTATCAATGTGTCAATTTTCAACAACAGCCTCGTCAACAACACGAAGCTGTACAAGTACAGAATGTCAGTAACTAGTTTGCAGATGTCAAATGCCACAGACACTCTCTCAGGTCTGCATTCCTCATTGTGCTGAGTAGAGTTTGTCCCTACCTAGTGTTAGATAAAAGAATCTATTTAGCTTATTCTAGAGTGTTTCTGCCCCTGCCCTATAGTTCCCAGCCCATGAAAGATGAGTTGAACTCGGCATCATCGTGAAGAAGTGTCAGTGCCTCTAGGAATGAGGTGAACTGCTCTTTTTGCTATCCTTTTTTGTTTGATGTCAAATAGCTTCATTCAAAGTGAGTAGCCACAAAGGTACTAAGCTAAATCCTGAACTTCCGTTTTACCTCAAAAATGCGGTGGAAGTCCACAGAAATTGCAAATCAGCTAATCTGCTGAGAACAAGCCAAAAAACCCAACACACGTGCAGGGACAAAATTAGAAGGACCAAGTTGCAAATGAGCTATAACAAACTCAAAATTGGCATGCAGCTATTGTGCATACACTGTTAGTAAAAGGGAGACATGGAGAAATTCGGTCTACTGTTCAATAGAAAGAAAAAAAAGTATTGTTGAGAGAACCGAGGTATTCAATGGTTTGGAGGTTTTTTTGTCTTTTCCAAAAGGCTTAGCTGTTGGACCCTAAATACAATTAGCACAAATGTAAAATAATTCAGAAACTAGCAAGGAAATAAAATGTTAGACAATGCTCAGGTGAAACAGATTACAAAGAAGTTGTCTGGACTTGGTGAAATTGATGTTTGGGTACTTCAAGAACCAGCTGAAGCAGTTTGAATCAGGAGCTATTCTCTTTCTCCTCCTCTGTTGATAGCAATGGAGTTTCCATAAAACTGGAAAATTCCAAACATAATCTAAAATGGGAAAAGGAAGAAGGAGGGAATTGTGGACTAGTCAGCCTAACCTCAATTTCAGGAACATACTGAAACAAATAATCAAACAGTTGTAAATGCTTGATAAAGGAGTAAAGAGCCAACATGGATTTCTGAAGAACAAATGGCATTAAAGTAATCTGTTTCCTTCCGTGATAGGTTATGACATGCCCTTGTGGATAGGGAAAAGCCATAGAGGGTAGGTGACTTGACTTTGGGTAGGGAGAGAGTAGGTAAAGGCTTTGACATGTTATGACAATACTCTAAGACACTGTAAGGAATGTGGTTTGAAAAAAAGTAAATGAAACAAGACTAGGATTTATGGTTTTACTGCATTGTATTATTGCATTTTAATTAGTAAACAATAGAAGTTTTTTGTTAAATAGGAGAGAACTCTTGGATGGGATTCTTCCATAGTCTGTGCTGGATATGGTACTAGTGCAGTGTTTTCATAATAAGTTGGATGAGGAAATATGAGTATTCTTACCAAATTTGCAGATAAAACCTTGTGGTGAGTGGCTGTAAGTATATAGCTAGAGAGGATTACAGTTCCAGTAATTTTGTCAAATTAAAGAAATGGTCTGAAAAGCGTAGGATAGCATTCAATTGAGACATGCAGATCTACAGTTAGGAATATCCAAATGCACAGAGAGAGAAGGAGGAATGCCTGCTTCAACAGCAGGAAGAAGGTCTGGAGGCTAAGTTGAGTATTACTCACCGGTGTCATGCTGTGTGAGAGGAGAAAGCAAATGGCATCTATAAACAGAATTGTTTCTGTAAGATGTGGGGGTGAGTCTTCTGTTCCGCTTGGCACTGGTAGGGCTTCAGTTGGAAACCCTTGGTTTGGGTATCCCATTTCAGGAGGAGTGTGGATCAGTTGGAGATGGATGGAAAGCAGCAAGAAATATCAGAGGTCAAAAAAATGCAAGGAACAATTGCAGGACTTAGTGTGGAGCTTGTAGATGGTATTCCTGATTTGTTTGAAAATGGCTCTGCTTCTTGAACCCTTATATCATCTAAGGCAGTTGTTTAACTCATGAGTACTGTTAGACATCTTTCAGTAGAGTTGGAACCATCTGGATCTCACTTATGACAGCTTTCATTTATAAACATTTCCTTGATTCTTTTGAGAGAAAGAGAGAGAGCGCAAGAGTGAGAGCTTCAGGGACTTTGTGACTTGCAGCTGCAGTTTAGCATTTGGCTGGGAAAAGCTGCAGGGCCTGGGAAATAAATATTGTTGCCCTCCTGTTCTGCTTGGGATTGAATTATAGATTTGAAAGTTACCACCGCTGGTCTGAATTTAGCTGTACGGTGGTTGCTGCAGGCAGACTCTTCCCTCCAGCCACATCCTATGCTTGCTCCCTATGCATGACTGGCATTTGGCTTCCTACGGCTTCAGTGGCTTGTAGCGTGTTTGCTATGGGGAGACTGGCCATAGTGACAGCTTTCCCTTGGAGTACACCCTTTTTGATCTGGGTTGAGATGCAGCACCGTGTGATAGTTTTTTCCTCTACTCATGTTTACTAACAAACTCTGACTCTTACAGCCTTTACTAGTAAACTCCGTTTTGCATGCCACTGAGAAGTTATGCAAGCTGGAGCACCCAGGTCTGCGGGTAGAAAGTCCTCAGCTTAGTCATTTGCCAAAGTACAAAAATTTAATCACTTTTGGGGGAGTTTAATATAATAAAAGCAAAACAAAACACAAATTCAATGCTGGTGTTGCAATAATTCCGTTCCAGTTTATAAAAAACAAACACAGTTTCCTGATACCTGTCAATTAGGCATGTACAACCTCATGTAATAGCCATGGATGTATAGTACTTCAGAAGATTCTATTTACATTTATTATGAGTCTAACTGATGTGTCTTTCTGTCACTGTTTCCAATGTCCTTCCTAGTGTGTTCCAACTAATCCAATTTCCTGATTGATCTGAGAGTTAAGTGCATGGGGAAAATCTGTTGTATCCACAAAGGTCATGCCAACCACAGAGAATTGGATTTTTACTAAATTACAAAAGCTTTTAAATCAATCTTACAACAGGTACCTTATTTTAACCTTATCCACGGCGGCATGATGTGTCTGTGTAATTAGAAAAGCCTCATGTAGGAAAACTGGGTCTGTCTCTGACTATGTGTGTTGTTTTTTAACAGAGAAAAGGAGCAACTGAATGCGCTACTCCAGGTGCCTCAGGTAAGTTTTCTTTTCATATGTCTTTGAGTATCTGTGAAGGGTCCTTCATTGCCTACCCTTTGCCTGGAGCTACTATTGTTATTGTGGCAACACTATTTAAAAAATGGGGTTTGTTCACTCAAAACCTGCAGGTGTTTGGCAAAGGCGCATGGAGTTAATAAGGTCGTTTTTTTATCTCAAGGCTCATGTACCAGCTTGCATAGTTCCAATTTGCAAATTTCTGTATTGTGTGTGCAGCATCCTTTTTTATCTCTACTGCTTGAGCTTATTACATGACCTTGTGATGTGCTGCACTGTCTGTTTTGCTGGATTGTTGCCTGTAACAGCCAAAGTAAGAGTGCAGATGGCTGCTACCATAGCTAAAATAAACCCCTTGTAACTGATCTAATTGTTTGTTGGTACTTGAAATATCAAAGAGCAGACCACCTACCCTGATGTGTGTGAAAACAGCAGTATATCTTATTTCTTTTCCCAAACTGCCTGTTCCCCAGTTTCAGGCCAGCTCTGTTCAGAAGAGATGTCAGATTAGAGTATAAAAATGCACTTGTCCACAAGTAAGAATGAAGTAGAGAACAAACAACAGGGTAACTGTAAATAAAACAACTATTGTAGCTTAAATGGGCCAATTCATTGCCTGCGTTGTCATACTCCTATCAGGAAGTACATGAAATATTTTTGGAATTTATTTTTCTTTTTCTTGTGTGTGTATGTTTTCAACATCCTCCATGGAGGGGAGGCTGGCTTTATCTTATAGCTAAATGTCAGTGAAAGTTACCAGTATCTTCCGTCTTCTAATTATTGTGTACTTGCTAGAAATTTCCTGTTACTTCAGTGTGAAGAATAGAGGAAAGCAGAGTGTTCAGCAGCCAGCCAGCCATCATTCATCCAGTGATGCTAAAGAATGCCAAGAGGTTCTGGGTGGAATTTTGGTGGGATTGCAGTGGATTCATTGCTAATATTCCTTCCAGAGTTAGATTCTGGTGGTTAGACCCCCAACTCAGGAAGCAACAAAATCCCCAAATCTTTCAGTGAATTTCTGGGAATTCCTGACCTTTTAAGCAGGCTATGCACATATATATATTCGTATATAGTTCCTTTCTCCTGTATGTGTGTGCAATAGTTCAAAAAGAGAGGATAGACTTCCAGAATGCTTTTATACAAATTTTAGTGTACAAAGGGCTGTAACATGACCAGCAGACAGAGAGGCTGTTCCAAAAATTCACTGATCCCAGTGAAATACTTTGTATGATTCAGAAAGGAGGTAGGCTGCTGAAAAAAAGGACATACCTGAAGATCTAGTAGTTTTACCTTTAGCATTTACACTGTGGATGATGGCAGGTGCTGATCAGAAAAGGAGAGGATTCTTAGAGTCACCCTTTTGCACATGGGAGGTACAAGGCAAGCACAGAAGATAGGAAGAATGAAAGGTCCAAGCAAAAAACACATACAGGTTGAAGAAGCTTCTTTAACACTCTTACAAATTCTTTTAGGTGGAGGCAGTAAAGACCGAAGAGGTAGATATTCCCCTGCAAGAAGAAGAGAGACGTCAGATGGAGGAGATCTTAAGACTGGAGAAGGAGATTGAGAAGTTGCAGCAACAGAAAGAGGATCACATGTCTATCATCTGTGACAATACCAGGAATGAAATCAATCGGCAGCGAGAAGAGGAGATCCAGAGGCTGGAAAAGGAGGCATCTAGGGTGGCCCAGGAGTTTTTGGAGCTTCTGGATTTTGGCAATCTGGATGAAAGTGTGCAGAACTTAGAGCACTCACTTTCTAGTGAAGGAACACTCAACATTGAGTGCAGCCTGGTGGCACCACTGGCTGAGGAAGAAGTGGATGAGGGTTTTCATGCTGATGACGAAGGACGGCCAACTTCCAGTTTGGTGGTCTTGAATCAGCATAGCACAAGAAACAGCGATAACTACTCAGAGGAAGGTGCGAACACAAGGTTTCCAGTTCTCCAGAGGGAAGTGGGAGAGGTTGTCCCTGCTGCAGGACAACCTGTGGAAAGAACTGCTAGCCCCAAAGAGCAGAGAGCCCTATCTGGCCCAGCAGAAAGCATGCTCAGCACTGTCTCAGATACGCGGAGTAACAGCGGAGAGGTGGGAGAGCCAATCTACACTTCTCCCCCAGATGTGGAGTCTGACTACGACCACGAGGAGTTTGATGGCTGTGGAGATGCGGGTAGTGCCTCAGCCGAGCCCCTGAATGGTGAGGAAGGACTGAGACACTCCCATGGTACCAGCCTGGACTCCAACCGTGGCAGCCTGGACTCGGTAAGGATCCCTCCCTTCACGTTTTCAGGCATTAGTGTGACTTTGTTTATATTTATAGCGTCCTTGCCTTCTTAATGTATGCCTGCTTGCTCTGGGCAGTGTTACTAATATATAATTCTCTCTTACATCAATAATCAACTGGGATTGCTATTATATATTATTATTATAAAGGAAGAGTCAGAGACAGGCTGGACGCCAGAGAGCTTGTAACTCTCCATTGTTACTGGTACACAAGCTAGCACGTATGTACCTAGGCTATTTTAGATTTTTTTTCCGTCGCCGTATATTAATGTAACACCCCTTAGGAAGACTGAAAGCAGGCAACGAGTACCTTGTAGGTGTATGTTCTACCTTAGAGAGATTTCACAGAAGTAGCCTGAGCTTCTAGTAGATAATCACAAGAGGAAATGGGGAAGGCTGGGGTTTATTTTGTTTCCATCACTAAAACTTCTCTTGTTCTAGTGCTGTTACTGTTCGGAGTCAGGGGTTTATTTTCAGCCCCTATGTACAAGTTAAGCGATTCTAAGGCTTGAAGAAATTACTCTGCTGATCTAGGCTGGGTCCCGGCGCACACTACCGACCAACCTTTTCATTCCTGCCAGGGGGTAGTAAAGCTGGGCTATTTGCCTCGCACTTGAGGCATCCCAGCTTAGATCCCCCGCGAGGCTCTGGACTTCCTGAGTGCCCTCAGGCTAGTTGCTTAATAATGAAGCGATAAATCCCCTTACAGAACAGGATGTCAGATAAGCCCACGTGTAAGATTGTGAGGAGTTCAGGTGTGAAGCCAATGACAGCCATAAAAACACTTCAGATAAATGATGTACCTGAGAACAGAGACTTGAGCTACAAAATATTTTTTAGACAACTATCGATTTTTATTTTTTTTTTCAGGAATTCAGTTTACTTCCTTTGCTGTTTTTTTCCAATCGGCAGATTGTGACCCTTTTTTAAGAGCTGCATGATTTTTGCTGTTTGCATTTCTGTAGTGTCAGCTGCCAGCCATCAGAATTCTTTATGATATGATCTGTTTGAGTAAAGATACCTTCTCTGTGGGCAGGTACTCACAGATCACTGTCAGGTGATCTTCAAGTCACGAATCATTCTGTCACAGCCTAGGCCAGTTTCTACCATTCTTCTTAAAATGTAAATAGAAGTGGAGGATTTTATTGAGCTCCTCAGTGATTAAGACTCATGAAAAATCCAGTTGATACTGTCATGGCATGAGCCAGAGGAAGAGGTAACTGTAGCTGGGTCAAGATCCTGTCAGTAGCTGCTGATTGAAGAGGACCTGCTTTTTGAAACTTAATGGCAAGAGAGGGAGAATGAATGAGTGGAACAGGAATGAGACAAAAGAGAAAGGCAAAGGGGTCACAGGGAGAGGACAGAAGGGAAAATGAAAAGAAGCAGCATGCATCTGAGGAAGGAAAAGGTCTAAGGAGCTGAATTCATTAGTATTACATGAAAAAAGCTGATCAAAGGGAGTTATATTTAAGGTAAAGGAAATGATAGGGTAGTTTGGGATTTCATGTGTGAAGTACTTTCTTATGGCTGAGAGCCATTATCTAGTTGGAGAACAGGGATGAGTAAATGCTATGCTATTATTTCAGTAATTTAGATCGTTGGTTTTAGGGTTCATTTATCCTGGAATGGGCCGTTTTTCCTAATCAACCCAAAGCAAGACATTTCCTTGCTGGGGTTAGAGTAATGCTCCATCTTGTCCAGCATCTTGGCACGTCTGCCAAAAAAATCAGAAAAATCCTGCAGAATTAAAAATTCTCTCTTAATCCCACTAAATCAGATTTTGGACTGTGGCCTCTCCCTTGAAACGGGAAGGCTTGTTACTGCAAGTAGCTGGAGTTTTCTAGCCATGTCCACTGCCAAATGTCACTCTCCTTTCTGCTATGAAAATTCCACGCTCTGGAGACTCTTGCTTTAGGCATTAATGTGTAAGCTGACAAGCCTCTAGTTTTACTGTATTGCTTTTTTTGTAAAGGGAGTATGTGTAGTTTTGCACCTTCTGATCATGTGACTTCTCCAGCCTTGTTTCGTGGCTCCACTCCTCCTGTGACCAGGAGAGCCCAAGGAGCCTGTATTCCTTCTTTCCTTTTTAGTTTCTGGACAGTGAAGAAGAAGTGGATGTTTACATTGATACAGATGAAGAGTTTTGTAATGGACGAGTCACTATCTTCAATGGCTCAGGACCACCCTATTTTCACAGCTATCTCTACATGAAAGGTAAGTGCCTTTAGCAAAAACCATGGAAGGATGGAATCTAGAAAACCGCTTTCCTTTTCTGTTTCTCCAAAATCATTGCCTTCACCTGCTCTTAGTTCTCTGATTATTCTCTTTTTTTTTTTTTTTATATTATTCTTTTAATTGAAAGAAGCAAATAAAGACCTAGGAGGTGGATGTCAGGGAATTTGACTAGCTATCTTTGCCACTGAAACCTAATTGTGACCACTTAGTATGGGCTTAAATAACTCATTCTAAGCTACAAACCTGAGGACAATACAAAGATATTTGAGTAGTGCATATATTTCTGTATTTTGTGTTTGTTTCACTAGTTTGTTCTGGTTTTTTTTCTCTGTCCAAACCTAAGCATAACTTTGTTCCTCTCCCTCGGCTCCTTTGTTTCGTGTAGGAGCTGAAGTGGCAACTCAAGTGTCCATGAAGGAACAGAATGGACAGAATTCCATCAGAATGGAAACTCTGGCCTTCCTTGCGTGTCTGACGAAATCTTGCTCCCTCACTTTGCAGGAGGTCTCATGAACCCGTGGAGGCGCCGCTGGTGTGTTCTGAAGAACGAGGCCTTCATGTGGTTCCGCACCAAGCAAGAGGCGCTGAAGTCAGGCTGGCTCTATAAAAAGGGTGGAGGCATGTCAACACTTTCACGCCGCAACTGGAAACGCCGTTGGTTCGTGCTTCGAGAATCCAAGCTGATGTACTTTGAGAATGATAGTGAGGAAAAGCTGAAGGGGACAATTGATGTCAGAAAGGCAAAGTGAGTGAAGAAATAAATCCTTTTGATCCTTAGCATTCATTCTTGAAGTGCCCAGTGCTGCCAGTTCATCGGCCTATGTATCTTCCATGAGACTAGGAGAATCAGAAACATAAGGGAAAGAAAAGACGATCAGAGCTTCTAGTTCTAGTCTGGAGGGAGGCTGGAATTACTTGGTAGTTCTTTTTCCAGTCTTGCATTTCATAATCTGGCAGAAGCTCTTTCCAAGCCATGGATGGAGCCAGGCCAGGAGGGGCTAATTAAGTGCATACCCCATGCATGCTCCCCTACCCTGACTCCATCTGTTTCCTGGCTTCTCCAGGCATTTCACAGAGGTGGTATGAAGCTCACAGTGGGATTTGAATTTGGCAGCATGTACTATGCCTTTTTCTGAGCCCCGAATGCTGTTTTTGCTGCCATAGCCAGTTCCTTAGCTCCTGCTGTAAGAAAGAGAGACTGGTCACCTATTAGCATTATGCGGGCCCATAAAGTGTCAAAAAGAATGGCACATCCCACTTGGTAAACAGCCCTCTATATCAATTCCCTGTTATCTCTTCTTCCATCTAGTCGTCTGGTGTCTTGAAGAAAACCCATTTAACACCTTAAGCTTTGCTTTTGTAGTAGGTTAACTGTACAAATCTTTTTAAGGGGACCCTAAAAGTCTTAACGTGCATTAGAGGAATTTTGTATTTCTGTTGGAGTTACAAGCCATCCAAACCAGTGATTTCCCTTCTGTGTGGTGAATGGTCCGATGTGAAAAAAAAATGGCCAGATGGAATTTTTGCCTGTGAAAGGTTTTCAGTTTGGGCTCTTGTGATTTGCTGTGTTCCAGGGAGATTGTGGACATTCATGAAAAGGAGAATGCCTTGGACATTGTGACAGAAGACAGAGTTTATCACATTGTCGCAGAGTCACCTGAAGATGCCAGGTATGAGAGGGAGTTCTGTCAGGTGTGTTCAGTCAGTGCAGGTCTGGCCCAAGTACCCATGGGAGAGCCTGGGAAACACAATCACTTCCCTTCTGCTGCAGAAAAGAGGGGATTCTTTCCAGAGTGTCACGTTGTGCTTACTGGGAGGTACCACACAGGACTGCCACCTTTTTATGTGGCTGCGAGCATGCCGAATGCAAGGGTTACTTCAGGAGACACACAAAACCTTAATATAAACTGGGACATCTAATAGCTGATTTATTTATTAAATGGAATCTTGAATCAAACAAAAAGTCTATTCATGTTGTCTGTAAATGATTGCAAGAGCAGCTGGGTTTTATCCAGGAGACAGAGAAAAGGCTGCAGCTTATCGGAGTCTGTAGTGTCATCTGATAAAATCTTCCCAGTGTAAAGCAAACAAATGACTCATGTCCTTCCTTCTTGGCGTTCTGGCCAGACAGTGGGAATCAGTTGTTTGAGGGCAGGTTGGACAACCTGTTCTGGCTATGCAAAGCCAAGTTAAGAGGTTACTGTCCCCAGCTGCTCGTGTCTTACCACTTTTCCCACTCTTACCAAGGCTTCTGGTCTCTCAGCCCGGCCAGTGTAACTGTTTCTCTTACCTACTTTAATCTGATTCTGTAAGTTATAAGGTCTGTTGTTATTGCATCTGAATGTAGAGAGAGGAAGGGGGAAAGCATGTGGATGCCGATAAATTAACAGAAATAGACTAAAGAACAGCCACATGAACAAGAAACAGGCAGATTCAAGGGGCAGTAGCTGGAGAAGCAGTAACTTCTTAACCCAGAACTTCCACAACTGCAATGGGAATGCCCTAAGATAACATTACAGAATTGCAAGGCAAGTGTAAACCAACTCTGGCCTCTGTCAATGCCCTGTCAGCCCCTGTTCTGAGCGAGAAGAAAGCACCAACACTTGCACTAGCAAAGGGCAGAGCAGCAGATGTCATAGAGTGTCCAATTTGAGAATCCTCCATGAAGTCTACATGTTTGCGGATCTCACTGGAAGCTGCAGATAAGAATCTGCTTGTTCTGCAACAGAGATTAGCCTCCAGATATGTCTGTAACGAGAAGCCCTTTCATAGACAAGTAACTCCAAATTAACTTATAATAAAACCCATGATTAATTGACAGCCATATGACTTTCAAGTTTATGAGCAGATCAGAGAGAGACTAGTTAAGAAGGCTCGCAGGCGTCTCTAGGACTCTTGTCTGGGAAGATTCCCAACTGACCCTGTCTTTACAACTGCTATATGCTCTTCTCAGTCTGCTGACGTGCTCCCTGGTAAGACCACTGCCTGCTTACACTTCCTTGAATAGCAAGTAGAAAACTGGATTTTGCGGGAGCAGCTGTCAGTGGGTTGAAGAACGTGCGCAGAATTTTCATGGATAAATAAGGAGAGAGACATCAAGAGTCTGGTACCATCAGCCCCAGAAATATTTTGTAGCACAGTCCTCAGGAAATTGTGAATGAAGAAATTTTCCCACAGGCAGCTTTCCAGGTTCCTTGATCATATTCTAGAGCAAGCTTCGTTACCCAAATCCTAACTTTGAGTCTGTTTCGATTGGCAGCGGTTGGTTTAATGTCCTGAGCCGAGTACACAGCGCTACAGCGCAGCAGCTGAGGGAAATGCAAGATGAACAGGCCAATCCAAAGAATGCTGTGGTGAGTTACTGTGCAACCAGTCTGTGGGCACGCTTAGCACCCTCTGTGTTTAACCGTTTTGTGCATATTTTTCCAGCACATGCAGTGCTGTAGTTCATGAGCACTATAAAAAAGTTGAACAATTATTATAATGAAAAAGCAAAGCTGATAGAAAAGAGGGTAAGCAGTGGGGAACGTGGTGGCTGTGGTGGGTGGCTCAGCTTGATCACCAATAGCTCTCTTTGGTGTGAGTGGAAGAGGAGGTGTGGGCTGCTTTGTGCAGATAAAATGTCCTTGATGGGATTACGGGACTAGTCTGGGTCACAGTTATTCCAGACAGAAGATATGCAGTTGAAGAGCTATATATTTCTTCATTTTCCTGGTACTGAGATACTAGCAAAGGTTATTTCAGACCTTCATAATGCTCTCTGAAATTTGTAGTGCTTTTTTCTCCAGTCCTGTGGAGCCCGTACACATCTTCTCATGCTGTTTAGGAAGCAAAGATGACTCACTCGTGCCTTTCTCATATGTTTATTACTACTCAAGCTATTGGAATTCAGAAGAATGTTTTCAGTTCCAATCCTATTCACGAAGGAGAATGTCTGTAATTTAAGATGCAAGCAATTCCTGTTATCTGTGTCTTTTTCACTGTACAGGGAACCCTGGATGTTGGGCTTATTGACTCTGTCTGTGCCTCAGACAATCCTGATAGGTAGGTACAGCAACCTGACCATCTCTTAGATTAGAAACTCTCTAATGTTTTTGTGGGTAGGTCCAGGTTTTCTTTGGGATTTGCATTTGTTTAAACTCATAGGAATTTATCTCCAAACAAATAAACATAACTGAAGTTCACACATGTATTTTCTTTGAGTGAAAGTTTCTCCTTTCCATCTTAAAAGTGGAAACAGCATGATCTTAATGTCAAGAAATTACAGTCTTACCTATTACTGATACTCAAAAAAACTTTCCAGCAAAAGCAGCATTTCCAGTTTTTCAACAGAGTAATTTTGAGTTAATCTTGTAAACTTAGGGGAAAGAAACAGCATTGTGGAAGATTAATGGATGAATTTAGAAATCTGTACTCTTCTTCAAATCTTTACAATGCAACAGAGCAGAGACCTTTAGTTCACAGATTGATTAGTTTCAGAGAAGAGATTATGGGACATTTCATATCACTTTACGTTAACATTTAATTATTTCCTACAGTGTTAACAGGTTCAGCCAGGGCAAAGATTCTTACTACAGTGCTGAAGTAAAATGTTAGCTATTAAGTTATTTACCTCTGTGGTCTGATTTTTTTTCTCTCACAGGTTGCCAAGACTTCAGGTTATTAGTTCAGAAAATGCACATCTTGGTAGCAAACTAAAATTTCATTGATCATAATGTTGTAGCCAGTTCTCAGCCTGGGCTCCTCATAGTTAATCTGTGTCCCAGAAAAAAACTAGGCACAAATAGTAAGCTGAACAGTCAAAATTTGTTCACGCATCTGTTGAGGTATGCTCTTCTGGAGCACCAATACTTGAATCAGTGTGAAACAATTTTTGAGAAGAATGCTTATTTTTCCACTAAGGCTTCTATGCAGCTTATTTTTATCTTCTACAGGTTTATGCAATGGCCAGACAGTTGCTTGATTTGCACCTTTACCTTTTGCTTCATACTCGCATTCTACTTTTCAATTTCTGTGCTTTCTCATAGAAATCTGTCTTTCCTTTCAAAGCTTTCCGAGTCTATCCTCTTGGAACCAGTCATATTTTTATTTTTCCATTTTTCTGCAAAGCATCAATTCTGTGCAGAATTGTGAATATTCTTTTGGTAGGATACATTTGTCTGTTGCAAGAGAATCATAGAATGGTTCAGGTTGGAAGGGACCTTAAAGATCATCGAGTTCCAACCCCTCTGCCATGGGCAGGGACACCTCCCACTAGAGCAGGTTGCTCAAAGCATCATCCAACCTGGTCTCATCCCACTTCCAGGGATGGGACATCCACAACTTCTCTGGGCAACCTGTTCCAGAAGGGCAGAGTCATCTAGGAGCAACATAACAGGTTTTCCTCTGTTTTGTCAGGATCAGTTCATCCTTTTTAAAACCCATCTCAAACCCACTTTAGCTGACCCTGCTGGGACCTACGTTTGCTACTGCATCACTGGTTTTAGTAAGTACGAGGAGAATGGCTGTGCTAGCTCAGCCCAGTGGTACTAGCACTAGTTCAGTCCAGTCAGAAGGCAGAACAAAGTCCTTTGCTTATGAACCCAGGACGTTTTACAGCTGGTCATTAGATAATTAATGTTTTCTTGTCTTTGAAAACAGCTTTTGAAAGATGCTTAATTCCATTTATCTGGTCTCAGCACTCATCAGTTTGCAGACCAACTGCACAGGAGTTGCTCTTAAGTGTTTCTATACTCCTCTGTAATTTGCATTCAGAGAATCGTACGGATTTGTTTATGGGAAGGTGGAGGACATGGCTTTGGGTGTGCTGTGAGCTGAGATGCTGGTATGGTTATGACCGGTTTTAATGCTTTTATTTTCTGGCAGACCAAATTCTTTTGTGATCATCACAGCAAATCGAGTGATTCACTGCAACAGCGACACCCCTGAGGAGATGCATCACTGGATCTCCCTGCTGCAGAAACCAAAAGGCGAATCCAAGGTTGATGGCCAGGAATTCCTCGTGAGAGGTAAAAGGAAACGCGTGCAATTAAGACATGTGAAATTCATCTTCCGTTTATAATCTGAGGGGGAGGTTTTGATTGTAGCTAATCCAGTCTAGGGTTTAGCTGCTCCCCAAAACCAATCATCCTTTGCCCCTCTCCACCTTCCTGCCTGCTGCTCACCGTGTTGTGCTGGCACCAGCTCTTATGCGGTTCCTTGTTAGGTGGATTCAGAAAGCTAAAGCTGGAAAAAAATAAGCGCTTCTTTATACGTTTAGTTTTCTGATGTTAGTTCTGTAGCCTATTTCAACATGTCCAGCAAATTCCGCCAGGGAATAGGAGGGAGCATGGCTGCTGCTTCGGAGCAGCTGGCTTGAGGCTGACTATAACATGACACTGCAGCTTTTGTTTTCAGAAAGCTCTGTTCCTTCTGACACCTGTCATGTAGAGAGAGAGCGAGAGAGATCTTTGTCTGTTGTCCTCAGCTAAACAAACTAACCTGATTATGGTAGACACAGTGAGGTAAGAGTAGTTCTCTGAGGCTGAGCAAAAGATTTAAATTTAATCTCTAGTTAGAGCTTAGTTGGAGGTGGAGGAGCTGATGCATGAGTAGTGATCACACACGTATTGCAAAATGTTCCCCCATTTGTCTCAAATATTTTTAAATTTCCTTAGTACTTTCAGCTTATCATGTGGTTTTAAATGTATGAAGAGAGTTCTTATCCAATCTGGGGAAAACAAATGCAGGAGCAGATTGCCTTACATCTTCCAGAAAGTGTTTACAAGGGAATAAAGGCCCGAGAGTGGTTATGGCAAGGCAGGAGGACAGGAAGAAAAGGGTCACCAAAAGCAGCATAAGCATTCCATCCTAGTCTTAAACATTTCAGGGAGATTGAATGATATAAAGCAGATTGAGACAACAGTTCAAGTACCTTAAATTCAAAATACCTAATTGCAAGGCAACAGTTCCTTTTATTTCATATTGTTCATTAGTTAAAGAAAGAAAGGAATGCTCCTTTGCAAAGTCAATGTATTCTCTGTACTTCACAGTAAGATAAGTGTGTGACGAGGTGTAGCCAAAAAGGCATATGTTCAGGAAGGTCTGTCTCTTTATATTTTCTTTATATAGAACCTTTGAGCTCAGTCCCACATTCTTTGAACTTTTTGCCTTGTGGGTGGACATTGCTTTTTACAGCTCAAAATGGAAAATTGTCTTTTTGACAACTTTAGCAACACAGACTGTCATTTTTTTCTTTTCTAGTGTTGAATTTTCTTTTGTGAGAAATCTAAACTGAGAGATAAATTATTTTTCATGACTGTGGGAGGAAAAGATGTACGCAATGGTTACAGATCCTTCTACTAGAAGACACATATCACCAAATATACCACCATGTGTCATGCATCTGGCATTTCTTCGGAAGAATTAATTGTAAATTATTTATTCAGATGTTTATGACTTGTGAGGGAAGCATCCTGAAAAGAGGATGCCCTCATGGTGATGGCAAACTAAACCATGCATCATTGATAAAAAAATACATAGGGCTGAAGGATGGAACAGCTCTGTGGAAAATTTTGGGCTAATTTCTTACAGTGACTATGCAGGATACATAAAGTAAAGCAGAGCTGGTCCCAGCATGAGCCTTTTGCAGAGAGGGTGGAGTTCTGGTCCCAGAGTTAGAGAGCCACCAGGCAAGAGACAGGATTGCTGTGGTGGTGAAACCATTGACATGTTGCGTTCCTGTGCTAGGCTGGCTTCATAAAGAGGTTCAGAGCAGCAACAAGATGTCCTCTCTGAAGATGAAGAAACGCTGGTTTGTTCTGACAAACACTGCCCTGGATTACTACAAGTCATCTGAGCGCACAGCTGCCAAGCTTGGCACACTCGTGCTCAATAGCCTCTGCTCCGTAGTGCAGCCCGATGAGAGGGTCTTCAAAGACACAGGTAAGAACAAGAAAGCAGTAATGAGTCGACTTTCTCTGTGTGGGGTCGACTGAAGAGGGGGTGGTGCAGGAATGTAATGGCGTGTCATGTTGAGAAGGTAGCCTTGGTGTTATCTGAGGCTCTGTGTCTGGCTGCAAACATCTTTCCCTACAGAAACTATAAGAGACTTGCAAAGGGCCAGAGAGTAGGATGTAAGTGACAGTAAGTCCCACACACCTGGCAGAGATACACAGTGCTGATGTTTCCTCACTGAGTGGTGTCACTGTTTATCTGGGTGTTTCCCAGACAAGGAAAGGGGTATGAGTTCTTATAGTTGACGCTAATTTTCAGTCCATCTCTATAAATAACTCTCTTTTTGTGGCATGACCCACACTTATCTCTGGGGTCAATGTTATTCTCTTACCTAAGAGTAATGGCATACACTGTAAGCCTTTTTTGTAGCATAACTCTTCTTGTTAGAAACAAAACATGACAAGGGCCTGTGTTTGCTTTCTGTGCAGTTCCAGGAAGGCAGGATGTGGCACGATGCTCCATTGCTTGCCTTATGAGTTTGGGCTGGAAGCATTCATTAAAGTGAGATGAGAGGAAATTTATTCTGCTTATTTGCAAGAAATCATCAACATTTTTTTATCTCAACAGATGTGTAGGGCTGCCTTTAGCAGAGTGAATTATTATCACCCTGACCTCTTATTTTTAAAAGTTATGAGCATTGATTTGGCAATCTGACCGGGTGCTGTGTTTTTGGTGGTCATTTTCTGAGTGATTAATAGCACAGCGTAGCCCAAACCCTGTCTGTGAAAGTGAGCTGCCTGGTTGGCACAGAAGTATTCACATTACACTGCAAGATACTTGTATCTTGGAAAGCTGTCTTTGTACCAAAACCTGGGTTGGAACCTTCGGGCTGGTAAATAGGGGAATGGGGGACATTAATGTCTACCTAGTCAGTTTTAACCAGACACATCATACGTTGCTATCAAAGTAGCGATGGTTTCCTCAGCCAAAAAGAGAAGATAAGATGGGAGCGAGTTTCACCTTCTGTCTTCTTTGTGTCTCCACAGGCTATTGGAACATCATCGTCCATGGGCGGAAGCATTCCTACAGACTGTACACGAAGCTGCTGAATGAAGCCATGCGCTGGGCCTCTGCCATTCAGGGTGTCATTGACAGCAAAGTTCCCATAGAAACACCTACACAGCAACTCATCCGTGACATCAGGGTAGGTGGCATCACGCTCGTTCCCAAGTGAGCTGGGGGCAGCCAGATCACTGCTGGCCTTACCCAGTCATTGCTGAGGATGTGGCCAGAAGCAGGGCTGCCCATCCTAGGAAGGAAAAAAAAAAAAAAAGAAACAAAAAAAGAAACCTAAATGACTGTGCAACTAAATAATCAAATCTTAGGTGAACTTTATTTTGAATTAGCATGTTAACTGATTTGCTTAAGTGTAGACTACCACTGCTGTGCAATTGCAAATCACGTGCAGGATTACACCATCAAGTATTTGCAAATCCCTGCTTCGTCCTTTCCTCTCCTAAGCATCCTCTGGACACAAATATAAAAAATTTCCATTACTACCAGCCGTATGACTTTGTTTTACCCTAACGTCCTCTTCATACCTAAGGCTTGTGTGATTAAATAGCAGAGTTCAGGTGGGAGGACAATATCCTTCAAAACAGCAGAAATTGTGCCACTGTAGCAGGAGTAATTTTTGAAAAGGCTTCGTTCCAGAAACGGTGGCAAATTAAACATAGAATCATACTAGAAGACACACCAAAGCATATTTCAGAAGAAATGTATAAGTAAACATGTACGTTCTGATGAGCTCTAAATCAAATGCAATTAGATAGTAACTATTCAGGAAGAAAGAGCTGGGAGTGATTGTGGAAAACTTCAGGGTTCAAGGACAAATGAAAGATTGAGTACTCTTAGGGAAAGAACATAGGACAAAACGTGGAAGAATTTGATGCCAGTAGGTATGATAGTGACAGGCCTAGATTTTGAACATCATGTGCATTTTGGTTGTTCATTTCATAAGCACTTGTAGTGCGACCAGACAGGTTCAGGGAGGGCAGGCTTATGGTGGATCTGTGGTCAGAAAGTCCATTAAGCATTTAATGTTGAAAGCCTGAAGGATACATCAGCGAGGAATCATGCCATACATGCCTGTTGCTTGCCTGCATTAGGTATCAGCTGCAAGCCACATTTGAAGTCAAGATCATGTTCTTGGTGTCTTTTGGTATGACCCAGCATGGCTATTCTTGTGTTTAATTCTCAGAAATAATGTATAAAGTAATTTTTGTATGTGAATTATGCTTTGGTCACCTAGTTCCTCTGTGGACCTCCAGAAACTTCGATAAAGGTAGAACCTAAATGTGTATGGACATCCTGTGTAAGACTGTCCCAATTTGATGATAACTGTGGGGTTTTTTTTGTTCATTTGTTTGTTTTTTGGTTTTTTTTTAGGAAAACAGCACAAACTTTGAAGTAGTGGAACAGACATATAGGAGGAACCCAATCTTGCGATATACCCAGCACCCTTTGCATTCCCCTTTGCTCCCACTGCCGTACGGAGATGTTAGTGTCAGCTGTAAGTATTTTATCTATGTGACAGAATCCCCTCTACATTTTGAGGATCAGTCTGGAGCCTGGGCACCAGAGAAGTGGTCTGCAAGCTCTCTCTGTGCAGGTGGAGTCCATGTGGGACAGCGTATGCCACAGGGTTCAGAGAGAGGGAGCAGTCCCATCTCACTACCCGGAATGTGTTCTGTGTCCACTGCCTCGTATCTTAGCAGCAATGAATCTGAAAGTAAATGGGGACAGATAGTTTACAACTTGCAACTGGGTTGCAAGTGGCTCCAGTGGAAATCCTACAACAGGATTACACCACGCAGCTGGCAGTGGGGTGGTATTCATACAGAAGCTGCTGTAAAACCAGACTAAATGAATCCTTTCTTCAAATGCTTCGGGAACATGAAAAGAGGTAGACGGTTTGATAGGCCACCAGAAAACTGAAGTGGTTTGCTGATGATTCTAGACTGGGATACAAAAACTGAAAGCTGCTGCTGAAGAGGTACAGGAGTGTCTCTAATACGGTGTGACTGGGCCACAAAACCTTTTCAGAAATTAATTTCCATCTGGATACACAAAGCAATGTATATGGGAAAAAGTCTGCCACGTAGGCAGCGACAGGTCTGAGTGATCTAGTTCTGCTTAGGAAAGTGAACACAAATTTACATAGCTTTATGAAAGCGGCGCCTCTTATACTGAGCACAGAAACAAAACAGCTAATGCAAGGTTTTGAAAGCTTAGAGAAGGCAAAAGAAAGTCTTTGTGCGGCTGTATTGATGTATCATCCACCTGCATCTTGAATACAGGATGCAGCTTGGCCTTCCACATCTTAATAAAGATACGGGAGAAGTAAAAACCTACCCAAAGATAATCAAAGGCATAGAAAGACTTGCCTACAATTAAGAGACTAAATAGAGCAGGACTATTCAGCCTCAAAAATAAGTTTTTAGGCCTAGAGGACTGTCATGGAGGAAGTGAAAGGGGAATAACTGCTCGCCGTCTCTTATGATACAAGGATTAAAATTAAGTGGCAGGTTTAAAGCACAGAAAAAATAAATTCTGAAATACAGAAAAATTGCAGAGCAAGTCCTTACACCGTGGTACTTATTGCTATGAGGCTGGGTATTTGTATTGCACAATTAATGCATGGCCACTGGAGAAGCAATGGCTGTAAAGGAGAGTCAGAAGGACCTATAGTCCCAGAGATGCACCAGGGAGAACACAAGCCTGCAGCAGTACAGTAGTATCACGTACTTCCAAGCAATTCAAAGCAGACATTTAGGTGCTTAAAAGACGTAATCATTGTTGGTGTAGGCATTTTAAATCTATACGATGGGTAAAAGCTGCATCTGTGGTACAGCAATTTGCCAAAATTCTGTGTTGGCTCAGGGGTCAAAGCTAACATTGGCACAACAGAGAATTTTGGAGGTACGTAAGCCAGGCTTCGGTGTCTGCATTCAGGCACCTAAAGCATGAACTGCATTAGTGACTGCTTTATAGCAGCTCTCAAGTGAGGAGGTGACTTTCGGCCAGCCTTTTATCTGTGTCTGCAGATGAGGTGCCAAAAGCTGTCTCTTGGCACCTCATCTTCGGACACTGAAGCCTGAACTAGATATCAATGCTAGTTTGCCTTAAAAACATTACTGTGCTTTTCAGCACATATATCCAAAATGGTTTTGCAGTGGTGACAAGTTAGATGTTGGAAAATACTAACTAAAACTGCATTTACACATATAAAGGGGAAGCATTAGTGAATTCTGAGTATAAATTTAAGTTGAGGAGATGAGCTAATGCTCAGGTTGCTGTTCTTCTGTGACAAACTAGTGCAGTTGGCTGGTAGCGTTGCTGGGTTGGTAGAAACTGAAGGAGATGCTCACCTCTTGTCACCTTTGTGATCATTCCCCAGTGCAACAAGAGAAGGGTTACAGCAGCTTACAGGATGAAGCAGTGAAGATCTTTAACTCCCTTCAGGAAATCGAGACAGTGTCTGACCCCAT
Organism: Tringa tobata; assembly: GCA_033628505.1. Taxonomy (NCBI): domain Eukaryota; kingdom Metazoa; phylum Chordata; class Aves; order Charadriiformes; family Scolopacidae; genus Tringa; species Tringa tobata. The sequence continues at coordinate 154,227 of JAHREE010000444.1, forward strand.
ACCCATTATCCAAGGCATCCTGCAGACCTGCCATGATTTAAAGCCTCTCCGTGATGAAGTGTACTGTCAGCTCATCAAACAAACTAATCACATGCCGCATCCCAACAGCACTGGGAACCTGCACCACTGGCAGCTGATGTCATGTATGAGCTGCACTTTTCTCCCCAGTAGAGGGATCCTGCGCTACCTCAAGTTCCACCTTAGAAGGTACACCTCCTTTTCATCTGCAGCCTGTTTGCTTTCTCTCTGCTTGTCTTCCACTGCCCGTTGTGGTTATCTGTGTCGCCCTCCTCCTGTGCAAACATCTTCCTGTGATGTTGCAGCCTCCTACCTCTGTGTGCAGTTCTCACTACCAGTTGTTCTCTTATGTTCAAACTTCCCCCCTTGCCTCCCATCTATTGTGTTGAAAGGATGTTTGAAAGTAAGGCTACCCAAACAGAATACTGTGAGGCTGTGTTAAAAGTGGATTTACAGCTGATGAGCCGTTGCTTACTAATGTCCATATAAACATTCTCAACCTGGGGGAAAGGCGAGGACTATACTTTCATGTAAATTGAAATATTTAACACCTTGCAGCTGCCACAGAGCAAAATGTGTACTGTGGAGTAGTAGATATACTGTAAATCGAGTCTATAATTTTTTCAATATTTGTTGCTTAACTAAGCACATAGTGCTTACAATTTGTATTTCTAATCTGCTTTAACCTCCAATTTTCATTAATTAAATCATTTACATTTCTTCCCAATTTATGTTCAGCATCTAATGCAGCTTTCCAAAGCAGTCTGCATTGGGGCAGGTGAGAAAGATCGATAAAATCTTATTTGATTCCTTCTAAGCTAGGAAAGAGTGAGGTGAAATTTGTGCCAATACACAAAATAGCTACATTCAGGGCCTCGTTCTGAGAGAAGCTGAGAAATACTCCATGCTGCTGTTTCATGTTTTTATCACTGGAGTTGCAGATAATGTTATACTTAGAACTGCTGGCTTCGGAGGGAAGAGAACCGTGTACAAGCATCTACTTTCCACCTTCTTTATTCTGGAAGATACTGTAAAAGTGGCTCAAGCACAGCCAGCAACTTAAAAAACAATTAAGAGTAAATGGAAAAAGTTTACATTTGACTTCATATTTCTTAATCTCAATTTTATAAATTAAGATAGTTAATCATGCTGTCTTCAGCTGGTACTACACTCCTGAAAGTTTGAACTGCTTATTTCATACATTGCTTAGAAATGCCACTGAAGTGGCTTTGGAATGAGTGGTAAAAGCAGGTTGTATGGTTTAGGAAATAAGCAGGCTCATTCTTCCTGTGGTTGCACTTGATGTCACTATCTCTACAGAACTCCTTATGTACATTAGTCCAAGTTATATGGTAATGCACATGCTTTCTGGTTCACCGTCTAATGGGTTCTTTTGCTTCTCTTTACAATTAGGGTAAAAGACCTCTTTCCAGGATCAGAAATAGACAGGTATGCACAATTCATAAGTGATTCCCTGAAGAGAACAAAGACCAGGGAGTTTGTGCCCTCCCAGGAGGAAATACAGGCTCTTCTCACCCGTGAAGAAATGACCACAACAGTGTACTGCCATGGAGGTGGCTCCTGTAAAATAACCATCAATTCCCACACAAGCGCTGGGGAGGTAATGCACTAGTAGCATTAATTGCGTGTGAGCACACCTTTGTGTCTGGATACTGGGTCTGTTAAAGGGCTCCTTTTCCCCATTCATCTCCAATTTCTCACTATTTTTTTTTTAATTAAATTCTTTTTTGCTGTAACCACAAAGTCTGTAGGGAAAGCTCAGCTTATTCTGCAGATTCAGAATTATGCAAGGTCTATTCCCAGGTTGTAGAATATCACTTTAAAATTGTGTTGCAAAATCTAAATACTTTTGGTGTCCTACCCATTGGAAAGGTAATAATTTTGAAAATTTGCTAAACACAGTTTTCTGGATAAGTTTAAATTCCAGTTCATAGTGTAATCCTTCTGGAAGGGATATTCTACCAGTAACTTAATCATTAGCAGGTCAGAAGTAAGATTCCAGTTTATAGTTGGTCTCTTCTCACAGGTAATTAATGACAGAACGAGAGGGAATGGCTTCAAGCTCCAACAGGGTAGGTTTAGACTGAACATTAGGAAAGAATTCTTCACAGAAAGAGTGGTCGGGCAGTGGAATAGGCTGCCCAGGGAGGTGGTTGAGTCACCATCCCTGGATGTGTTTAAGAGCCCTTTAGATGTGGTGCTGAGGGATATGGTGTAGAGGAGGACTTTGTAGAGTAGGGTAGATGGTTGGACTCAATGATCCCAAGGGTCTCTTCCAACCTAGACGATTCTATGATTCTATGATAGTAGGCATGTCTGTGAAAACATTGGTGCTAAACAGAGGTAAAAAGAGTAGTAGTGGAATTGTTACTAGAGGAACCGAGAATATCACCACAATATCGAAATCCTGATAACCTAAATCCATTATGTGCCTGTATCTTGTGCAGAGTTCTAATCTCCAAAAGGGTAGTGGATACTGAAGATCCAGAGAAGAACAGCAAGGATGATCAAATATAAGTAATGACTTGTCTTGCAGGGAATGATTTTTTAGGGTTAGAATTCTTTAGTCTGAAAATGAGGTAACCACGGGAGAAATGTGATGGAGGTCTGTGAAATGTCCCAAAGAGGTTCTGATTCTTCACTGTGAAAGTGTGTGTGATCTCCTGTATGATCTGTCTCTCTCTGATTTTGCAGGTGGTGGAGAAGCTGATCCGAGGTTTAGCGATGGAGGACAGCCGTAACATGTTTGCGCTCTTTGAACACAATCAGCAGGTGGACCGTGCTGTGGAGAGTCGGGTGATTGTGGCGGATATCTTGGCCAAGTTTGAGAGGTACAAGAATGTTTCATAAAATCTTTAACTCCGAGTTGAATGTAACGCTTTGTTAAGTGCTAGTACAGTCAGGTGGTTTAATCTAAAGCAGCCACAGTGATTCAACCATCCACTCTGGTTTGAACCTCCCTTTGGTCAGGTTCAAGTGCTCTTTCTCACTGTGGAAGACCATGGTCACATCTATTTTGGTGACAAAGAAGCATTCTTTATTGGGCTTGTCAGGACAACACCATTGCCTTTATCAAAGAGCAGAGTTCAGGGACAGTTTGCTTAAGTCTGATAGTGATCTTGTGGATTTACATCACGATGGCTACGTCAGAAGAGAGAACACAGATTTGGGTATAGAAGTGCAGCTCTAATTTCTTACTGTGGACTGTGGGTTTGTGGCCAGATATACAAAGAAAACAGTAAATCATGAAAGAAACTGGCAATGCCATTTTCTATTTTGTATCTAAAGACAAAAGTCTTTAGACAAAATAAAGACAAAAATAAAATTGTTCCAAATGGTGGCAAGGCTGATGCTTTTCAGAGTCACGAGGTTACATGGAAACAGTATCTTGAAAATGGGGAATACTTTGTATCCTGCCCACAACTCTTGCATTTATCTATAACCATTGATCTTATTTTCTGATCAAAGATATCTGATAAGAACTTTGGGTCCTTCTGAGTCAAAATTTCATGTGACTCAGAGAAAAAGGTGGAAGTTACCGGAAAGTTTACAGCACTGAGATTGTCCTGGTAAATTAGGTAGTTCTGTGTGCTCTCTGTTTCAGAAATCCAGGGGTACCTTCATATTATGAGTTGCACTGTGGATATGCCAGTACCTTGGTGCTTCTGGTTACTGTTTGGTTTTTTCCCCTCTCACTCTGTTTCCTATTTTACAGACTTGCTGGATCTGAAGAAGAAGAGGAGGAAGGACAGTGGCAGCTGTATTTTAAGCTTTATTGCTTCTTGGATATTGAGAATGTTCCCAAAGATGGGGTGGAGTTTGCCTTCATGTTTGAGCAGGTAAGCTCACTCTGGGAGAATGATTTGGTTTCCAGGGTGGCAGAAGCACACAAGAGTTTACAGAAAGCTGGCTTACATTTGCATTGGAAGTGGGAATGCTGGTTTGAACAGAAGAATTTAGTGTGTTGGATTTTTGCCTGGAATCTACCAAGCAGACACACTGCAAAATTCTATAGGGAATAAGAGAATTGGAACAAAAGCAACAAAAAGGAACAATGGCTTCAAAATACTGGAAGACCAATGATAATAAAATGCTTTTAAAACTTATCTTTAATTTCAAAAGATATAAAAATTTGAATAATTATTCAAGAAGAATCATTAAGAGAAACTGCTATGCGGAACATAGATGTAAAGAAAATTGGAAAATCTAGCTATCTGCATATCAGTTTACAAGCACAGCACATCCTTGAGGTGTTACAGGAATTGCCTAAAAAACCCTATTTTGTGGCCAGTTTCTTTTGATTAACAGAGAGGCACTAGAACAGTACTGCAAAAGAAGGAATAGAGAATGTAGTTGATAATATTTACCTGCTGAGTAATTATTTTTTTTTAAGTCAGTCTAATCCAAAGCACAATGATGCTGCTTAGACCAGAGATCACAGTGGTATGAAATAACCTTGCAATTAGGGATGCAAAACTAAATTGACTGGAGTGCCCAGCTATGCGATCCATCCCATCTTTCTTACTTCTAATGAACACTTTGATCTTGCCTCAGAAAAGTCATAGCTTTTGATTGAATAATTGAAAATTAATTAATATATGTTAAAGAGGGTCAGTGTCATGAAGACTGAAACTCACTGACAGTCAAATGGATGGCACATACATCACACAGATGGTGGGTCCCTGTGAGGGCTTTCCTGAAATGAATATTAAGTATTGTTAATGAATATCTGGGAAACAGTGCTCTGTGAAAACTCAGTTGTACCAAACTCCCTGTTGACAAGGCTTTCAGTCTACACAGCTTCCACTAGCAGAGAAGAGGAGTAACGGTAGGAGAGTAGATGTTATCCAGACATTACATGGATGTAGCAAAAAACCCATAAATGTATTTCACAGAAAAACAGGCAAAGGAAAGCAAGAGGATCTGGGGAGAGATAGGTGAAAGAGGAGGAGGTAAGAGGTGATGGTGTGCAATGGGAGTGAGGTTAAGTCTTGAGTTTATTACATCTAATTCTCTGATGTTGAATATGATCTCCACACAGGAGCTGTAGCTGGTACAGCACAAAACAAATTGCTGCAATTCCGGTCTCTCCCATCTGTTCCAGACGTAAAAAGTCCTTATTGTAAGACTTTCAGCACAGGATAGTGGCCCCTTAGAGATCTCTGTCCTGTCCAGGCTTACAGAAAGAGGTGTTCCCCTGACATTGACCACTTACAGGCTTTGACTTTTTTGTTAAAATGTCTGCTCTGAGCTCCTGAGTTATGTCTTTCCTGCTGGGACTGGCTTTCCTGCTGGGATGGGCAGATGCCTTAGGAATCTGTACATGGAGCCAGCTGTGAATGAAGTGTGCTTCTGCTTTCTAATGACTGGGGGACGTTTTGTTTGTTTTTTAGGCGCATGAAAGTCTCATAGACGGTCATTTTCCTGCACCAGAGGACACTCTGCAGCGCCTAGCAGCTCTACGGCTGCAGTATCTTCATGGAGATTATTCTAAAATAAGTTGGACCCTTGATGGAATCTACCCAGTTAACAGACTGAAATCCAAAATACTGCACTCAACAAAGAGCAGCGGCACTACCAGCCATACGCTGGAGAGGAGACGGACCAGCTTCCTTGAAGGAACGTTGAAACGTAGCTTCAAGACGGGCTCTGTGAAGAAGCAGAAGGTAGAAGAGGAGCAGATGATGGAGATGTGGGTAAAGGAAGAGCTTTCGGCTGCTCGGGCAAGCATAGCACAGAAATGGACCAAGCTGCAGGGACTCTCTCAGCATCAGGCCATGGTGAAATATATGTCCATTGTAAAGGAGTGGCCGGGTTATGGGTCAACCCTCTTTGATGTTGAGGTGAGTGATGTATAAACTCGTGTAACTATTGCCAGTCTGGAGAACAGGTACAGCTGTGTGTATAACGTTGCTTGGCAGCAGAAGGGAATTTCAGGAAGAGGCTGCATTTTGCCATAGTAAGCTTAGGGTAAGCCTGCAGTACCACGTACCCAAAGAGGTGTGACGCAGAGAGCGCAGAGCAAGCAACTTGGTGCCTCCTGGTAAATAGAGACAACAAATTCCCACGTCATTAGAAGAGCAATAGAATTTGGGAAACTTTTCTGAGCTTTAGAAGGTGACAGCCAGTGACAGCGGAAGTAAATGAAGCTCTATTGTCTGTTCTGGCAAAAAGTGCAGTGCTGTTCTGCAGCAGTACCACAGAACCTGCTCAGACTGGGTCATGTAGACCACTGTGCTGAGCCTGCTAGAGCAGGAATCCAGAGCTGTCAGTTTTGTTGCTGCCTCGGTGGATTACCTTGGGAAGTTGCTTGCACTCACTATATTATCTGTAAAATAATAAGTGGAATATTGACGTCCTAAATCACTTTAAAAATCTGTTAAGAGCTGCTAGATGTTACAATTATTTTTTACTCAACTAGTATTTAACTCACAGCCACGTCACTTTGGAGTCTTTGCAGCAGGAGCACCTACAAGATTCCTGCTGCAGACATCCCATTTTTTTGTATTGGGGTAAAGAGCTGAAATCTCCTACAGGAACCAGAAATGGAGGGCTTTTCCTTGAATCAAAGAGAGTTTGATCCTCCATGGCATTTATGCAAAATTTCCTGTTTCTCTTTCTGCAGTGCAAGGAGGGTGGATTTCCAAATGATCTTTGGCTTGGAGTCAGCACAGAGAACGTGTCTGTCTACAAACGAGGGGATCCTAAGCCACTAGAAACTTTCCAGTATGAGCACATTGTTTTCTTCGGCGCACCACAGCCTAACACCTTCAAAATTACAGTGGATGAGAGAGAAATGTTCTTTGAAACATCCCAGGTATGTGAAAGCACGAGACTTGTTGCATGTGCAGTTTTACTAGCACTTCAGTAAAGCTCTTATTTCCATGGGCTAGACAAATTTATGTGCATGACCTCTTGCTGAATGGACTGAGCAGCCAAGGAAAAAGATGAAGGGAGCTTACTCCTAAAGCAGCACGGTACCTCTGCTTGAATACAGGGATAAAGAGAAAAAAATGATGCTGGTTAGAAAGTGAAGGAGGTTGAATGGTCTTCCAGTGCACTGGGAATTTCAAATTTTGGGTGCTCATGAGCATGCTCATTTTTTTCATTCCCTTCCAGTATATGAATGGGGAGTTCACAAACTCAAAAAATAACGAAGTTCAATAGCATTAAAATTGCTTTTCTTGGGACTACAAGACTTTTAAGCTTCACTACTCAGAGTGCAAACTTGTCAAGCATTTCTTTCCTTACTGTCATGTGCACATTTAGTATTACACACAATATTTATAGTGCCATGACTTTGGACAAGGGGAATGTTTTTCTGCAAAATGTCTGGCACGCCTCAGAGGAATTAGGTTTTTAATGTGCTTACCCTCTGTTACTGTGTTCCCTCTTTAGGTGGGCGAGATAATAAAGATCATGAAAGCCTACATCAACATGATTGTGAAGAAACGCTGCAGCGTCAAATCAGCCACCAGTGTGGACAGTCATGCCAGCATCTGGACTAGGTGATAGGAACGAACTGCAACGAGAGAGAGGCAGTTGTCTAATGATTGGTGTTTGCAACTTGCCAGCACAAGTGTAGCAAAGATGTTTTTTAAGAACTCCACTTGACTGACTACTGTATTTAAAAATGCAGGTGACATCTACAGTCTCATAGGATTTGCACCTCTGCCCAAAGACATTAAACAGTAAGAACTGTTGTTAGACATTAATGACCCAAAAATTGCTTTCCCTTTGCTTGTTTGATGAACAATGTACCTTAAGGAAGCAAAGTCAGAAGCATCCTCCTCCTCCTCCTGCCTGTCTTCCCTGCTGCTTTCACCATTACCTGTCACACTGGCAGAAAAATTCACAAGAAACATTTCTGCGCTACAGGAGGCAGAATTAAGCTTCCTTACGAATTTCCAACATGCAGACATCCAGGACCATGGGATTGCAGCATGGTCTGCTAAAAGAATATTTGTTTCTTATTTATTTTGCAAGCAACTCTAAAATATAAGTCACTGTGGGTTTTTATCCAGGATATGCTGATGATCTAATCTGGTCTTAAAAGATCACTGAAGCCAGGTGGTCCAACTAAGAGGTCAAACCCTACAATAAGAGAGCATTAAAAAAACAAATAATCACACCCGAAGTGATTATTTACCTTCCAACAGAATTTCACAGGTACACGACTGTAAAAAGCGGCACTTTAACTTAAAATTCTAAACACTCCCAACATAGGACAAAAACCTTTGGGAGCAGCACCACTGAAACAGATCATCAGGTGCCGTTCTGGGAACAGGCCAAGTAGCTCCTCTTCCCTAAAAATCAATTACTGCGTTTCCCCTGTACAGCCCAGGAGATGAGAGTGATGTAGTAGCATTTTCGGAAGAGCTGATCTTCACAAACTCCAGGGTTTAGGTGGAGGTCAGGGGGTTTTATGGTGAGCAGCCTGCCTGCTTTAAGATCCCTTTTTCTCTGTACAGGATTTTAGGAGGACTGGGACCCCTTAACTTCAGTTTTAAGTGAACTGTTTCCTACGGAGTGAATAGGTGCCTAGATACATGGTTATAGGCAAGAATTTCACTTCCTCTGTACTACTGTGAGCAGATGCCAAACCCTTCATCCTCCTCCAAATTCTAATTGGAACTGCTCCTGTCACTGAATCCCCAAATCCCCTTCCAGTCTCCTCTAGCTCCCTAGTCATCAGTAAAACTTGAAAACAATGCTGTTTTGCCAAAACAACTGCTTCTTGGAGGTTTTTATGGCTACTTGCAACTTAAAGAAGCAGATTATTTTTTTTCCTCAGTGAAAGATGATAGACATCTTCAGTTTCTTGAATTCAGAAACTTGATTTCATTGTTTAAAACAATACTCAGTATCAGTCACATCATAAATTGATTGCATTAACAATCAAGAAACCCAGTGGCTAGCCATTTTCTCTGACCCTTGTCTAATCTTGGTACCCCAGAGTGCAAAGGCTGGTTCAGTTTCTTAATGAAACTGAAGAGCTGTATCACAGAAAAGGAAACTAGGAGTCAGTATGCAACAGCTTCCGTTCCAATTCATCACCAAATTGTGCCGTGTCACTAATACCGTGCCGCAGAACACTGTAGTTTTGAGGTTGACAGTACAAGAAAAAACACTGTACGTAATCTGTGCTTTTCTCTCCTTCCCACTACACTGCAGCATGTGCAAACACTCTCCACCTGCCACACAACCAGCCGAAGAGGGTGGCCACGACTGTGTATCGTTCGTTCAACTGGAGTTTTGCCTTAAATAGCTTTACTGAAGGATCCTACAAACTTCCCCTTTTTTTTTTTTGTCACAAAGAATAAAAAGATGAGCAGGTCACAAGTGAGAGAGAACAGGAATGCAGAGGCAGCCTGAGAAGTAACACTTTGTGTCGGTCCATACACTGACTACATCTCTTTACGTATCAGAATAGCCTTGATTATCCCTGTCCTAACTCTGCACTATCTCCGTGTTCTGGCTCTTGGGTTGCTGCAGGCAGCTTGAACCCACTTGGGAATGTAACTCCCGTTACTATTTGTTGTAATTTTGCTCATTTCTATTACAGAATTCCTTCTGCTGTCTTTTTTTAATTTGTAACTGGCTTTACAAGATGAAAGTTTAATAAATTATTGGATTGCACAGGCTGTATTCACTCACAGACATTGTGTGCTCATGTGGAGGTGTTTACTCGGAGATCTAACGCTCACAACTTGAGAGTGAAAAGTAGACATCAGCAGCAGGAGGAGACAACAGCCCTTCCTCTCAGAGTCAAATTTTTGCCTTTGTGGCAAATTGCAGAAATGAGTTTACAGCTACAATGAGGAAGGTTTGTTTCCAGCTCCTACTGCTGACGCTGGGGCTGGGTCACACCTTTGGCGAGCGGGAGGTGTCCCCAGTGATGCAAGCTCAAGGGACTGGTTCCGAGGCGGTTACTGTGGTGAAAGCAGCGCAATGAATGAATCAATCCCAAGGTACCACTCTGCAGGATCAGCTCCATCCCTTCTCCTCAGCACCACCCAAATCAGTAATAACAGAAAATCACTTCCACCTCACATTGCTCACCCAAGAACACGTGTCACCAAAGGCACAGTGTTTTCTAGACATATTATAGAATCATAGAATCATAGAATCGTCTAGGTTGGAAGGGACCTTAAAGATCATCTAGTCTAACCATCAACCTAACTCTGACCAAAAAAAAAAGCAGCAATAAAAATCACTAAACCATATTCCTAAGGACCATGTCAACCTGTCTTTTGAACACCGCTTCCCTGGGCAGCCTATTCCAATGCTGATAACCCTTTCCGTGAAGAAATTTTTCCTAATATCCAATCTAAACCTCCCCTGGCGCAACTTGAGGCCATTTCCCCTTGTCCTATCTCCTGTGACTTGGGAGATGAGACCAACCCCCACCTCTCTACAACCCCCTTCAGGTAGTTATAGAGCACGATAAGGTCTCCCCTCAGCCTTCTCTTCTTCAGACTGAATAACCCCAGCTCCCTCAGCCTCTCCTCATAAGACTTACTTATCAATTAGGCCAGAAAGAAATACGACTTTCCACATCCAATTCAGCCTCACCAACTACAAGCCTGTTTCAACAGTTGGCCCTTGGAAAAAATAATCTAACAAAGGGCCACTCCTCTAAGAACATTCTTAACAGTAAAACATCTAGCACCATTTTTAAATAGAAGCCCACCTTACAGACGCTGTTGGGCTTGGGGCAGCTGAACTGTTGGGAACATAGACTGTTCTCGAGCAAACAAAAAGTTCCATCAACCTAAGCAGTGATCCATAATCCCCATTAATGCGTTCTCATATAACCCCCGGTCAGATGCTCTGAGAGCTGTGGGACCTTGGAGATGGGTCTATGCAATTTCATCTCCAACTGTTCACAGATTTTTTAGTTTCTTCACCCTCACCACCTTGCGGAGTCTTGCCAGGTCTCTATTTGAGGCTGGAACTGCCCCCGCTTACTTCAGAGGTTGCTTTTCTTTCCTTGGCTGTTAACGTTCCTTTCTGTGCACTCCCAAGCCCACACCACCTCTGTCTCCTTTCTGCTCACATCAGGGGTGACTTGTTTGGGTGGAGGGGGGGTGTCAAAACCAAACGCCCTGTCAGCGTGATGTGCAGTCTCTTCTGGCCTCCACCACAAGAGTATTTGCACCTCCAATAATTAATTCAAGTTTGTATGTTCTAATGTTCGTTTTATATGAAACAGTTTCATGCCAACAGGTGCTAGAGTTAGGCTTTGGAACAGGGTACAATTCGTAACCAGCACCTACACTGTAAACATAAACTATTTCACACATAAAATCACAGCCCCTGGTAAGTTATATCACAAGCACCTGTACCTAATTATTAAACCAGTTTGACTGTAAACATCAACTGTTTATTTACACCTTGCTCCAAAACACGCAGTCTTTCCACACGTGGGCTGTACCTTTATCATTACACTGTGCATCGACCTAAAGATGACGTGCGCCCCGTGGGGCAGTCAAGCAAATCCCTCACAGGTGAATTCCAGCCCCTGCTCTACAACATGAACCTGCAGATTGCAGATTTGCTAAGCTCTTGCTCACGTTTTATACCAGAGGTTCCTAACGCCACAGTTGGCTGTATGCTCTGGCCCCAAGCCACCATCAAGAGAAGCGGTTGCTGAGATTTACAAGCAAAATTCAGTTATTCAGATGGCTCAAGGTCACCACCCATCCCAAACACGCGTCCTCCCTATTAAACCAAGCACCAGTAAATCCCATGCAAAGCTTTATCAAAAAATAGCCCGTCAGTATAAACTCAGCCCTTCCTGTAACAGGTCAGGCACTGGGTGCATATTCTGCCACGGAACAAACATGTTCACAAGAACAACTCACCCCTCCGGCTTCCTTCTCCTGCTGCAGCCCCAAGCGGAGTAAGCGAGGGGAACCTCAGCTGTCCCTGGTTTTGCCTCGTCAGGGTGTGCCCATGAGCACAGCAGTATTTAAAGCGGGAGTTTTCTCCTCTGGCTCCCCCCGGATGGCTGCAGTTTGGCTGGTTGTCCTCTCTAGGCTGCAGTGATGCAGAGGGAGGTTGGTGCTCAAGAGGCTGGAAGCGGAGCTGGTCCTGCCAGGTGAGACCGGTGTGGGGGCATGAAGGGGCTGAGTCTGCGTGGCAGGAGAAGCTAGAAGGTTGCAGAAGGAATGGTGGCCACTGGGAGTCCCCCCGTGGCTGGAATAGGGGAATGTTGCCCCTTGCCCATGGCAAGTTCCTCTGTGCTGGGTTGTGAGTGCTTGGGCTGGGGTGGAGAGAGCTGCTTGCTCCATGGATGCTGTAGGTTTACTCCTGGCAGAGGAGGGGAAAGACTCACCCCTACTAAGGCTGAGGTGTCCTGGTGTCACGGGTCATTCTGTCTGTCCAGGCTGGCTGTTGTGGCCCTTTCGTAGCACGGTAGGGCTGTTGGCAGAGCTCATTCCATACCTTCCAGGCTCCTGGCTGCTGCTCTTATGGGAAGCGGTGCTTTCTGGTCTCCTTTCCCAGCAGTCTGCCTGCTTGGCTCATGTGTCCGTGGTGGCACGTGCATCATTTGGGTGGCTTCGGTGCTGTGAAGCTGGTATGAGACAGAGCAGGCACAAAGCAGAACAGTGGCTGCAGGAGACAACACAGGAAATGTCAGGAATCCAGCCCTTGTCCTCAGAGAAGCTCACAATCCAAGCCCTGGGTGAACATGCCCTCACATTAGACCCAGACATGTATAATTCATAGTCCCACTTGACACAAGAGGCTCCTTAAATACCCAGATCATGGTTATGAAAAAAAAAGTCATTTCAATGAAACAGAAAGCGGTTGGGTTGCTAATGGGAATGACATTCAATCGTGCATATTTGTGAAATCACCTCAACCAACTACTTCGTAAGTTTGATTTGAATATGCATACAAGGCTTGCTAGTTTTCACTGAGTATAAGCACGTTTTTGTATCATTATCTGTTCTGTATCATCCGTTAAAGAGGAACTGTGACACATGACATTTGAAAAGAGAAGGTTAATAGAAAGCAGGAGCAGAACGCTCACTATCCATATGAGCGTCCAGAGATGCAACGTGCAGAGGAAGATCTTTGTTCTCATTTGTTCTAACAAAAAAATGTGCACATAAGGGGCCAGCGTAATGAAGCCAGCACATCCTGCAGTAATTATTTTGTATTACTGAAATTCCACTTTCTTAAAAGCCACCTTGGAGTAAATTATTCTATTTATGCTGAAAAGGAGCAAAGCTAACAAACAACTGTTGTTCTGTTTATAATTATAGTCCCTTCTGCATTCAGAAAAAAAAATCCAGAAGGACTTACGGTCTGTGTTGCATTACTGTGTAATCACAATAAAAACCTCATCTGGCATCCTCCCCTACCCCCTCAAATCTCTTAAAAACCTTAGCTGCTCCTGGCAGATAATAGGATAGTGCACAGGAGTTTTCAATGTGAAAATACCATAAAAGAATAAAACCCAGATAACAGCACTTTATAGCAGCATTTATTCTATGCACCATTTGCAAGTTAATTTGCTACCAACAGAAAATTACCTTCTCTAGTGCTTTGTCAACTTTCATCTTAAAACTCTTCAGAACTAAATGGGAAAGGTCCATCAGAGTGACAATTGCTTTTTTCTCTCCAGTAGTTAATTTCCTGTTTTTCTTAATCTTAGTTCTTTAATATTGCTCATAGTTCTTGCCTTAAAACTGTGCAAAAAGTCTGTTTAATTTGGTCGATAAGAACTTTATGTGCTTCTTGACAACAGACTGAATTCAACTAACTTTTCTGGGTGTCACGCATCCCTCCGTGCCCCACACACACAGCAACAGCGGGTGCACAACGGGGACAAATGGTGATTCCCACTTCCGGCAACAGAAATGGTAACGTTTGGTCTTTGCTTATTTGCAGCCACACTGAAAAAAATACCATTGCTGGGCCGTGCAATTTACTCCCTCCTTTCAAAAATGTTTAGATGTATAACATATGTCCAGAGCAATGAGCAGATGGTGCGCTTGGTTTAAAGAAAAAAGAAATAAAATGGTAAGAAACAGAACAAATGCATCAGGCCCAAACAATGCTCACTTGTAAGCACTTGTGGTTCATTTCTCTGTCAGTTAAGTCACGGAAACAGAAGCAGCGTTAAGAGAAAAATGGTGGCTAAGAGAAAAAGGGTCTCGTGGTAGATGTGGACAAACCTTTCCATGACACAGAGCCTTCAGAGACTGGGCACAATTCGGGAAGGGGAACCGAAGCCCAGGCTGCTCCGCTCCCCACGGGGGAAGCTCCTTCCCCACAAGGGAGGCCAATGAGACAGTCACATGCCAAGTTGTAAGAATGCAAAAAAACTTTGCGCGTTTACCTGAAGTTGGATGGTTTTTGCCCAGAGCTACCGCAGTCCAGCAGCCAGTCTGTGCTCCCAGGTGAAGGAGGTCAGGATGCCTTCCCAACTCCACTGCTGTGGGACCGGGGAAAGGAACTTCATTTCTGTGCTTCTTGTTTCCCTGCCCATCATCTTCAGTTTTTAATTAAGGTTTTTGAAAGAGATGACCTCGTCCATGGTCTTGCACGATAGGATGTTTCTCCCAGCAGCCATTACTGCGGATAAAAATAACACTGCCCTTCGACCAGCAGCCGTGGATTTCGGAGGTCTGGAATTCAGATGATGCTTAAAAAGAATACATCTCATGCTTTAATTGCAAATGCTACGTGGCTGAAAGAAATTTAACTTTGCCCATATTCTATGAGGGGTTGTGCTGGGAGCACAATATAAATTGCTTTGGAGCTACGATGGGCCACAAGGTGCTAATGAAATACACCTTGAACGGGGGGTGGAGGGGGAAAGGTAATGTTCTCTTTGTGTGCAAACCCAGAAGGAGCTTGATAAGAGCTAGGTATAACCATGTGCCAGGATAAAGTATATTTTTAGCTGCAAAAAACCCTGTTACTGGCATTCTTTTTAAATACATCAAAGACTTTTATTACCATTTAGTTTTCTTATCGTGGTAACACTTACCTGCTCTAATTGTGATCACAGCCCCAGTGCCATGTGCTTTTTTTGCCCAGTGATTAATGAGCTGTACCCTCGCTGCGATAACTGCTCCCATGGAAATAAAACCAGTGCAAGCAGTTTAGTGTTTTATTTAACTTTATTCTTTCAGTAACAATACTGCTAAATAATCTTCCTATGTATTTCAAATAAAGTGGGTTACTCACCTGCACCCAGGCAGTTGTGCTTACTCAAATAAGAATTACCAGTGATTAGACAACTCAGGTATGATGAAACAAACATGTGAAACGGGGCCTTAAAAATTATTTACATCGTTCATAAGATTAAAATATACGATCTTTTTTATAAAAAGCATATACTTATGTGCGTTGGAGAATCAGGATTTTACTACTAATTTCCTTTTTTGCATTTCCAATTCACGCCTAAAAATGCTCAAAGTATAAACATCTATAAAACCAGTAAATCTTAAAACATAAGAAATTGTAGATAATTTTCCCCACTTACTACTGCTGTTAGAAAAGGACAATAAAAGACACTTTTTTTTTTTTTTTTTAGTCCATTACATTAGGAGTCATTTGGCGAAGCACTCAGGCATCTGAGCTGACCCCGAAGAGGAGAGGAACCAGGCTTTGGTACGTTTCAAACACTTCTCACTCCAGGGGAAGCTTAAGGTGGGCGAGGGTGGTTTTCATTATGTAGCAACTAGCATCATAACTACTTTTCCTACAAGTCACCTCAGGAAAGAAGAAAGAAAATGTCCACAATTGTGCCCAAAGTACCAAATGATAAACAACGAAAGTGCTTACTTCTTTGATCAGCAAACTAACAGGGCGGTTCCTTTGCGGTGCCCCTTCAGGCTGCCACTTTAGCAGGCTCTAAAGCGGGCTCTATACAAGGTCTCTATTTCTCAGTACAAACGATAAACACTCGCTTATCAAAATAGTGCAAACAGGAACGAAGAAAAGTGCTGTCGACGTTAAGTAAACTGCAGGGGGGGGAAGAAAGGGGGTTGAGCGTGGAGACCCCGCGGGGCTGCCTCAGAGAGATCAGTAGTACTTCCCTCCGCGGGCCAGACCAAGCGCATTCCTATTGCCACCGGGAACGGAGCTGGTCTTTCACAGATCCTCCTTCATCAAAGCGAAGGTGCCTGTTCCTTCTATCGTGCATCAAAAAAAAGTCTAAAGGCTTTTTCAAAACATCAGTTGACCCAATCGTTAGAGTAATTAATAGATACAATTCTGTCTTCCCTTTTTCCCTGTATAGCTTTCTCTGGAGTGCATAGAAAAGGCCACAGTGACACATCACATACAAAAATCAAGTTTGAGTTTCATGTAAAACACTCAAGTATTTTTTAGCATTTATGTACACAAGTTTATTTACCATACATTCTTTCTCACTCTTTCCTTATATATATCTTCATCTTGTTTCTTGGACAGATGATGCATTTCACCTATAGAGTTAGGCACTTAACGCCAGTATAAATAAGAGTATTAGGGGAAGTAAGAGTCAGGAGGATCTCATTACAGAACAAGGGACATTGTCACTGCAACACTCCCATCCTTGGGTGTCACAGTGCAACACATCATGAAACCGAGCAGGCCTCTTCTGTGTTTTGATCTGCAAGAAAATCACTGTGGTCTAATTCCAGAGTAGTTTGAAGATGTAAGATAGAACGCCGTACGTCTTTTTCTAAATATTACCCTAAGTGCAGGTTTTTAAATCTTATTTAATTAAAGCTTAAGTCCAGATACTGATTTCCACTGTAAACATTCCTGCTATTTGTGCTTTCTAAACTTTGTGAAAGGAGCTGTGAAAAGAAAGTGAACCATTTACTCAAAGAGGAGTTACATCATGGAATAAAAGGTAACATTCCTGCCTCTGTTTTTTATAGGGCTAAGGCTTTTACTGTATCTTGAGTTCTGTGTTGTGCTTGTAGTTAGCCCTTAATGGGTATTTTTGTTAGCCCCACTACCAAATTCAGGGGATAAGAGTAGTAATCTACAGCTTGCCACAGTCTCAGGCCTCAAATATTCTATCTTTAATAAATTTACTCCCAGGTGGCATGGGTTTAGTTCAGGGTATTCCCCATAACTCTCTACTCAAAATGTACTTTCTAAGAAAGATTCTTCTCTCATCACTATAACATGATTTTTTTGGTATGTCTTTGTAGGGCGGTGGGTATCTCAATATGATCTTCCTCCACTATAAGAAGAAAATTTAAATTCTAGTTAGATGGGAATGAAAACTTAGTTGTCCAATAATTCCCTTCTCCCCTGCTATATCAAAATTTATAACTTTTGTAATAAACAAAAGTTGTTACATAAAGAGTTTGTCTCCTATTTATCGTCTTTGTGTTGGCAGCTTCCACAGGGTAGCCCAATGCCAGCAGCAAGACCCTTATAGCATATCAAAATGGTACATCATTTGGCATGAAGTTATTGATGGATACTTGTACAAAGTTACAGAATTCGTGCAGCAATTTTAAGTGCATTTGTTAAGGTGATGTTGCATGAAGTAAACTATTGGCTTAAACTACTCCATTAAAAACTCTTTCCAGTAAAAAGAGAAAATACTGTAAATTGAGAAGTATCACAGAACTCTAGAAACCTTGCACCATAAATGGCTGAGGCCAAATGTAAATAATTACCACGGACTTGAATAAAAATTGCACTTGTGTAAAAGAACAAAATTTAGCCCACATTAATAACCTTCTTATTACTTTTCCAAGAAGAAGTTATAAAGCATCAAGTAGTTCATTCCTTATGGCTTCACATAGTGAAGTTCATCCTAAATTGCCGAGAAGGAACAGTTTCTCAATAGCTATCTTTTGCAAACACGTCATCAGTCTCATCATCGTTCATCCCTCTTTGATAGCGTACTGAAGAGAAGCCACTCCAGTGAAGGCGCTTCTTTTTATAGAGATACCACACTAATCCGATGATGAAGACTAAGATAATTAGCAGCGCAAATGCTACAGCCACCCCAGTATGATTGGAACCTGTAACAGAACAAACACAAATAGTTATTCTTTCAGTGTTTTGGTAAGAATATTTTTCTCATGGGGCTGATGCTTAGGTAGCCGCACACAAATACTGCACACACTTAGTTGAAATTAAGGCAAACTGCTTCATCATAGTAAATGTCTCCATCAAGCAGGAAGTTGGGTTTGGCATCTACCATTCTGTTGATCATTCTGTTGTTAACTTCCTAAACATACTTAAGTTGGAAGGGACCTCTGAAGTCAAAAAAACCTACTAGTAAATGCTGCACTTTTTTCAAGGTTTGCATGCTTCAGAAATCTAATGAGTTCCTGGCCTCTCTTGGAGTGGAAGTGGTAAGAAGTAATAGCAACTACTCTATGCTCTCCTTTAAGCGGAAATTTCAGTTCTCTCCCTTACTCTTTTAAGTGGATAGTGAGAACTGGGAGGAGTATACTGCTAGACAATTTGTCCCTGAACGGAATTCCATGGCAAAACAGCAACAGAAGGCTCTTGCTTGGGCAGAGGTACTTGATAGGTTCGTTCGTGAATTGCACTTTCTCTATTTCAACACAGACTTTCCCCACCAAAAAAACAGAAAATCTTGAACATAGACAGTGCAAAGTTAAGTCTCTGGTACAATCAATGCTTCCATACCTAAAGGAGCTTTACAAACCACTCTGCTTTGACTTCGACTGCAGTCAACTTTGGACCACGCGCCAGTTGTGGACAGGATAACACTGCATTTTTCATTGACTTCTGCAGTTCTGTTTTCCCAGTTGGCATAATTAACTGATGAGCCATCAACCCAATTCAGGGACTGATCTGTTGGGCAAAAAAACGTGCTCAGTTTAGACCATGCTACACAACGTCATTCACAAGCTATTAATTTCTTTATATTGCTAAATGAAACAGGGCTATCTGTACGTTAAAAGCAACAAATATGAACACATCGCTTTCAGCCCCACTTCTTTTCCAGATCTTTAGCATTTGATGCATTTGCAGCTTAACCATTAGGCACCACTGACAGCGTTGGGGAAAACAAACTTCAGCACCTCCTGATTATCTTAAGTTTGCAACAGGAAGAGACAATGAAGTCCAAAAGGCTTTATAATGCTGAATGAGGGATTCCAGCCTCAGGCAGGAATGACTGTAGGTTATCAACAGTACAAAACTATTTTCTTATTTGAGGATTTATACATTTTGATCTACCACATGGAACACTCATACTCATACATAGTTGCTACTTCTTACCCTTGGAGTTCTGAGCTAGGCCAAGCCACACGTTCTTCGTGATGAGGTCGTTTTCCTTTATGTGTGTGCTCACAAATGCATTTTCTTCTGCATCCCCTATAGTCAGCAGGGTCGCTGAGGGACCTAAGGGCAAAAGGAAACTGGTCAGAATTGCAGCTTCAGAGATTTTTCATTGTGCTTGAACATTGAGTTTTCTGTGGGGACAATTATTATGGGAAAAGATTTGCTGATCTGGACTTGTGAAATTAGCTTGAAGTAACCTGCAGAGTAAAGACATCACCCTCCTACTTCCTGAAATACAGCATGTTATACAAGACTGCTTCAAATGACTGGTTATTCAAGCAGGTCATACAAAATAAAATGGGAGTAAACTTAACTGCAGCTGTGCACTACACACACGGAAGATGTCAAAAGATACGCCACATTCAGAATTACTAGTCTTGTCCAAGTAATAAGCTCCTTTCAAAAATATAGTTGAACAAAAGCTCAGTATTTTGCTGAGTAAAATTAATTTCTGTATCAATCCCTCACTCTGCCTCAGGTTTTTTATATACAATATTATAGCCATTAAGGAATAAGAGGGAGGAAAGGGTATACTGGAGGCAGGCTCAGAGTGTATCCGTTCTTTATAAGTATATGCAAATATAATCCAGAAGCTTAATTTAGAGAAAGATCACTTTCTCTTTCAACTAACAGGCCAGTAGGACTCGACAGAAAACTGCATCCAGGACTGGGACTACTTGCACCTTTTCTTTTCATCCTACACAGCGAGTTCAACTTCACACCATAAGATAATTCAATAAAATAAAGTTATGACTGTCACTAGCTTCTCAGTTAAGAAGGCGATTAAAAATTCTGTAAGTAAGACTGCTTAACATCACCTTCTGCAACACAATTCCCTAGACAGCTTATCAAAGAGGAGAGAAAAACCTTTAATTTGACATAAAGCCAAGTTTTTTAGTGATATTGCATGCCTTAATATCTACAAAGTACATGCTTTGAAACATCTGATAGGTTGGCAAGTGCCTCATTAGCAAGCCGCTAATGCAACGACACAATAAGAAAGCACTATAATAAATAAAGTTAGTGCTATTAGCAAAGTTAATTGAATGCAAATAAAATGGTTTGCTTCAAAATGTAAGCCTTACATTTCTGAATTTTACTTGCAGATATCCACGTGCCAAACAGTCATCACATTGCAAGTTTTATCAAGAACCTTAATCAGATGTTCAAAGATAAAGCTTGCTATCACTTTTCCTAAACTAGAGAAGCATAAAAGCTGAAAAGCTGAAGTATAACCAGTGTAGTTTTTTTGGCTGTTGGGTTTTTTTTCCCCTTCTTTTCAAATAATGGACTAATTACAAGTTGCAATGTGACAAAGAGTCTAAACTTACTCAGTTTCTGGCAGACTTTCTTAGCATCTTCCACATTATACACTGAAAAATTGTAGAACGCCATGTCAAATGCATAACAGTGATCCTTATACTGTATCCACTGTAAGGTACCACTGATTTGTGGGCACCCTGCAGCTCTGCTCGCTTGCTTCGGCTGTAATTGTCTCTCTGCAAAGAAAAAAAACCAAATTGACATTATTTCTGCTGCAGGAGTTTGTGCATAGCCTCTTTTTAGTAACAGGACAGTAAGTATTAACAAAGCCGACTTCTCCTCCCAACAACCATGATTCAATTAGCTTACATTCCTTTTTCACGTGTCATAGATGAATTTATTTGAAAACTAGCATAAGACAAATCCCAAAGGCTCGGGAACCATTTTTTCCTTCCTCTTGGGGGGTTTTGAAGTGTATGTTTGTGTATGTTTGATAAGGAATTCTATTCAGAAAAAATACATACGGTTTGATATTCATATCACAGGTGATCAAAAACTGATCAGGATTGTTTTAGATTTTCACCACTAGAATGGAGAGATTTAATCTCCCTTCAGTATTAAAAAGTGTTTTATTGTTCCTCAGAGACAACTCTTCTAAAAGAGGGAATCACATGTAGTATTTCGGCCTTCACCTCTAGTTCTAAATACAACATGTAAAGAGAAAATACAAAAAATATTAAAAATAATACTTACTGTTCGGAGGGCTATAGCAAATGGCACCTTCAGCAATACTTGTACATTTTGTACGGTTCCAAGATCCTTTAGTATCCAACAGAACACAGTTCTCAGTGGTATTTGAGTTCTCTAATTCCCAAGGATAGTAGTCAAAATCACTTCCATCTGACCATTCAAAATTAGCTTTACTTCCCTAATTAAAGGAAAAAAACCCAACTTTTAAAACACAGCGTATAGTTGCGGTTTAAATCTTGTAGTAAGATTAGTAAATCATGTAGCAACATTTATCTCTTGTACAGTGATAGATTAAAATGCAGGTGGCCTCATTTTCTAAATCCATATTAAACAGACGTAGAACATAGTTCACATTTTCCAATCGATGCTTAATATAGAATTACTGCTTATTTGTGAAAACTGACAAAGTGGTGCAGCATGTTTGTAAACCTGCCATGTGGCTTATTTTATTCTATTGGGAACATCTTTCTTAACTTCATCCTGCTGTTTCATTTAAGCAGTCTGTCTTCCTTGCTGTGAACAGTCTTAGATACGCTGCAAAAGGCTGAACTGTCGAGATGGCCTCACAGACTACAGTGGACCAGCTCAGGAATGGTTTGCTGTGATAGCTGCTGCTTCAGAGCCACTGCTGGCAACCCGTGACAATGAGAGGTCAAGCTGCGAGAAGTGGAGGGACCCATTCAGACCAAAGGATGGGCAGAGGTAGCAAAGGTATGCGTAGAAATCACGTAGAAACCCTCTGCAGAGGTTATTTCTTGCCAATTAACTACATGGCCAGGGCTGGGGAGGAGGGCTGGGGCCACAACCTTTTGGCTCCAAGATTAAGCAGACAGAGGAGGAGGAAGAGGAGGAGCTGCCTCTTGATACACCTCCTAGGAGAAGGGATGCTTCAGCTCCTTGCTATAGAACCAGTTCCTGAACTGCCCTGGAGAGTCCTGGGCCTGGGCTCAACAGGCTCCACGCAGCCTTGTCTGACTACTTGCTAACAAAACCTGATTCTACAGAGGGGCTTTGTGCCACAAGGCATGATGTGAGACCTATGTATTATTTTAAAATTCCAAGGATTTGGAAAAATATCTCAGTGTGACAACGTACACTAAAATTTACTATACATTAACATACATTACATGGGGTTGAAAAAGTAGGTAATTTACTACATGGAACAGAAATGCCAAGAAATTGGAAAAAGCATCAAAAAATATTTCCTATTCTGTGCAGAAAATTCTTTACAAGCTCTGTCGCTGAGGTTACCAACAGTATATACTCACATCGTGAACTGACAGCCCCAGCCACAGAGGATAGCCATCCCGCTTGACAATATCTTCTAGAAATAACTGTTCTGATTCACTGTGTACGCTTGCTAAATCACTCCTGTTGTGTTTGCATTCTCTCAATGCCTCGTACCATGTCAACTTTTTCTGAAGGATCCTGTACGTCCTGTTTCCATATGGAATAGACTCAGGCAATGGAGGCTTGTGCTGCTGGGGTCCTGTTTCAAAGAATAAGGAGACAAGTTCTGTGCACTTCGTTCATGTTACTCCAACACTCCAATACTACACATAAATCCCCACTACTTACCCCTTTCGATTTTGCAGGCGAGAATGCTGTACACATTATAGTGATGAGCATGCCAACTTTGAGAATAATTATAAATATCCCAAAACCCATCAAGATTTACACCAGCAAAAAAGTTGTTCTTCTTTATGTTAGGTCTTCCTAGCTTCCAGTTATTGTAAGTCAGATGAGTTTCATCATACCACTTGAGAACTTTATCTGTGGAAAAGATTGCATGTTTATTAAAACATTGGCATTACATGTACAAATATCATTTAACTTTGAATATATTAATGACATTAACAGATGTTCACTTTGGAAAAAAAATGCAGTGATACTTAAGTTACAGTAAATCAGTTCCATATACAATGTTAAATGTTAACATTACTCATCCAGGACCATTTAAGTCCTGCTTTCCAGGGAAATCAAAAGACTAAACAGAACACATTGGATCTAATTATCACTCAAACAGAAAGCATGTCTGGTTATTTTCTGCTAGAAGATAAATGGAAACAGAAAGCATTATTATAGGTTTGCATTCAGTTTGGTTTTAGCTGTATCCTGAAACAAGCAAGAAAGATGCACTTAAAATACTGCAAACTTTGTCTCCAATTCAGTTAAGAAAAAAAAAAACTCTAAATCTTACCATTGTCATCATAAATCACGCCCAGCCAGACCCACATAGCCAGACCACTGAACGAACGAAGCTGCTCCGTAACAAAGTTATTCTCTTCTTCATCTCGAACGCTCAGAACAAACGCTTCTGGGTCTGTTGAAAATTTTTGAAAATTACTTGCTTACAAATTCACCTTTCAGTTACAAAATAAATTAAATGGTTTTTTGCTATTATTGTTAATAATTTTTTTTTCACTGAATTTTTAGAGTTGGAAGGGACCATAGAGATCATCTAGTCCAACTCCCCCGCTGAAGCAGGATTGCCCAGAGCACGTTACTCAGGACTGCATTATTGCAGGTAGGTCAAAAATATGTAAAGGCTAGACCTTTATAACATAATAAGTAAATGAACTGTGCAAAAACAATTTTCAAAGGTATTATCAACAGTGCTTCCCCTGGTTTTGCAGATAAATGAAAGAAATATTTGTGGGTTCTACTGTCACTTCAAGTTCTATGTAGTAAAAATTCTCTGCATAGAACATAAAAATATCAGCAACCTTCCCCGATTTTCTTGAACTGCCTCGTAGAGAGAAAGTATTAAGAAAAATACTGAAATGAAATCAATTCATGAAAAATAAAAACAACTTCTGGGAAGTCGCACGGATTAAGTGCCATGAGCAATGGTTTAATATAAGAGGGAAGCTGTTCCTAAGCTTACATTTTGTTCAGGATGGAGAGGAAAAGCCCACCTGCTTTTCTGAACTGGACTATTCTCAGTCTGTTTACTTTGTTCACCCAAGTGTTCCACACAGCAAGGGGCAGGAGGGGAAGAATTAAATGTGACTGTAAAGCCAGAATGTTGCCAAGGGGATAAAAATAACCCAACCTATTTAAAACATATATGTTAGAAAAAAAACCCCAACACAACCTTGCAATTTTTCAGAGATCTCAGAATTCCTACCCGCCTCTCTCTTGGCTTCTCCCACCCATGCTCTGGCAGCTTTTGTCAGAGCAGTGCAAAGGCCAACAGCATCAGGCAGCACAACACCCAACGCACGTTTCCAAATGCTACAGTAAATCAGTTCCTTTCTCAGCGCTCGCTCTCCTGTCATTCTAAGACACTGACTCACATCTAAAACTCATCTCCCTCCAGCTAATATAAGTCCATAAATACCTGTAATATGACAAAGAACTTACTCATTTTCTTGCATAAATGATGAGCTTCTTGAGACTTCATTTCTCTCCATCTATTTTTTGTTATCATAAAAGTGTAACAATTGTTTCTAAATGATATCCAGGGCGTATTTTTAATCTTATGTGGGCACTTAACTTGTGTAACTTGTTCTTTTTCAATTTTTTCTAAAGAAGGGAAAGACGACATTCAGGACACGATTTAATAACAACACATAGGCTTACACACCACGGAACTCTTTCAGGTACCATTTTAAAACATGCAAGACAAATTGTCATCCTCTAAATGTGTAATACATTGTTGCTTTCAGTTTCCTCATAATGGTGATTTTTTTTTTGAAATAACAAAACCAGCAGTAAGCACTACCAAAGAATACGGACGCTTACAACTTTTTATAATTGTTATGTGATAGAGGTTTAAGAATAAAATCCCTCCATAAAAGTGGTAAGTGTGGACCAATAAAGAAAAGGTCTCATTGCCTCCTGTATGAAGGCAGATGACTGTAACAAATAATCTACTTCATAGTTCTCAGTTCTGTAACTTTACCTAATCCCTGGGAAGAGAAAAGGACTCTTCCTGCAGTTGCTCGGATTGCAAGCACAAGGGTTAAGGATGTCATAGTGCCAAGTACACACTTTACTGTGCGTGCAACAATGGCTTAACTGCATCCTCTCATGCAAAAAACAAGCCGAAACAAATTATAATGGTCCCACAGGTAAGAAATCTGTGCTGATCTGTCAGAAAGATCTTTTTAATTTTTCAGAAAAGGGCTGTGCTATATATGTATCCTGCCCCCGCCCAAAAGATGTCCTGCTGTATCCCTGCCTGTCTTGCTATAAATATTTAGAAGGGTTTTGTGAACTGCAGGTGACTTAAACTTACACCTTTCAGTTCAGTGTCTACCTGCTATCTTTCTTCTCACTGTAGTCCTGTACCTCCTCCCCGTACAGACTTCCATGTCTGAAGGGATTTCAGGACATCCCAATACTAAGATGTAAATATTACAGAGGTAGCCAAATCCTCTTCCACGTGCAACTGGGAGAGATTAATATGCAACAGTCATTCAGAAACAGCACAAAGGTAGAATCAGTTGACAATACAAAGGGTACAGTCTGGCCCAAAGCACCTACACCAAAGTAATTTGTAAGGAACATGTGGATTAAGACCAAATAGGTACATGCCTCCCTGTCTGGAGTTTTTTCCTGGCATGCAAATCAGCCTGTCTGAGGAAACGCAAGTTAAAAAAAGTTGTAATCAATCATGCTGCTTCATAATATCAAATATGCTTCATAATAAAACAATATTCAGCTTTTGTAAGTATTATACGAGGATACATACTTTCTGATGCGTAGCAAATAGCACCTCGATTTTCAGAGGAACAGTCAGAAGTTTTCCAGAAGCCATCAGTATCCAAAAACACACATTCTTCACTTGTTTCTTCATCATCATCAGACCAGCGACTGTAACTAACATGTTTCCCATCCAGCCAGCCATAATGTTTTCCACCCTAACATTGTAAAAGGGATGAGCTTACATAGTAAAAAATATTAGGTACAGATAATCACATGATAACATATTTATATTGCCTAGAGTGTCTCCGGTGAGAAACTCTAAGTGTCTCACTACCCTCACATTCTGATCTGCTGCTCACAATAAAAGAAGTTTTGTAAAGTTTTGCAGTTGCAAAAATATGACTTAACTGAAGTGGATGGCAAATTATCAAATGTTGATATTTAACTACTATGCTTATGAAGGAAGGCCTGGCAATGAGATGTCCATATTACATTGTCTGCACCTGCAATGGTAGATATAATTATCTGGTCTTGAAAACTGATAATATCTGCAAAAAAGGCCCAGTCTCAGTTATTCCACACTGAGTTCAAAATAGTCTATTAAATACTTAACTGATTTAATACATCAGATGTGTTCCTGCCCTGGAGGATGCAGGACTAATAAGAAAAAACCTACATACAACAAGCACACCATCCTTTAAGAATCCTACATTTAATTATTTTCTTCAGGAAATCCCCCCGTCGCTTTTTAATTTAATTTATCTTGTATCTTTCTTGCGTCTATAATTCCAGCACTGGAGTAACAAGTTCTGTTGACCAGTATCATTATAATTTCCTTTCATGTGCCTTTTTAATTCTTCCCAAATAACAAAGTGTTGCAACAGTGAAAGGCTAGTGCATGCCTGAGTTGTATGCAGCAAAATTAATCGTTTGATCTTCACTTACAGATAAAGATTCAAAAGAGGAGCCAAAATAGGTTGCTCTGGTTTCCCCATGTTCACTAATATTAAATGCTTGTTTCCTTTAAAATATATTCTCGATAAAGTATATACTCGGATTTCTATTCCCTCCCTCCCCTACTTTGCCTAGAATACTCAGTAGCCCATTGCTGACATAGGAAGATCATAACACCACAGATGCTGAGAGAGCACCAGCCACCTTTCCAGGTAAGGCACTTCTCAAATAAATTTTAACTTTTTTCTTCCAACTACCTCAAGACTCATGTGCTTGACAAAAAAGATAAACCCTGCAAGCAAGCCCGAGCCATTTCATTAGCAGCTGAGGAGGCTCTCAATCCACAATGGAGGTCTTCAAGAAGTCCTCTAGCTAATAAAGGCAAAAGACTACCTCCAGCATTGACTTCTCCAAAGACGAAACAAATATAAAAAAGAAGAAAAACGCACTAATCTGCCTCAGAGATGTCTCCCTCAAAACACAGGCACAAATAATGTGAAGTAACAACAGGGTCTAAGTGATGCTTTAGAAATGTATCTCCAGAAGTGTTCAGTGATTAATTTTGGATTTTATGTGCCACTTCTAGTTTCTCCCTTTTAAAACAGATTTTGGCTTGTCTTTCTAGAGTGGTACTGTAAACAGTGGCAATATTAAATGGCAACACTAACTACTCATTAATTAACAAAAGAGACAAAGATGATTCAGTGATCTATGTAGCTGATACCCTACAATATATTCCCCTTGATCCTATAATCTTTTAAAAGAATTGTCACATTGTCATCAATCTGCCCCGTGGAGTTCAACAACTACGTAACCTGGAGAACTGAGGATTCAGAACATTAATCTTGACAACTTCCAGATGGCTATCCCTCAGTGAAAACAATTACACCAGAAATTAACTTTTCATTGCATTTCTTTTCCCAGTTTCCGTTTCACACAAGTCTAAAAGTTAACTTAAGCCACAGTCTGAGGGGAAAACAAAACTTACATCTCTGCTGAAGAGTCCAATCCACAGTGGGTAATTGCGAAGGGCGGCCTGAACAGCGAGAAAAGCCTGCTGGAACTGATCTGTGATGCTAACCAGCTGCATCTTGTTATTTATGCATGCAGCCATGGCATCATTCCAGGACAAATTCTTCAGAATGACCATGTATGGAACGTTTTGATAGTTCACTGTTTCATTAAAGACTTGCTCTGCTTCGTTATCAGAAGTTCCTACATGTAAGAAAGGAATCCAGTTATTAGGTGGTTAAACACTGGAATACATTTTAAACTCCCAAGTCTGTTTGAATTCCCCCTGGAAAAAAAAATAATTCTTAGACAGTAGATTATGCTAATGATTGTAGTTAGGAGCAAATATCTTTGACACTTTAAAGAAACAATATATAAAAGAAAAAACTAAGAAGGATTATTTTCACCCAATCTATTTTTGTGTATCTCTCTCAACTTAGGTTCACATCTTTTTATATTTGCTATTTTTAACTATTATTGAATTAAAAACATATTCTTTAAATCCAAGAATGGGAGAGAGTGACTGCTGCAATATAGCAACAGCCAACCTTGACTCATTTATCTCTGTGGAGCCTGTGGATTTATGCTTATGCGAATCTAATGAGCCACAAAACTTGTCTATGCAGGTCCTGCAGCGTACAGCACAGTCCCAGAATTCCTTAATGCCATCCATGGCTAGAGTGGGAATTGATTTTGCCTCCACATGTGCTTAACTAATTGCCGAAAGCCCACCTTAGGTAGGGAGGGAGGGCTGTAACTCACTATTTGTGCTCTGAGCGTTATCAGCGTGATCGGCATCGCACCGAAGGCACCCAGCCCAGCGAGGCGAAGCGACTGCAGTTCATAAAAGATGCAAACGTTCCCCTGGGTGGTAAATTAAAGCACGCCAACCTGGTAAGCCCAAAACTTTTACACATAACCAAAAATAAATTGGCTTTCCAAAAGGGAATGAATCCCTGACATTTAAAATATCTCATTTACAATATTAAAAGGCTCACTGGGAGGCGGGGAAAGAGGAGGAATTAAAAAGCACTCTATAAATAAGAGGATATAAATGGCTGATGGATAGGCTGACAGGGCCATTTTCCATAACACAAGAAGACAGAAACATAATATTAATTTGATATTTATATGCAATTTACAGCTTTCAATAGATCAGAAGAGTGACAAGGCTGAAACAGATTGTTTGAAGTGGTTTGTGTTCTGCTGCCAAATGCTTTCACTTAGTAAACAGCTACAAAAAAGAGCCATGGAACCAAGAGTGCCATCACACATCTCGGGGTACCAAACTGGAAACAAGGCAGTAAGGAAAATGTCCATTTCTTAAAGAAGTAATTGGGGATGACTAACACATCAAGAAGTTCTGCAAATCACAATCACGCCAAGATTCCCAAGGAACCTGAATCATCTTTTCCCCTAGGATATAGCCTTAGGCAACCTGGACTCTCTCACAGCTGTCCCAGCACCCTGCTGAGGTTCCTTCCAGCCTGAACTACCCTTAGGTCCCTAATGCAACCATGTTATAACACCAGGACACACTCTCTAGCAATCCAAACCCCCTTCTCATTACACCTTCTAGACCTGTAGCTAGGAAGAAGTCCTCAGTATTTTAGTCAGCCCTGACTAAAGATATATTGATCTACATAGATACATTGTTGACCTCCTATTAATAACAATACCCTTTTCGAATGTTCATGACTACATCTCTTCCATCCAGACTTCTGATCTGGCCACTTGGAATTTCTGAAGTATTTGGCATTGAAGGAGACAAAAAGGAGACTAAAAGGAGACTTTTTGTGCTAAATGGAGGAGGAAATCTCTTTGACTATTTGAGAATGAAGAAGGTGGGCGTATTCTTGGGTGCTTTGCACACCTGGTTTTGTTGTGATTTTTTTTTTCTTTT
Source organism: Tringa tobata (assembly GCA_033628505.1). NCBI lineage: Eukaryota > Metazoa > Chordata > Aves > Charadriiformes > Scolopacidae > Tringa > Tringa tobata. Next base: position 184,099 of record JAHREE010000444.1, read on the forward strand.
TTTTTAGAAGGTATTATGTTAGTTACTTAAGATGATTATTTACATAGAGGAACATACTCAGAAGTGGGTATGCTGAACATTAGCTCATAGCAGTAATTAAATGCATATAATAGCTATACGAGTTTGATCTGATTCCAGTAATTGGTGTCGACCAACCCACATAGCTGCATCAGAATATTATTTTTAGTTCGGATAAAGAAAACCCACTCACACCAACGGATCTGTACAAAGCTAGGGAAAGCTGCATCACTCCAAATTAGCACTCTCCATGTGTGCCCTCAAGGTTTGCTCTGGGAAGACCTATTTCAATGTTAAGAGTATATGATACCTCATATTCTGGTAGTGCTAAAAAACACAGGATATGTTTAAGGAGGATAAAAATATTGCAAGATTCCTTCCCAGGGCTTCTCATTTCCACAGTTCTGAAGAGGAAAAAGGAGTCACTTGTTCCACCTGTTGATGTACATCACCTCTACACCCACAGAACATTAAAGCCCTGTCTGCTGAAGTATGGTTCCATTGAAACCACACAGAGTCTTTCAGGAAAACAGATTCTCTCTGAACTGGGCTATGAAAAACTAAAGGGAAAATTCTGAATGGCTGATAAAATAGGTCCCAGATCGTCCTCCACATTATGCTTTTCCAAAATTTACCTGCTCGGTCGCTACAAGACTCTTGTTCTTCAAGTGCAACAATTTTCATGCATTAAAGTTCTCCTGGTACATGTATCTTAAACTGCAAACTCTGGCTGTAATTTATTTTGACTCTTCAGACTTACCTATAGGCTTCTGGCATATACCCAAGAAGTGCCTGTCAGCACAAGCAGTGAAATTCCATGTTCCAACATACTGTGATTTGGGATCATTGAGGATTACACCACACTGATTGTTAAATTCTTCATCAAAAAGCTGAAAACCAGAAATATGCTTATCAGACTCACATAATGCATAAACATACTTGTGTAGAGAAGGTGAAGTAGCATGAGGTTAGGAGAACCCAAGCTGTCTGAACTTGTTTAAGAAGTTTCAAAGGAGTGGTGCAATACAGCTTACCTATTTCATAAACACTATCAGGTGCCTGGACTCAAAGACAATTCATAAGTTAAATATAGGGGAGAATATTAAATGGAATGGTTTAATGCTTAAAATAAATCTTGTTTGTAGGTGTGATTCAATTAAATTTATTATGCTTCACTCTGGGTAGAGCAGCGAGCATGTAAAATGGTTTACAGATGCATTCTTAGTGTAAATGAACCAAGTATTATTGATGACACCTTTTGATGACTGTTTGCAGGTAGTCTTTAAACTGCAAATGAAAGTTCCAGAAGAGTCACTACGCAGTTGTTTCAGCTTTTTTCCTTCACCTGTTTCGTATCTCCGTTCAGAAGCTGTCATCCAAATAAAGGTAAATAGAACTCCATTACGGTCAGTTCACCTTGTTTGCCAATTAAAACCACTAACAGGGGGATGCAGGGTGCTGCACCTGGGGAGGAATAACCCCATGCATCAGTACAGGTTGGGGGCTGACCTGCTGGAGAGCAGCTCTGGGGAAAAAGACCTGGGAGTCCTGGTGGACAGCAGGATGACCATGAGCCAGCAATGTGCCCTTGTGGCCAAGAAGGCCAATGGCATCCTGGGGTGCATCAAGAAGAGTATGACCAGCAGGTTGAGGTAGGTTATCCTCCCCCTCTGCCCTGGTGAGGCCCTATCTGGAGCACTGTGTCCAATTCTGGGCTCCCCAGTTGAAGAAGGACAGGGAACTGCTTGAGAGGGTACAGCAGAGGACCACAAAGATGATTAGGGGCCTGGAGCATCTCTCTCATGAGGAAAGGCTGAGAGACTTGGGTCTTTTTAGTCTGGAGAAGAGAAGGCTGAGGGGGGATCTGATCAATGCCTATAAATACTTAAAGGATGGGTGTCAAGAGGATGGGGCCAGTCTTTTTTCAGTGGTGCCCAGTGATAGGACAAGAGGCAACAGGCACAAACTTGAACTTAAGAAGTTTCATCTAAACATGAGGAGGAACTTCTTTACTTTGAGGGTGGCAGAGCACTGGAACAGGCTGCCCAGAGAGGTGGTGGAGTCTCTGTCTCTGGAGACATTCAAAACCCGCCTGGACACGTTCCTGTGCAACCTGCTTTGGGTGGACCTGCTTTGACAGGACGGTTGGACTCGATCATCTCCAGAGGTCCCTTCCAACCCATATCATTCTGTGATTCTGTGATGTGGGCTGTTAAGGGACTTTTGGGTTTTTGGTTTTTTTTTTCCCCATACAGTCAATATTCCAAATTTCATTGTTCAATAGTCAAGAAAAGTGAAAAGTCAGAACTTACATCCAGTGGAATTTTCCTTAATCTTCCTGTCAGGAGTGGGTGAAAGTTACTATACAACAGTCTGCTGTCATCTATCCACTTGTTCTCCCTCGTGCTGAACAGAAACTGCAAACCAATCCAAATATCTTTGGGCATCTCAGGAAGCAAGGACGTTATAAAATCTGTTGAGCAGAACCGTAAACGTACATATTGTGGTTCAGACAACAGCAGTAAATATCTGAAAAAACACTTCATATAAATAAAATAATGCAATCCCCATTTGTATTAACTTCATTTTCCCACCCCTTTATAATTGCCAAATGCTTATCATCCCTTCCTTCCAAAAGATAACACCTTTCCCGTTGATTTTATCTGAAAGGAGCAGACTACTGTCCTCCAAATTCTCATCTGAGGAGCAGGTAGTGGATTTAACCTGTTCCTCTGAACACTTTGCACTTCCATCCAAATTTCAGAAGCTGCTTTTCTCTAGGTCTGCAAGATCTTCCTATTATCTCTGCAGGGAGACAATAAAGAGCTCCCTCCTGCCCTCTCTGAATTGATGGAGGAAGTCTTATCTCCTATCTTCCCCTCCTAATGACTTATACCATAAATCAGAACCATTCCTTGGATTCTGGCAGAGTTTGCCCACCCCACCATCAGAGAAAGCAGGACAGGATAAAGGAAATCAGTTTTAGTGGGAAAAAAAATTCAGCCAGGAAAACCTTAAATGAGACCCCTCTTGGTGAGCATTCTGGCATGAAAAAAAGAACATGCTTTGGTAACCCATCAGGCACTAAAGGCATTCAATGAGCTTGTCTAGATTAGGAAGACAAATTGAACCCCCATAATTAGCTACTGCTGACATGTCTTAACTATTGGTCACATGCCAGTCTAGCCTCAGCTTATTTTCTGAGCTAGACAAAGGCACTAAATATTTACATGTCCAAGCTAGCCAGTCACCTAATGCCACTGGGAAGAGTAGAAGCAGCCTACAGAAAGAGACATGCTTCTTAAGAGATCTGTGCCTTCTTTCCATATAGGTGGCCTCCACCACAGGGGGGAAAGAAAAACACGAAACAATAACAAACACTTCCACGTGCACCAGACAGGAGATCCCGCTGAGCAACCTTTCAGAATGGCTATGCCTTTGCAATCTTAAAAGCATCCCAAACCATGCAGGTTTCAGACATGTATATGCCTGTACAGTTACAACTCTATTCCTCCCCAATAAAAGCAATAAAAAAAAACCCACCACCAAACAATCACCATTCAGCTGCTGCCTGCAGGTAAAACTAGTGGCCCCCCTACTCCACTTTCCATATTCCATTTGGCAAGAGATTATTTGCTTATAAAGAAAATAGGCAATGTGCACACTGCAGAATTCAAATGAGCTACTTCAGTTATACCTGCAGAGAACTGTTAGTTTTCCACAAGAATACAGGTGCAAATACAGCTGTCTGGTTCAGCAGCTTAGCACTGAACATTACTGGCAGCCAGCATGAACACGTTTCTTCCTCACTGCATTTACCTCCGTGACTCTAGTTTATATGACAGCTGAGAGGCAGGTCCCAAAGGTGGAAGACCTCTATTTTGCAGCCCCCTCACCTTCCATCCTCTATCCGTGTCCTGGAGAGCTTACAATTGCTCAGTTTAGACATGCTGCCGTATTAACTGCTCAGAACACTCAGACACAGAGGGTCCTGTGTGCCCCACTGTGGGCACTGTGTTTACCATGCCGTCCCCACAGACACCTCAGCTTGTCTTGGAACCAGCTCCTAAGGTGGTTTTCACAGTTCAACGTCTACAGTCTCAGTTACGTTTTAACTGGCAAAGCAAAACATGGGAATGCTTCGTTCAGTGGTGACCCTTCTATCTTCCACCCTTAATGCAAAGTTTTACAAATTTTTCTTTTTATAACAGATTATTGCGTTTCATACAAACCCACAGAGAAGCTGCTCTTCGAACTGGCTCAAATGTTTGCTGACTGCATTTCCACGTTATGTTTCCAGTGATGCAAACAACAACAGACAACACATGTTTAATTGGTCTTGGATTTTTAGAATGCTCCCAGGATGCCTGTAGATAACTAAGTGATTTTTACACTCAAGTTCTTAAGCCAAACTACACTGAATTTGGAAGAGAAGGTGCATAATAAAAGTGCCCCCAGTTCACCATCATACCTTGCTCAGCTTGATTTGAGATAGATGGAAGAGTGCCTCCAAAAGTTACACACTTTTCATTAGCTGCATTAAATGTTAAATATTTGGGTTTCATCTTTAGAAAACACTGCAAAATAAACATAATTAAACTGATTTTCATCATACCATTGCTTTCTAAGAAATAACTAGTAAGAAAAGGTTCTTTAATCAACCCTAAAAACTCATTTCTCATTTCCTGCAATAAAACATAATTATTTTTCTCAGAAAGCAAGGGAACTGATACCAGCTGCATTCATTTATTAGATTCAACAGAAGAGCTAAATATAAAAAGATGAATAATCCCACTGAGTAACTCCTCGTTCACTGAGGATTAGAGTTCAGTAATTTTTAATTGGCTACACCAGGATCATGTACTGTTTTAAGAATGAGAATTCATACACAAACTCTAGGGTGTGGGTTGGGCCAGGGTTGGGCCAGGAATCTTCACTGTAAGGCGGTAGCTTTTCGGAGAAACTCCATGGGAACTCGAAAGCTCTATTCTGCAATGATGTCAAGTAAATTTGCAGATCTTGGCACAATGTAACGTGCAGATTTGATGCACACTCCTACTTATGTACAGAATAACAGTGGGCCAAATAACAGGAGTCAGTCTCACTAAGACTTCAGATGACTGTCTTAAAACGTACTACTGAGATACAGTATAGTATGGCTTCTGACCTCTGTTGGTTCATTCCTGAAAGCTGCTTCTAATGCTTAAGTGTGTTAAGTCCTCAAGGCAACTTAGGGAGCCAAGTGCCTGCCAGCTTGCTGCCTGCCTATGATTACTCAGCAAGAGAATCAAGAAGCTTCTGTCCCAGAAACCTCATCCTCTCCCTTTTTAATCCTTCTCTTCCTTCAGAGTCCAAGATTAGACGATACAACCGACGTTCTTGGACCTAAACGTGTGGTGATGGGAAAGCAAAAAACCTGAAAATTACTGCTTGGAAATTAAGAAACTATCAACGCTGAGTAAGGGACAGAGAAAGCAGGGGGAGATGATTTTAATCACTGCATATAATTTTCAAACGCCACCTCCCAGTCCACTCCTGAACACAGGGGCTACTTCCTCAACTCTTTCAGCAGGGCACTCCATCTTACTGGACTATGAAAAATAGGTAAGGATGATTGCTGTGTTATCTCTGTACCTTGTTCCGGAACTGATGCCAATCTCTGGGGCAACCTCCTCTGACTGGGCGGTAACTGGGATCATGCTTCTCTAGTAAGGAGGCATTATTTTTTTCACAGATGAAGGGCAGTTTCACATTACAGTTAACTGGGTAGTCTGCAAAAATATAAAATTTAAAAACCAGTTATGGTCATGCCTATGACACTCCAATTGCTATCTATACTTTATGACATGAAAAAGACCAGTCTGAACACAGTGCAACCACAGTGAAGTACTATGAAATCTAAAGCACTAAAACTAACAACAGAGCAAAAGACAAACATAAATGATTTATATCAGACAGTAATAAAACATTCCTAAAGATCCAGAGTCTGATCCCTTACTTCCAGTAGTAACACTTCATACAGGCAGAGGAAACTTCAAACAGAAAAATCATGAAATAAGATGATTTTGAATAGAGGACTAATCTCCTATTCTGGCATAAAGGGTGTGTGACCCAAAGGTCATTAAAGCCAAAAGGAATCCTTTAACATCCATATGGAGAGCATTTGGCCTGCACGGCTTTACGGGACTACTACCATAACTGGACTGGCTTCCTAGTCAAGAGCAATTTTTGGCTAACAGTGATGAAAACAGGTCAGCAGCATACAACAGAATAACATGCTTTAAAGTGGAAATTGTTAGTAGACAGGAGGATCTGATTGTTCTCCAGGGCTTATACGTTTTCCTCAATACAAAACTATATTGAAAAATGGAAATGCACAGCTTCCAGTACCACGAGGTGGCATTTCCATTACTTTGTGTACCTCTTCCAGTATAACTCTGCTACTTAATGAGATCTGCATCTCCAGATGGCTGGAATTTGTGTCTCATATGTGGTTCCAAGTATTCAGTTAAGCTCCTCTAAGTAACACAACTCTAAGACTTCCATTTCCAGAGCTCAGAATATGTAGCATAAACACAAAAAGACAGCCACCAAAACCACATTACACCTGATCAATTTATATCACAAAAAGAGTGACAATCCATCATAAAAAATTGTCATCTGAATTCAGGTTTGCCTCTGGTCATCAAGAAATATCATCATGGCTTCTACCATAAGGAAGAAATAAATGATTCAAAATTCAGTCAGACTATAATCAAGAAGCTATTGACTCCTAATTCAATATGAATTTACATTCAATATAAGAGTTTGGGTAGAACAGTAATTCAATTTTTGTTGTTTTTTTTTCTTCAATATAATAATGAGAGAGAGTGGTGAAAAAAATAAAAACAACCTTACCTCTATACCAGTTCTTTCTAGAAACATACCAGCAATCCCTCAGGAATCGATCATGGAAGCGTGAAAATAACTGTAAACTGGACACAAACATTTCACAGTCAATCTCCAATCCAATGTGATCTTCAAGTGGAAACTCTGATAGCATCAGAGCCAGTGCAAACAAAAATTTGGGCTGGTAACTGTTTCTAGGAGATGCCCTACAACACTGGAAAGGACTGAGCGGGGAAAAACTAGACAAGGAACAAATATGTGGTAGGTTCGGTAGTTATGTACCTTGCCCAAATTAACTGTGTTGAGGAGATGTGCAGAATGAGGGGAGGAGGTTATTTACCACCATGCTGCAATTGCTGGCACGTTGTTAAGTGAGAAGAATGGGCAATAGTCCCTATCTTATTTTCAAAGTAGTACATTGATACAGTATTTTGGCAAGTGAAGAATTTTCCTATTAAGGAGCCCATGATCCCTCACTCCAGCCACGAATGGCATGATGCAAGGTTTGTTGTGAGTCAGCTCAGCTCTACAGGGCTCTGCTGCAAGCCCTCCAAGACTTTGGCATTACCTAACTGGACAAGTGATGTCTTAAACGAATTTCACATTCTCTGTCTCAGGTATTTCTCAGCTACCCTCACACAGGGCTTTTTCAGATTTATTTTTTTTTTCAGTTTCCCAATTATTAACAGAATATAGGAGCAAGCTTAAAAATCGAGTAAAAGCATTTTAAAGATCAATGAAATATATTAGCTATTAGGACCACAGATTTCAGGGATCCACATGACAAAACTAAGATGTCAACAACCTGAAATCTATAGTCTCTGATAGACATCCAAGAAATGGATTGTGAATTCAGTTAAGTTATTTTGAATTAGATTTTTGACGTCAATGCTTGCAATGGGAATAGAACTCAGAATTTGGTAGCTAATTGAAATATTTCAACAATATTTTGAAACAGACCCACTTTATAATTGTACACACATACCGTCTTAACGACTATTTGCTTTGTCAGAGCACTACACAGTTCCACTCTCTCTGTTTTAGGTACTCATGGTCGAAGTTTAGCATGGCAAGAATAGGTGCAGGTACAGGTGTACAAAAGTGGAGAACAGTCCCTTCCAACTCTAAAAATTCAGTGAAATTCAGTGGTCACCGAATAACGCCATATGGTTTTCTACCTTAGTTCAAATTACTTATCTTACTTCTTTGGGATGATACAGAAGAAGTAACCTTTTACAAGTTCGGGGATAAAATATTTTCCTTTGGAAACTATTCTAGTTAACTATATTCCTAAAAAGCCCATCAAAGAAAGCTCACAATAAAGCATCACATAATTATGCTACATACGGTGAATGATAGCTGTAGCCGTAATCAATAAACTTCAGCCACCACTTCTGTTCACTGTTTGATAACTGGAAATAAAGAACAAAAAACCCAACATTTTACAACCCATAGAGAAAGAGATCCAGACTCTACCAAGGATTGATTTGTCTATCAATGACAAAAATAATTTTGTGTGTGCTAAATACATCATTCCCACAAAACTGATGGCAGGAACTCTACCAGACAACAAGGACATAGTTGCAAGCAGCCTAAAGCTGATGTTGTTCCTCCTTTCCTCAGAATAATGCTGTTCTTCCAGCAGATGGCCTAACAACAAATGCTTCAACAAAAGGCTAGAGATTTAGTAGGTCAAATCCTCCATTTCTCCTGCCTTGTAATTTCTCCTTCCAGGTAATTTCTTGTCAGGAGAAATTTCACTAAGAGATCTTGCAAGCTGCTAATTTCAGGAAGTATTGTTGCCTGACAAGGAGTAGCACTGAAGAAAGGTAGTAACAGAGGTGCTGGAACTTGAAATGTTTTGGTAAGGTTCCTAAAGAATGTACTTTCATGCTATGAAAACCACAAACCCCTTTCAGTAAAGGCTATCAGACCATCATACATGTCTAATTAAATTCTCTCATCAGGTGAAAAATTATGTGCTGTCCCATGCATAAAATCAAGAACTGGCACAATTGTTGGCGAAGTATTTGCAGACAATGGTGGTCCTGTTAAGACAGTTTCTCTCCATTTGGAGGTGGTTTTTTTTTTCCTGTGTCATTAAGGCTACTTTTAAATTTAAAAAATCTTTTACAAGACTGACATGAAAATAATTTTCGTTCAACTCATTTTTTCCTTTTAAGTACAATTAAAAACTACTAAGGCCAACAGGAAAAAAAAGAAATTAAGGATTAACGTTTTCTTCTATTGGAAAAATTGGCAAGAAAGTTTCCCTATAGTGGAAAGTATCTGTTAGACAGATTACCCCTTCTTACCTTTTCTATTTGAGATAGTATTGTCCTGAGTTTTGGGTAAGAATCCACAGAGGCTAAATCACTATCATTTTTTTGACAGTAGAAAATAGCTTCCTGGAAGCTCAGGTTTTTATCTGGTACAAACCACAGCTCAGCTCCATCAACAACAAGTGGGGCTCCATGAATTCCAATTTCATCTATGCAGAAGAAATATCACACACATAAGAAATAAATTCTGAAGAACTCATCCCTTCTCTTTCTGAATGTAATAAGAAATTTCAGTTTGACACTGGGAAGAGCCAATGCTCCTTCTTGCATTCTGAGCTCTCTCAGGATCAAATTCTATCAGTCATGACCTTTGCTGGTATTAAACAGGTATTACATTAGTAATATAACAAAATTCCTAAGGAAAGATTAGAGTATTAACAACTATGTGCACATAGTAGAAGAATATGCAAGAAGTTAATTTTACCTGGTATGTACCACTCAGGTGTCTTTGGAGTGCTACCTGCCCAGAGGAAAAAAAAGGAATAGTCACTTCAGGTTCACCTTCAAACCAGACTGTGGTCACCAATAATGGGAACAATGGATTATACTCATGCTTCTTAGTATGCACAATGGAAAAAAAAAAAAAAAGAAGGAAATCATACACAGTTTTAATAGTTTAAAATAAGCTGACGTAAAACTAATGGGGTTTTTTGAATACCTCAGTCCTAAACAACCAGGGCTTTTTTCACCCAAGCAGAATACAAGCCTCAAAGTAGTATATCTATTCATGTCTCCCCACAACAAAAAGTTTCAGCCCCTGAAATTCCTTTTAAGGAACAACCAGAACGTAAAAGCCTATTGGATTATAACACTTTTCATACTGCATGGAAAAACCTGGATCTCTGCAGCTATGCCATGCCGCTCTTTTGTACTCCTGCCTCTCTGTCTCACTGCAACGAGGAGTTAGTACACTGTTCTTACCAGAAGGTGACTAATCCACCTAAGGTTGAAGCAAACTGTACACCCAAGGTGTCTGCGGCCATTTAGTTATAAACATTACTATGAAAGATTAAGTGAAGTCCACGAATACTGCAACTCGGTGGGTTTTACCACCTCTCCTAGTAAGAAGCCACTTCTCACCTCATCGGACGAGAAACACTATGACAGCAGTGATACCACATCCTCCTCGTGGTCATTGTCTGATATATGTTTGAATATTCTAAGGGTATGTCTGTTTGTATGTGAGATAGGTGAGAGATCTCACATACCAACCTTTTAACAGTTCAGAAGGAAATGCCAAAACATTGCTTGCAAAGTTTCTGTTAGGAGGTAATAATGACTCAGGGATAATAAAAAATGCACTATTTTATAGGAATAAACGGGCGTAAGTGCAGTTTACCTTTTGTTATCTGACAGACCCATTCAAGTTTGGCTTCACAATCAAAAGGCTTGAAGTAGAATTCCAGGTCCCTGCCTTCATGGAAATAAAATCTCCAAAATGATCTCCGTGAAAACTGAGAAGTCTGTATAAAAGCAGAAACAGAGAACTGAGTTAGTATGGCACAGGCCTCTGAAATGAAACTGTATTTAAAAGGTACTTTGGCAAAGTCAGTATATTTTACTGTGCTTTTAGTCCCACAAGTTATTTTGCAGAAAACGAGCAGATACAACTTTAACTCTTCAACTATAATTGTCCACGACAGCCAAGTTTGTGAGGCAATAAGGTAAAGGACTTAAGGTCAGTCTACATATAAAAGTCTCTTCTTGCAATGCTTCTTTGCATTTTTGTAGTGCACAGCACCTCATCAATACTTGTTATTGAATTATCTGTTGCAACTTGCTGCCCTGAAATTATTCTCATTTCCACTTAAAGGAAGCAACCATCAAAACTAGCACAGAAATAACCTTTCTTATTTAAGATTACTTCTTACGATCAAGCTTAAGATTTGACTTCCCTCTTGCTGATCTCTCCAATAAGGAGAGTTTTTTTATCATTCGCAGTGTCTCCTTCAAACTTCTCTCATCTAAAATTTTTAGTAGCTTAATGGGGACAGCTTCTCGGCCTGGGGTCATGAACACAGGAGAAGAGAATGAGGGGAAATGGCTGTCAACAGAAGCAAAGGGATGCAACTATCCTTTCCTGCTGTAAATCCCAAAAGCAGAGGTGCTTCTAATTAGGTTAAAAGAAGGGATGGTATTGGAATGATCTTATAAAAAGTCAGGTGATGCTTCAGGAAAGTTCAAGGCCATTTCAAAACTCATGCTATCAATACTAAGTTAAGCAATGATGAACGTAATCAGGAATTAAGCAGAGGCCTGCCATTTTGAATTATAAACTGGCATAGCATTTACAGTCTATTTCACAAGTAAACAAGGAAATATAAACAATACACAAACACATGCTCTATCCCGGCTACTGCATTCTCCTACTTTATGTTTCAAACACTTTCTTAATTTGCAGTTCAAAAAAAACCTAATCTGGACTTTAGAAGTTCGTGGTAGAGCTCTGCTTGCTTTTTTTGTTTTAGACTCCATGTTACATCCTTAAATGTTACATGTAATATACAAGAGATACGTAGTATAGCAATAGAGAATAGCATTGTTACTAAAATACTTTGTAGTTCAAAATAAGTCTTATGAAAGGTTATCATTAGTACAGCACTTCGTTCATTAAAAAAACCTCTTGAATAAGGGAAAACTGATAATAGGTGTAGACTGATAAAGGGAACACTAGCAACTTTTTCACTGTGCAAATAAATCACCTCTGCAGTCAACACAAATTCAATACATGCTGGCAAAACTATTTTTTCCAAGTATTTCCAAGTAAAATTATGTATGCTGTTATTAAAAAACTTGAAACTAACCTTTAATGCAGCACAGTCTCTTGTATCATATTCATCTTCCAGATAATCAAGTGGCATAACAACACTCGTTACCTACAAGATGGACAGGATGAAAGAAATCATTACTTTATGACTATTTTTGCTATGGTCATCCCCAGAGACAACCATTCAGATCTGGGATTCCATTATGTTTATCACTATTAAAATATATGTTAAATAGCAGTTATTGATTCAGTTTTGAGTCTGCATACCTGTTATTATGGGAGAAGAGAGGGAAAGAACTCACATTTTCAGGTAAATAAATCAATTACAATGAGAAAGATATTTTTGGAAAAGTCTGACATATCAAGGAGATGAACTGATAAACCCTCCTGTCTGCTGTGACACGAAGACATCTTGTTTCTTCCCCCAGTTCTTAACTGTTTACTACTATATTTCTGTTAATATACTTTAATGCAATAGGGACAGAAATCAGGTTAACCTTATTAAAGATACGTTCTTAATTGGAAATCTGCCTGGATGGCAGTTCTTAAGTGCGCAATCTTCATCTGAATTATTCATCTGTATAAGGATCTACTGTATTTTAATTAAAATATTTAAAATTTTACTTTCAATCCATTCCAAGCTGAAACAAATCGGGACATAACGTTTCCTGGTTAAAACTTACCGGTTTATCATCACTCCATTGCCAAGTTCCCAAAGAGTCTGGACTCCTCTTATTCATTCCGATCCATACCCATCTGTCATTGCTGTGAATAAAGTAGATAAAATCTTAGGCCAAGTATATGGTTCAGTTCATTTAACAGAAAGACTGACCTATGTCATGGCATCACTTGGGATCAAGCAGCAAAACCAAAGGTTTACCACTGCAAATTGCAGCAGTTCAAAGAGAAAATGGGTGTAAGGGCTAGGACCTCTTCTTTAAGAAGGTCTGTAGGTTGCCCTTCCCTGACCATAGAGAAAACTAACTAAATCAAAATCAGGTAATTCACTTGTTCACCGCATCACCAATTCATCAGTTGCCACTTGATATCAAGGTCTAATTTCTAGCTTTTCTCAGGTCGTCTCCCTCTACGCCATCAGCTCAAATACACTCTTCCTCAAACCACATGAAAATTTCTACTCATACAGAATAACTGGCTTCGTATTTCCCTTAAGTTTGCCAGCAATATAAACAAACCAAGAAACCAAGCACGGGCACATTATTTCAATTATGCACCTTCATAGAAGAGGCATAGACATAAATGAACACATAACACCATTGACTCCAGTGCTTGCATAAAAGAATGGCAATAGAAATTTTACTCCATTTTACAGGATTATATTCAGAACTGTGTTTTTTCTAGATTTTACTTCTTAGTTTTTCATAAGTGGGGGTGCTTAAATTCAAAATTTCAGCTATACTGCAAAATACAAAGTTGTCCCAAAAAATTGGTTTACAATGTAAATACTTAAATCTGCAGTAACAGTCCTTACTATTGTTTATGAATGTAAAGATACTGCAACAAAATGAAATATGTGCTAGTCAAACTGTAAGGTTAGTTTTGTACTGCAACCTCTACTTCTTAAAGTATCAATTCTGTGCTAGGTACTGAAGTTTATGGTAATTCACTCCAACCCACTACCTTGCCCAAGAAAGGCAATAGATGCTTTTCTGAATGATGGCATCAGCTGGAAGCAGCAGAGAGGAGAAAGACCATGAGTCTTCTATGAAATCCCAGGCTATGCGAAACGCTGCTGCAATAAAGCTGTGCAACAGGCACTCTCATCAATGTGCTCTGTCAGTGATCACAAAGTATTGATGCCACAGCACAGGGCTCTTGTAAAATTGTACCAGGAGTACTATTCCATGAATTCGTGTTGTATCAAACACAGAGAAGGAATATAGGATATTTGAGGGAATGAGAGTTTAGGTTATTAACAAGAGTTAAGGATTTTATTGCTTAGCCTTGACAAAGAATGACAGGCAAAGGATATAATTATTCTTTACAGTATACTAGGAGAGTAAACCCCCAAGAAGAGGAGATATTTGAGCAAAACAACAGTGTGTCTGAAGGAACCACAACTCAGAAATAAATTTATGCTCAAAATTGGAAAGAGATGTCTGACCAGCAGAGGTCAGAGTTCGGAAAAGGCTCCCAAAAAAGTAGTGCTGACAAAGTTATTTTAGGACAGAACTTGGAAAGTTTATGAAAATAACTTTATTGCATGGAGGGATGAACTCGGATCCAGGCTTACCTGCATAAGCAATGTTATGAAGTCACGGGGCAATGTTAAGAAATTCTTTGGTAAGACTGCACCACTACCTTTCTGCACATACCACCATGAAGATGCTGCGGCTGACAGTGCAGCACCAACAAACAACAGCTTAGCCCAGAGCATGTGGGCTAAGTACATGAAATCCAAGATGGGCAACAACATTCTATTTGGTAGGGTCCCATTAGGAAGAAAAGCATCAGCCACCGACAAATCTCCTTTCTGTTTTTTTGTCAACTCCAGTATTAATTTTCTGACGTTGGTGTGGTAGTGTGATCACACCAGCGCGATCTTATCATACTGAATAGCCTTTAGACTTTTAATGATATCACTACGGAGCCTTTAAAGAGCCTAAATGCCCCATATCACTCCAGAGTGTGAGCCAAACATTCACAGCTGTCAAGCAGCTAAGTAGCTTTTGGCAATTTGCCTTTAGGATTTTATTTTTCTATGATTGTTCTTTCCAATTATGAATCAGACATTGCTTAACCCCCCCCTCCTAATCGTCACCTACAGGCTTAGTGCACTTTAAGCAACTGATCATCACAAAGGCATATCTACTAAAAAGAAAATTTGAGACACTCATTTCAAAAGGATCTGCAGTAATTACCTGAGGAACTAGAGCAATTTTTCAGTCTTTCAACTTGTATTTGGCTTTTATGTAATAAATAAAAAAAGTAAATTAAAAATTGTGTCAGGTCAAGAATTTCTCCAGCCTATCTCCCGATTTACAATTACTGGTCTGCAAACATAACAATGTTTTCTGGCTGACTGGGTATTTACGCATTAATGTACATTTTTGCTTATTTTGGAACTGTTCAGACACGGCCATGAGTAATTCAGTAACTGCTACACTACCCTCGATAGAACTTCTAAGCTTAAGTAAAGCCTTTTGTTAGCCCTCTGAAGTTAGACTATCACCTCATCACAGAAAATAATTCCACCAACTATTTAAGACAAATAGGATTTAAGACTCTGTATTGTAACTAAGTCTGCAGCAAGGAATTTGCTTGTAGTCTAGGTTTCTGTCTCCTCATCGCAAGGCATTTAAAATTCATCCTATGGAATAGTATCAAAACGGATTTATCAGAGCCAGAGTATTCTTTGAGCTACATTACTGGAACTGCCTCTAAAACCTGCATTATCTCGAGTCATAACCTAAAAAATAGGTGCAATTTGTGCTTTACAATGGACTTCACGCTGCTTAACAATGGAAGACCCCAAGTCTCCAGCAATCCCTGCAGAACACCAGTGGCTTTTCTCTCACACAGAACTAAAACTTCATAAAATTCAATGTTGTGCAGGAGTGGATAAATACAGTTCAGATCAATGCGAAGGGAATATAAACCAGCAATTTTTCTACTGTCATATTCTAACTGCTGAAATAGAAAAATGATTTTCCTGCCCCTTATATCAGCTCCCACACAAGATTAAGAGCCTAAGTGAAGTTACTGCAGCCTGTAGCTCGACCTAGTTCTTGAAAAAGGTAACACGTGTACATCTGAGCCAATTCCCTAACGGTGCAATTTAAGGCATTGTTTAATTTTAGGCAGTGCTGCACTAGAAGTATATATGAAGCCTATTTGACCCCTGGCTCTTCCCTCCACAACAGGCTACTGCCACTACCTGAATCCCCATCCTGCTGATCAATCACCTACCCTTTAGTGAAAGGAAAGAGAAGTTGTATTAATGCAATTACTACAACTCGCATCTCAGCTTTATTGCAGTTTTGGCCAGCGCGCTGAGAACAGGATTGCTTTTTTTCTTGCAAACTCAAGCATTGGTGAGGCTTTCTAGACCGAGGACGGTTACAGCAGCAGAGCTGCGCATCCAAAAGGCAAGAGATTTCTTTCCAGTGAGGTGTCCTCACTGAAATGCTATTTCCAACTAATCCAGGCTGCTGCCCTCCTGGCGTCCAGCGTCGCTGCCAGCTTTAAGCTGCAGAACGCTCACAAACCCAGCAACTGAAAGTAACTGAACCGGATCTGTTCTGCCTGCATCACGTCCCTCAACGGGAAAAGAGGTTATCTCCTATTTCTTTCAGACAGGGGAACGCTGGCAGGCAGATTTTATTTTCCTTTCCAATGGCAATCGCCCGACTTGGCTGGAGCAATGCTAGCTCTCGTTTGCCTCTAAGGTGGAATCTGAGTAAAGAACAGAATGGACTCGGCAAGCTGCCCTTTTCCTGGTGAACCAAACTGACTTTTGCTAACATTTAAAAACAAACAGTTCTCAATGAGTCACCGGAGAACTGTGCAAGGGGAAAAAAAACGAAACCAAAAAAGCCAAGGTGTGGCTCCTTCCCCAAGCTGAAATGAGCACACGGAATGAATAGCTTAGGTCAGAGTTTGCACTGAGTAAACGCGGGGAACACGGATAAACTGCATGCCAGTGCACTCCGGCAGCTAATCGCATCTAACATTACCTTAACACTGGGTTTCTCCCAGTTACCTGAATTATTTATTCTTAGTAAAATAGTTCACTTGATTTCTTCTTTTTCAAACGAGTTTATTTTCAGACAAGTCACCTTTCACTCTTGATCTCCAAAATACTTTATATAATCACCACCTCTGAGTAATTTCAAAGCGTAACTAACTTAAACACTTCATTACGTTATCCAAACAAACAAACATTATTTAAAAGACTTCAGGCAATATCAACTACATAGCATTTCTGTTCAGGAAGTTCTGCAATGCTTGAAAAGGGCTTAACCCTGATTAAAATACTGTGTTTTGGGTTATACTGGAAACATGCAGTTACTGCAACTCTGACTGCACAGTCAATTTATAATAGGTTCAATGTATTGCCCCTTATTTAAGTTCTGGTAGAATAATACTGAAGTACTGTGGCTTTTCCTTCTCCAGGCTAAGTTCAACTTTTCTGAAATATGGGAACTACAGTCGTATCGTTTATCAGCTGACTTTCTGGAAAGACAGGAAGAGTCTCCACCTTTAGACTCCTAATAAAAAATGGCCATTAACTACAATTAATACCTTAGATGATCTGCAAGCTGAAAAGTAGTTCCAAGTACTTGTAGAAAGATAAGTTACTTCTCTATTCACGTTTCAGAGTAGATTAGGTACACTAAAACAAAATCTGTGATTGCAGAACAGTATCATAAGATCTACAGCTAAAAATAATTAGTGCACTAATTTTTATTTTAGGGACTTCAGTCACTTTAGCAAAGGAGTCACAAGTGGCTTTCATAAAAGCTAAACCATCCATATATAGAGCATACAAGTTTGTTTTTTGTCTCTTATTAACATAAACATTGAGTAATTTTCATGAGCTGTGCACTTCTAAAAAAAGTTCACTGGGTTTTCAAGAAGGCATCTTTTCAGTCATCAGGTTTTTAAATTTAATCACAGTGTTGTACGTTGGCAGCTTCTGAAATAAACCCGATTTAGTTTGTTGATGCTAAAATTTAGATCATATAACTGGCAGCATTTGAGTTTAAGCTGGCAAAAGTTCTGAAAAACCATGCTGCCAATCAAAAAAAAAAACATGTTACACAAGGATCTGACATCACACCAGTGCCTAATAAAGCTTTGCAGTGACAGTTCCTTTGATTAAAAATAGAGCCTTAGACTCATAAATTATGTAGCATTTAATTTGTTGATATCAGAAAACTCAACACACCCATCTAATGCCCGTATCGTGTTATTGCAGTTATGCCAAATGGGATCTGTGCCAACCAGATTGCTGGACACTACATTATTCACGTTTTCAAAAGATAGCACCCAGAACATTCAGGAAGCATTTCATGAATAAAGATGAGACCTATCTGAAAAACTGAAATAACATCTCATCTCTAAAGAACGTATCAGTAAAGAATAGGAACAACTATCACCCAGTTGTGCCAAAATTCAACATAAAGAAGGAAACACTTATTGTAACAACAGAGACTTAAATTCATGTAATGGAAGATGCTCAAAGAAAATCCCTCTTTCCCTGCGCTCCCTCTAGTAATGCGAAACATTTGCCCAGGCCGTACTCCCTTGACATTTTCCAGGAAGGCAGTGACATGACCAGCAGTTCAAATGCCACATCTAGCCGTTTCTACTGTGGGAAACACAGCCACTGTACACTATCTCATACTTGCCATTTGGGGTCGGCAGCAGCGTTTGTGATCTACTGCAACACGCGACTGAAAATAAAAATGTTAGCCCAAGGCTAATTTGTTACCTGATTATTTTTCTCAGGATAGAATGAAGCGCCTTGATTTCTTCTGAGTGACTAAAACTAGGCAGATGGCCTCCAAGCGCTTCACAGAACCTTTCTGCCTCTTCCCAGGTCCTGGTTCGCAGCACTCTTTCGCTGTGGAAGAACTTCACAACAGCCAAACATCAGAGCAGAAAATGACACCAGTGACAGTATTCTTAAAACACTCCTGTACTACTCAAATATGGCCACCCCAGCTAGGAATGCATAATTGGTGGCTCCATAGGGAGAGAGCTTGACTTCTTAACAATTATTTTATTTTTTTTCCAGTTTGTTTGACAACAGCCAGACTCTAAAGTTTAGCTGACAAAATTTGTTTCAAATGCAACGTACTCCATATGGCAGGCTTTCTCTGTTTTTCTTTACCAGAACGATTTTACAAAACAACACCCAACTCACTCCAAAACGGCAAGCCAAATTGCAGGATTTAAGGGATGCTGTTCTTTCAAACTTACAGTGAACCGCAAAGCCCAATTTTCACTGAAACCAGGCTCATTTGGACGCTGCGGGTGAAAAAAGTTCTTTGGCACACCCTTTGCTACCTGCGTGTATCAGGCCTGCAGGCTTGGCTTGTACACCTCCGCTCACACGTCCACTTGATGCCCTTGACTTCAGTCCAAGCCAGTTCCCATCAGCTGGATCTCTCAACACACTGCACTTCGTCAACAAGGGTTTTGGAGAAGCTATCCGGGCCAGCTGTCACATCCCATCAGCCATGGGACAGCTATGCTGCACCTCAGCTAGCCCCATCCCTTCGGGATCCTGGCCCACAGCCCTGTTGTCCAACCTGGGTTTCCCTGCTTTGCTACAGGAGCTGTTTACAAGACACAGCTCGTTGCAGACACTGGATCCATAAACAATGATCCAATAAGCAGCCTCGGTTTTAACTTGATTTGACTATTAATAGGAAGGATTATTACTTGCATTTCTAAAAACAAAGTTGTTTAAGCCATTTCATCGACCATTTCAGCTAACACCATAGCTGCTTACTTACACTATTTACTTCAAAACCAGTAAAATACAACTGAGACTGCACGCTTTTTGATGAAGTTTGATATTCATATTCAAACCAGAGAAAATCCACCTCTCCTAGCTACAATCTTAGAGAGTATAGGAAGGAAAAGGACAAGGGAAGGCGATGCAAAGTACTTTCCTTCCCTATTCAGTTTTGGGAACTGGCAGAGGACGATGCCTGAGAACATCTGGCAGTCAACCTGAAGCAACATGGACTCCTGCCCTCGCCGTAAAACATCTCTGAAACACCCTTCAGAGCAGCTACAAGCCACAAAATGGCTAATCACACGCTCACTGCAAGACTGCAATTAACATCCAACAGGAACAACATTTTACCTTGTAGCAGGCAAGGCCGGATCCATTGTGCCACCCAGGGGGACAGGGATCAGTTGGCTTTGGGAGCACTTCTGGCTCCTCGGGCAGCCCGATGTATTTTTTGCAGATGGAAAACGCTTTAGTGGTTTTACAGTCCTTAGTTTCCCACTTTCCAAGAGACTTTCCACTGGGCATGGCCACACATCCTCCTGAAAACTCTAAGATTTAAGCCACCAATGACATATTTAATACTACCGCCTGGTTTTCCAAAAAATCCATAGATTTCTGAATGATAGCATTTTTACGTATTTTTTAATTATTAAATTTACCTGGTTGCAAGGAATTCCAGTTAGTGTATGTCACAGCTTGAGGTTTTTTCCCATCCACTGTACCCCAGGAATATATTCCTGATTGGCTAATATCCTGCAAACCGGTCCAGAAGTACTTTTCTTCAACTTTGGTGTGTTTTCTAATTAGACTGTTTATAAATTCTTGCTCAAATCTGAAAATTCACAGATTAATTTCAGTCAGTATTTGAAAAATACCGGAAACCACTGAGTCCATCTGAAAAGCAGGCCTATTATTACACAAGCCAGTTAACGTCGTTGTCCAGGCAGTTCCATATTCAACCTGGGGTCAGGAGGCTGGGAATTCCCATACTTGCAAGAAAGTTTTACACTGTAGGTTTATAATTGCCACTGCAGAAAACACAGCTTGTTAGCTCTCTGCAAAAGCGATTCTAACTCTATTTTTTCTTTATAGACTACTGATTAGCATACAGAGTTTTTAATCTCTGGCAATATCTCCAGTATCATACTGTAAAACATGCCCATAAATTACAGAGATGTGTTTTACCTGTTCATCACTGTAAGGTTGCACTGTGCTCCAAATGAAACTTCTGTTTTATAAATCTTGTAACAGTAGTTTCCATGTCTCTCCCACCCCTAGTTAGAGAATGAAAAACACACTTACACATAACAGTCTAATTTAGGCGTTATCTACAGGAGAGAATAAATCATTGCTAACGTTGGCTGGTGCCCACAAGCTGGCACAGTGTATACAAGAAAGAAATACAGTGCATCACATACAAGCTCCAGTATCATCAACTCTCAGATCCACGGTTGTAAGAAATAATGCAACCGCGTGAATAAAACACACCACTGTTTTAGCTCCACTGTGCAGAGTCTTCTGACTGCTGTGTGCATTTAGAGAGAGAAACACAAGGGTGACAGCCTGGTCCTATTCAAAACAAAAGGAGTTTTCATGCTGTTCCACCAACGCCAGGATTCAAACAGAGGAATAATAACAGGGCAATACTAGTGTTTCTTTACTTCTGAAAAAGAATATTTTATACTGAAAATGTGTGAACAAAATTCCTGTATTATTCAAATCTCTTCCCCTATATTTACACTAAGATTTCAAGGAACATTAATGTGTTACCTCTTTCCTAGCCTACCAATGCCACTGGTGTCTGAACAGCACAGAAAGCTGTAACTCTACATCCTGGCAGTCTCTGAAAAGCCAGAATAAAAGTACTCTGAGGTTGTGCAGAAAGAAAGATAAGGCGTAAACACGTTTCCTGTTGCTGGCAATAAGCCACACCAAACCAAAGAACTCTGAAGTAGCTAGTAATACCATCCCAAGATTGTTCAAAACAGAAAAGACTTCAAGCGTTATTTATGCTGTAACATGTTATACTGTAAAAAACTGAAACAACCGCCAACCGACCCCCTCACCTTTACTCGAGTCAAAGAACAAAAATGAGCCAAGTGAAGCGTAACAGAAACCTAATCTCATTTATCAATCTCTGCGTATCTTTATCTTGCAAAGCACTTATCCTAAATTTTAAAACATACTTCAACCAAAAACCACAGAACAAATGGCATTAGCAATAACATTTCTAGTAAAGGCAACTTTTTTTTTTTTCCCAAACAAATAAACGCAACGTGTCCTGGGTCCAAGCTCATAATACTTTCATTAATAAACAGAGTGGTAATACATCCAGAGCCTGCTTAGGCGACTCAGAATTTTGGCTCATGCTATATAAATGTCCTTTTTCAGCAAAAATATTCCATAGATTTCATTGTATAGGCAAGAAGGAAGTAAGTAATTTTACACAGGTTTCTGAACCAAGTGAAAGTAAAAGAAATACAGGCTTCCTATTACCTCTTCCAATGAACAATTTTTATCCGATTTTGTTTCATTCAAAATCACTCCTTTTTTCTTGCACACGTATTTCAATTTTTCTTCACAAGATTTGACTCTCCACTGTCCCAACTGTGAAAAGGAAAGGAAAAGAAAATACTTAAAATTCTAAAATCTTTCCATTTTCATAGTGCAGGGGCTGAGTTTTCGCAAGTGGGAAATCCAAAACGCCTCTAGCAAAAACACTGGGGGCGGGATGTCCTGGATTATATGCATAGATGCATGTTTGGAAGGGAGAGAGAAAGCTGACAAATGCAGAGATAGGAGGATTCTGGATTGCATCCGAGAAGGGAAGAAAAGGCCAGCGTGGTGGCAGCTCCCTCGGCTCAGGGAGGGAATGGG
This sequence comes from Tringa tobata, assembly GCA_033628505.1. NCBI lineage: Eukaryota > Metazoa > Chordata > Aves > Charadriiformes > Scolopacidae > Tringa > Tringa tobata. The sequence goes on from JAHREE010000444.1 coordinate 206,483, forward strand.
TGCAGGGGCTGTGCTCGGCTCACCGCAGAGGTGGGGAGGAGAGAGCTTGGAGCAGGACACAGGAGCTCCACTGCCAGCCCAACAGCACAGCAGAGAGATGCTTGCCCCAGTTTTCCACTGAATGTGGGAGACTGGATACAGCCTGCTTCCCTCCACGCACCTTTGTGATCTTCTTCCCCACCCATCCCTTGCTTCTTCTGTACCATATCCTGCCCCGTGTTGTCCTCTCCTCTCCTCTTACCAAGGTATCTCACTACCCATCCTCAAATGGTGTGGCCCAAACTGGTCCTGATGACAACCTCACCCAGCTTTTAATAGTTCAGCCCACCTCCTTCCTAGCTCTCTGCCACAAACACGTGAGAATACAGCAACCCAAAATGCAGAGTGACTAGGACAACCGGCTGGCCAACAGCAGAGGCACTCCCAGAGCTGTGAGCAATTTCTTCCATTCTTCGCAGTATACAGCTACCAAGTGTTGGCTAAATAATTTTTAGAATTTTGCTTGTAGAAAAATGGCTAACTCAATTTTAAAGATTATTCAAAAAAAAAAAATAAAAAATCAGTTCTCTCCTTTACCCTCCCCTTGACTTTCACACACATCACTGCTGCTTCTCCTATAACAGAAAAATAATTTAAAAAACCCAACACTGTATTCCTACCTCGCCCGAATACGACACACAGTTAGGAGTGCTGTTAAAAGGAACTTTTGGTTCATTCTGATCCCAATATGTAAAAACGACAGCTGAGCTATCTGACCATTTGAACAAGGTTGGTACATCTTCATTCCTGAGACCCATCCACATTTCTTCTTCAGCATCTGTAATTTAAAATTAGGACAATACCATAGTTTCAAAATAATACTCAAACTAAATGGAAAGGAATGTGAAATCAGAAAAATTAGGTTTTTATCACTATACTGCACAGCATAAATCCCACAATTATTTTTTTTTCTTACAGCAAGAAAGGGGATTTGAGACAAGTACGGTATATATAATATATACGGTATATAAGTTAATATAAATTAACTTATATTCATGAATATGAGTAAGTTTCACAGAGAAGGTAATAAATGGGGAAGAAACCCAAACAGAAATAATGAACACTGAGGCAAAAAAAGCTCAGCCACATTTAGAGTGCACACAAAAATGTAAGACTACAGAGTACAGACAGCATTTATTAGTTCAGTGACCCAGCAGTCAAATATTGACCCAACCGTCTCTGATTCTCTTTGAATGAGAAAATTAAACACAAGGTATTACGCAACTAGAAGTAGGTTAGCCCGATAAATAAATAAATAAAATAGATCAACCCAAAACGAGAGCTAATACAGAGGGACTGGACTTAAACAGCAATGCTCAGCACTAGCCCGGGTACAAGCTCAGCATTAGCACCTTCATTTAAAAGCTAGAGGTTACGACGACCGTATGCTACGACGTGGAAAGGGGGTTTGCAATTTACGGTGCACGGCACTCAGGTCACAACTCACCATTATGAAGCTTTGTGACAACCAGTTCGACATCTGCTAATGAGTGCACGCTGATGAGGTTACTCTCGTTCGCTTTGCACGACTCCTCTGCCGCGCTCCAAGAGGCCTGGTTGTCCATCAGCATGTAGCAAAACCCATTGTGGGGAAGCCAGCCCAAATCACAGCGAGTATCCAAGTGGCTCCAAAACTCTAGCAGTGAAGAGAAACGGCATTAGAGGCTTTGGGTTTACATCAGTTAGTGCAACAGGTTGGCACTTCCTTCACGTTTTAAACCCAGCAGCACCTTGAAAACAGCCAGAAAGCAGCAATCAGAATGCATTCACATCTCTTCAGGGCTAATGTTTTAAGAAAGGGTCACAATTCAGTCAAGCAAATAGACTTGACTGAGAAGCATTACGGGGAGTCATAATATTTTTGGTCCATGAGGTACGCAGAAGCTGAAAGAAGTTAGTGGGAGTGAAAGTAAAAAGCTGGAATGAATTATACTGAGCTGGTCTTAGTGTAAGTGAAAGGTTCAGAAGTAATTGTAAGCAAGACTTCAAAAGCAATTAAAGGCAAATCAAGTTATTTCATTGAAGGTCAGCAGCTTCAACAAAACATTGCTTGTTTTGTTCTGGCAAGAGTTTGCACTTTTATAGGGCATTATTATCTATACACAGTACTGTGCATATGACCAATTTTGAATAGTTCAAATGAATGAAACAAATGCTTACTTTTAAATATTTTTTCTTCTGAAAACTATGATATTCAAGAATTCAAACTGGTTTTAATGCACGCTGAAAAAGGTATATACTAACAGCCTCTCTGGTTCAAAACACACTACAAAGTACTCCAAAAGAATTTTGGTTTTTAATTAATAAAACACCATATGAGCACTGGTAACAACTCTACATACCCACGAAGGAGCCAGAGAACAGGTAAAGGGTGGTTAATTGACAACTTGTTTTCCAGGGAACATTAGAAAATTTGAACCAGTTTAGTTAAATTTAAACTGCTTACTAACTTTTTTCTTCAAAGGCACATACCTCCCCTGGGGGAGCAGGAGAGAACATGCCTTAGCCAGTGACACGCCGTGACACTTTCCACCTCCAGGATGATGCTTCATACCTTTTATTCCCTACTGCTGCCCTCATCCGAGGGCAATCATCTTCCAATAAAAGTCTTCCCATGAGAGCCCACAAGCATGAGCCCTGGAAACTGGGTAAGGCCAAAGCAACACATGGAAGAATATGCCATTTGATATGGGAAGGGTTTAACATGCAGATGTAGGTAAATGGCCAAAAGCATGAAAGCTTATATAGCATACATCACAGCTGGACACTGTAAAAACTGAAGGACTATATGTGTGTAGGGAGGAGAGAATAAGTATCTTATAAGAGCTGTTATGGATCCAGTACAGATTACACACAGGGCAAGCTACCACCTCTTGCACTCCCATTTCCAGTGGTGAGCCTGGTTTCAAAGGATAGTAGTCATTCAACTACTTCTATTTGAATCCAACAGAGTTTGAGCCCCCAGGTAGGTCCCATTTTACACAACACCTACCAAGAGTGAGAGAAATGGAAAGCAGAGATGGAAAGGTTCAAGGTGCAACTGCCAGTTCCAGACTTTCAGTAGCACAGGAAAAAAGGCACAATCCACGGAGGAAAACATGATGAAAAGGGTAAGATTGTGCTGGGAAATGCTTTACATGTGAATGAGAAAGCTGCAAAAAAAGGTAACTGTCTGTGATGCATCATGTTGACGCTGAAGACACAGAGTTTGCCTCTGCTCTGCTAAGAAACCCAAAGCTGTTGTGAAAGTGTTTTGGCAGAGATGCCTAAGAAGGCTTGGGGAGGGGAAAAAAAGAGTCTATAAGCGAACATTACACTCATATTACATTACACTCATACAAAAACAAAAACGCAAGCTGTCCTACCTGGGAGGCTTGAAACTTCCTGGAGTGACTTCTTGCAAACATAGGGAAGTGGAGTCCCACAGTGGTAACTCTGCCACTGGCCTGAGGCAGCGTTCATCACCACACAGCTAGTCCCATCCAGCGGGGACAAACTCTGCATGTCTATAGACAGGAACAAATAAAAATAGAAGAGCACAAGTTATCAAATGGTAAGGTAGTGAACTGCTTTTTTCTATTGCTTTTTAATACAAGAACAATATACTGTGCATAGTACAGCACCTTGCATTTGAAGAACATAACTTGCTTTGAATGAAGGCACCTGTCCTACCATAGCTCGCACAGAAAGCTTCTGTGTGACAGAAAGTTTCAGAATCAAGGAATCTGGACTTCTTTTCCAATGTTTAATCATAGAACCAGGAGGAATGTTCTATTTACAATACAACAAACCCTCGAGCTGAGCACTTTCCCAGACTAGAAATATCTCAGGGGAGAAGCCTTTTCACAGCCCTCAGTTTCCTTTGGCAGCCCCTTTCCAGCCTCACTCCAAACACAGCTCTGCACTCCTCCTCTCGACGTGAACCAGAACCCTTACCTTCACAGAAACCCAAGACAAGGCCCCAAATTAAAAACATCACAGAGGAGGACTCTTTTTTGCAATACCCAGCTTTCTTTGGAGCCCCTTTCCAACGGTGCTTTTTTGCTTTCTCTTTCTTTGAGCCCTAGTGTCAACCTGAGGTGTCCCCCCCAGAGAGCACCCCAGCTCCCCCTGCACTGGCTTCGTTCAGTCTCACGTAAAGGCTCAGGGTGGATGATAGTTCTTCATGGCAGAGCACAATGGAGACAGAGCCAGGCTCTTTTCAGAGGTGTACGGTGAAAGGACAAGAAGTAATAGGCACAACCTGCAGCTAGCAAAATTCCTGTTAGACACCAGTCAGTATTTTTCACAAGAGGGATAGACACCAGTATGTCTGCCATGACTGCCGACTAAATTTTGCCCCTGCAACTCGGGATAGTCTAGTCTCTAGCTCTGCGTTACAGTCCCACAGTGCTGAGCAGCAAAAAAGTCCTTAACCTGTCCAAAAAAGACAGGCCACATTTGGAAAATCTCACAGAAATTTCTTAGTATAGCTTAGTATAGAAACCACTTCTTTTCACACAATTCGTGTTGCAGGACTATTCTAGAAACTGAAGGAAAAAAAGAATTCCCCTTTAAAAAGGTCAAACTCAGCTCGAATGACAGACAATATGAGCTTCAGTATTGCTGATTATTATTCCTCCAGGATTCTCAAATATACACATTTGTGGTGTATTTATGAGAATATTACAAATACATGCTGAAAATTCCAAACAAACAAGACTCTCACCAATTCTACTAGGAACTTGCAAGTAATTAAAAAAAGGTTTTTCAAAGGTTTTAGACTTCTTTCATCTTCACCTCAAAACAAATTTAAGCAACCTTGAAGTTTAAAAACACTTCAGTAATGTCAGTCCTTGTACATACATCAATAATTTTAATATTTGAGGGAAGTCAATGCCATTCTGTCAGCGGGAGGAGAAATTTAGCAGCGAGGTGCAGATCCGTTACTAAAATGGACCTCAAAGGTACTATTTAAGTTTTACCTTTTTAGAGATTTATTAACCTAATCATCCATAAATACACAACAAGTACAGAAAGATTCACTGGGTAGGAGGAAGAGAAGCTTCCAAACTTTTAAGAGAAATGGAACAATGATTATTTTGATGAAGTCTGATAGAGAAGGGTAATAAAAAAAAAAAAAAAAAAGCATAGCAAAACACTAGTTAGGGTTGTGAAAATTGCTAACACCACTAGAAACATCATTACCTGGATGCCAGTTGAGAAAATTTAAAGGTTTGTGATCTGACCACTGCCAACCTCCAGAAACGTCCAGCTGGTTTAAGCCAATCCAAAAGATCTCAGCGATGTCATCCTTAGCTGGAGATATTTTTTTTTTTAAGAAAACAATTAGTATAAAATGCTTATGCTTTATTCCTCTCCTTTAATTAAAAGTGTGATCTAAAAGGGCATGCATTAGAGGAAAGAAAGATTGCTACATTAATCAGATGTGCAAACTTTCTTGAACTGAGGAGGAATTCACCCACACATGTCTTCCCTCCCAATGCCTTCAGATGTTTGTCCTTTGGTTCTGTATTCCCAAAGGTACACTCATAATTCCTCCAGGCCAAGCCTGAACATCGGCGAGGGCGATTTCATAACATATGTGAATAATTACACTTACCTTGTATGTAACTTAATTCAGACGCATTGTGGATGCTAAGTAGATCTCCCCCTTGCCTTTGACATGAAATATAAGCTTCCTTCCAAGAAAGAGCAGACTGTGTATTAAACTGGTAGCAACTTTCAGACCCTGGATCACGTTCCCAGATATCATGACAACCATCCTCTGTTTAAAGAAAGCGAAAGGTACTTGTAACTACAACTATACTGAAACATCGTGAAAGTTTCAAAGGAAAAATTATAACACTGAAGCTCTGTCCATTATTATATTGGTAATCACATATCCTGCAGAGTGAGTGTATGCTGACTGTCCTGTTAATGCTGCAACAGAAAAGGGACCTGCTTTTACCCAGCTTAACAGCACCAAGCTATACCAAGGTGGACCTATGCATACGTGAAGTGACAGAATGTTTTTATGACGTCTATTTAGAAACCCAACGTGCCTGGTTGCAAGCAGATTCCCCATTTTCCATCGCGAGCGTAATCTTCAGATGTGGCGCACCATTTCCCTCCCGCATGCGTTTCATCCTGAATGCAGTCATGATGCCACGTCTTATTGTACAGAAAGGGGAACTCGCAGGGTTTTCCGTAGGAGTTCCCATCTTTGGTATAAATCTCTGCAGGGGGAAAAAAGGAAAAAAAAAAGTAGTAGATACAAGTGGTCTAGGGGATTAAAGGTCAGCAAATCAACGTTACTGCTTGTACAATCGTTGTTTACTTAAAAGAATGCAAATCACACTTACAGTTTTTAAAACACCCTATCTTGTCGTTATAGATAATATACAGCAAAGACAGACCTGAAAGAAGTGAGAGGAACATATTTTTCTGTACTTTTTCTTTTGAGTGGGGCATAACACAGCAGAAACTTGGTAAGTCAGTGATAAATACACTGTCCTGTTGAAATCCAGGCAGTTTGCAGAGTATGACAGAACAAGGCTACAGGAATCAACGCAACTGGAGAGGGAAAACATTTCAAACTGGAGCCTTCTGGGCTCTTCAGACCGGCCACTTTGAACAATTCAAATGCAAAGAAAATTCAGCTCTTAAACATGGTAAAGCAAGTTTCCACCACTTCTTCCAGCCAGCATGAGGTTTCAGATGAGATGAGCTTCTACGACAAGTGGACAGACAACCAGATCAAAGCAGATGGCTGGTTCACAACAGTCCAACAGGCTGTGAGCCACCAGCACGCACTGAATTTGACTGTACAGCCTGCCAACAGCAAAATTCCCATTGCTGTGAAAAGGACAGTGTCAGTTCTGATACAAGGTGGTTGATATTCCATAATTGAATAGGCTCTCACTAAAATATGGGTGGAGGGATTTAAACATGCTGAGAAAGCCACTCAATAACAGAACTTCTGCAGTTCTGCATATTTCGTTTTTATTAATAGTGGTTGAATTTTCATGCTTGAGTATCAGTATCTCTCTAGAGCAAAAAATTCTATTGCTTTACTGATCAAGTCTTTTCATATGATTAATTTTAAGAATTTATTGGCATAGACATAGAGCAAAAAGCCCTTAACAAAAAAATAATTATATTCTCTAAATCCCTGTGCAAACTTACCATGGTAAGGAAACCGACATATATCATCAGAGGAACTGTTGCTTCTCCACTGGTCTGTTGCATTTATGCTTGCAGTAACATAGGTACTCTTGATAGTCACTTTGTACTGAGATGCACCAAGGATGGAAGCATCAGCACATCGCCACCACAGCATCAGTTCTGAGTTACAATCAACCATTTTCAGGCGAGACAGTGATTTGGTGAATATATCAAGTCCCAGGCACTGCTTGGACCCCAAATGAAAGAGGCGATTCTGGGATACCCATTTCCATAAAGCTTCGCTTGTCTCCTTGCAGTCATCTATCACTATCCGTGAGTTTTTAACTTGTATGCATTTGTTCAGTGTGTCATGGCGAATGGTAAAAGCATCACTGCCTGTACAAGAATAAACAAATATCCGCATATGGGTATAACTCAATATCACTTTCACAGGAAGTTCATTTTTAAAAGCGTAATCACATTCTGATACATGCTTGCAAAAAAGTACAAACAACAACTGCTGTTTGTACATTACACTATCTCTTTTGCATAAGCCACGTAAAGTACATTTTCCAGCTTTTTAGTGAGTATACTTCAGGGGAGGGGAAAAAAAAAAAATCACTTTCAAAGTTATTATCAAGTGAGGGAAGATAAAATAAGGCTGTCTTCTAAGTCCAACCCTACCCACAAGAAATCTTCCTTTAATTTTAAACACATACTGATTGGATCAACCCCTGATTAATTTGCAAGCTTACTAAGTAAAGAATCTTGCCTATCTGCAAATGCAGTAACACACATCAGCTACCATAAAATATAATTATTAATAATCTTCACTTAGTAAGCACTTTTTAAAAAAAAACAACTATGTATCATATATGATGCACAGCACAATAGGCTCATATATGAACCAGTTTGTGGATGAAACTGCAGTATTACTAAATAACTGGCACTGCTTTGGGGAGAGACTTTTAGAATGAGAAGTCAGCCACACAAAGATTAGCAGTATCATTTTCAAAATGACACAGGCACCCTAGTTTCATTTTCAGCTGTGACGTAGCTTGTCATTAAAAAGACAAAAAAAAAAAGTGATAAAGCACAGTATACAATTCTAAAAAGATATGGATCACGCTACTGATACAAGCTGACACCTCTGCCAGTACAAGAATATCTCTATGACAAGTGGCAGTAGGTTTAAGCTAACCAAGAAAATAAATGCCCTAAAACTATTTCTATACCACAGTAAAGATGGCCCCAGAGTGTAAAGCTTTCACTAATGAGGCTGAAATGGTCCTTGGCTGTCCCAGACCCACAAGTCTATTACTCTGCTGTTTAGGTAAGGAATCTGCTGAGTAGTGTTTTGTATTTAATAGTAATGCACTGTCAATCACATTCCTACTGCGTTTTTTTAATATGACTTAATAATAGGTTTGGCTGAACAGCAAGGAAAATATTCAGTGATGTTATGCAGTGAATTTTACCACTACTTCCCAGTATACTCGTCAATTTTCCACTGTGTAAGCGCCAAATTGTATCTAAACAGTACTGAGCTGGTCAAACTGTAAAGAAGAATCTCTAAGTCAGCCACATACTGGAGTGACTTTTTCTAAATAGCACACTTCAACCAACCGTCTCTCTCCCCTATTCACAAAATAAGACATTTTAACAACCAAACTTCCTTTTGTGGTATCTTTGTACCCTGTGCTTTCTCAGTACTACATCTGCTTTTTAATCTCTTCTCTAGACTTTCTTCTTTTTTTTCTATTTCTTGTAACGTGTTCTCTGTCTCTTCTCAGGTCTTCCCCCTTCCTCATTCTTCTTTCACTTCTTCCCACACAACCCTCATTCCGATATCAGGAAGAAAACCAGCCTTTTCAAATTTCCCCAGGAAAACTGCTGATGCTGTCCCACCACAGCTCTCCGGGCAGAAATTCATTAATGGGGGCGGCTCAATTACGCCAGTTCGACCCTCTTGCCTGAGGTTTTACCTGACATCCCCAGCTGCAAAACCAAGCCTGCCGCTGTCAAAGGACGCGAAAATAGGTGAGCTGGGACTATTTACCCAGGAGCCGACGCCGCTCCCCGGCCGCTCTCACCCAGCTGGCGGCTCTGCCTTGCAGGGATCTGCCCCACGCCAAACTTTTCCACCTGCTCTCCCAAAGTCGGGGTGACCC